>KK122278.1:0-47469 GCA_000611955.2 Stegodyphus mimosarum
CGATTTCTCTGTGACGTCAAAAATTCGAAAAGTGGGGTAGGGTTTGGAAATACGCGGCAGGCAGGCCTTGGCTAGAAATGAAAGTACCCGAAGTGAGAACTCCAGATGGCCAAGCGTTTAAAAAATAAAAATTTTGACTCCGCTCTCGCAACGTGTGAGCTATTTACGTTAGGGTATTTGACAAGCAGCGGTTGACGCGGCGGTAAAAGCTCGGAGTAGTAATGCGATGATCGTGGGTTCGACTCCCCGTGTGGAGACTTTTTTTTTTCTTTTTCTCAATTTTTATGTTATTCTTATTCGTTTTCCAACTAAGCAAAGAGGTGAATATTTTATTTTATTTATTTATTTATACTCAAATGGCGTAGGAAAGGTAAAAATTTCGGACTTTAACAAGGGATTGTAATTAAAGAGCATACGAAAAGACTTTGTACACGAAAATTCAAAACTTTATTTGTCGACATTCGATGATTACATGTGTCGGGATGATATTTGTTCTCTTGTACGTACGTTAAGACTTAACTTGTACAAGAGAACAAATTTCTTCTGATGGTTGTCTCGTGAGGAGGACAAACAAATCCGCAATTATACGACGAACTCTTCCAAGATGAAGAAGGTTGCCAACATGTAGCATCAAACTAATTCCGCCTAAATGTACCCCACTGGTGCAACCCTGCGATGTATATTTTGATCGTCAGGTGAAAACTCTTATTAAAGAAATAGAAAATGGTTCTTATCTCATAGAGCAAGAAAAAGAAATAACTTTCCGAGAAGACGGCATAAAAATACATTCGATTGTTTATCATCAATTACCCGCCCAAATATTCGGTAACGTGTTACGTTACGCGTGGTTCGCTTCTAAACTTTGCGATGAGAAAGAATGCTTTATGAATGTCAATCAAGTATGTTTTTCTATGGAGACGTTGAAACAACGATGTTATTGTAAAAACGCGGCTTTATAACGTGTGCTACGAAATAAATGCAGAAATAATTATTGTTTCTACGATAAATATCATTCCGACGCATGTAATCATCGAATGTCGACAAATAAAGTTTTGAATTTTCATGTACAAAGTCTTTTCGTATGCTCTTTAATTACAATCCCTTATTGAAAAGTCCAAAAGTTTTACCTTTTGTATGCCTTTTGAGTATAAATAAATAAAATAAGTCACTTCTTTGCTTAGTCGGAAAAAGAATAATATAAAAATCGAGAAAAAGAAAAATAAGTCCCCACATGGGGAGTCGAACCCACGACCATCGCATTACTACTCCGAGCTCTTACCGCCGCGCCAATCGCTGCTTGGAAAACGTCCTAATTAAATGGCTTATACGGTGCGAGAGCAGCGTCAGAATTTTTATTTTCTAAACGCTTGGCCATCTGGAGTTCCCAAGCCCTGCTTGCCCTATAAATTCGAGCGAAATCGGTGATGACGAGTAGGGAATAACCCCTTTTTAAACGTAATTACATAATGTTACTGTTATAGCTGACTAGTAAATGTTTCTGCTATTATTTCTTCAAAGTTGTATAATAATGCAAGAAACTTATTGAGACACAAATTATTATAAGACACTTTGACTCTGGCCGATGTCTTATGTATGTAAAACAAAGTTTGTAGCATATTTTCTGTTAATTAACACAATGTGTGCAACTCATTAAAATTCTAAGACATTGATTAAATTTCTTTACTTTGTTTAAGTTGTTTTAAAAAAATATAATAAATTTTAAGGGTCATTGATATATATTATAGTAAAATATATATGATCAATTTTTGCTTCCTTACTTGTACGAAGTAAAACTTACTTACTTGTACACAGTCCAGTCACATTAATGTGACCATCTGTCAAAAGCCAGAATAACCACCTTTCGCAGAGCGGACTGCTGCGAGACGTGCAGGAAGAGAGTCACATAGGTCCCTGAAGGTGTTCTCTGGGATGTTGAGCCATGCCGACTCTAATGCCGTGGCCAGCTGCGCTAGATTACGCCGTTGAGGATCCATGGCGCGAACAACTCGATCGAGATGGTCCCACAGATGCTCGATTGGGTTTAAGTCAGGTGAGTTTGCTGGCCAGGGGAGGACGGTAAACTCATCCTGGTGCTCTTCGAACCACGCACGTACACTGGCAGCTGTATGGCACCTCGCATTGTCCTGCTGGAAGATGCCATCATCCTGAGGAAAAACAATGCGCATGTAGGGGTGAACATGGTCCGCAAGGACAGATGCGTACTTGTATTGATCCATTGTGCCTTCCACAATGATCAGTGAACCTAGAGAATGCCAGGAAAACATTCCCCAGACCATAATGCTCCCGCCTCCAGCTTGGACCGTTCCGGCAATGGTTGCAGGGTGGTTCCTTTCAGAGGTTTCACGCCTTATACGCCAACGTCCATCTGTCCGATGGAGCATAAAACGCGATTCATCCGAAAACGCAACCTGTCGCCACTCAGTGGACGTCCAGCTGCTGTACTGGCGTGCAAATTCTAGCCTTCGCCGTCGATGAACAGCAGTCAGCATAGGTGCACGAACCAGGCGTCTGCTTCGGAGGCCCAGACGCAGCAATGTTCGCTGAATAGTACTTTGGGAGACACTTTTGGTAGCCCCTTGGTTCATTTTGGTGGTCAGTTGCTCAACGGTAGCCCGTCTATCTGCCCGAACGCATCTCCGCAACCGTCGTTCGCCTCTGTCATCTATGGCCCGTGGTGCACCACATTTGCCACGTCGCTGATTTTGGACAGTCCCATTTTGCCATGCACGGTACACTTTTACCACGGCGGCACGCGAACAGTTCACAAACTCAGCCGTTTCGGAAATGCTTCCACCCTTGGCCCGAAAGCCAATGATCATGCCCTTTTGGAAGTCGGATAAATCGCTTCGTTTCTGCATTACGCCAACGATTGAAATGTTTTCCGAAGCCCTCACACACCCTTTATATACGCTCAACTGCACTGTGTTGCCACCTGCCTTCTGTGATTGGTTATTTAACTCTGACATGGAAAGTACGTGGTGGTCACATTAATGTGACTGGACTGTGTATAAAATAAAAAGGAAGTAATCGCGAAAAATTTCGGGTACCATATTTCAAAGAAAATATTCATTTTGACCGTTATCGAATGCAATTTAACGATGTTTTTGCGTAACATCTATACGTAAAACCAGAATAAAAGACTCTTTTCCCCCAAAAAAATTATAAAACTGATTTAAAATTGATTTTAAAGCGATAATTTGGCCTAATAAATCGATTTTTTCGTGGCGTCTGTGCATACATAAGTATGTATGTACAGATATGTATGCGAGACTATGACTCAAAAGCGAGTAGCTTGTATAGCCTCAGACTTTATTAAAATTTAAATAATATCCGTTACCTTCAGGAAAAAACTTATGGTGGGACACATCAACCACAATAATTAGAGCATACACAGGGTCGATCCTAGAGTGTCAGACGCCCGCGTACAAAGGCCTAATGAGTCGCCCCTCTAGAGAATTTTTCATATTTTGACTAATACTTAACTTTGACGTTATAAACTCATCTACCTGTATAAGAGTAAAAAGTAAACCATTAATAAAAATGCAGCTAAAATCGCCTCCAGTGGAACGGTGTTTGAACACCTGGGTACCTGAGTAAAACGCCCTATCTCATGTAAAAAATTCTGGAACTTTGTGAATAATTTCTAGAAATAAATTTAAATTTGAAAAATATAGAAATACAAATCAGATGTAGAAGCATTAAGCTAAGTTATTTTGAAGGGAAGAAGGCCCAGAGCCGTCGAACTGGTGATCAAGATAGGTGAAGTGTGATCTGTGAAGAAAGCATTTATTGGTAGTGTAAAACGTAATGACATTTTGAATCCATTATGGAAAGGAACTACAGCGGTAACATACAAATACATACAGCAGAATAGATATTTGCTAAAAATATAGAGGATATGATGTATTACATAATCATAAATAACATAAAAATATATACAAACATTATTCATAGGAATTTTATTAAATTCAGTGTGGGAATTCAAGAATTGAGGAGCCTGCAACTAACACTTTATTTACTTGGAGGGGGGTGGTAAATCAAAGATTTCTTCAAATATAGAGAATGCAACAAATAATTTATCCATAGAATTGCTAGTAACCTGGATTTCAGGTAACTTGCTCGTTATTTAAGATATTCCATCGAAGCGATATTCCATTAAACATTTTACCAAGCTTCTTAAAGAATTTGATAATATCAATAAATACACTAAGTCCAGTGTTATCAGCATTTTTCACATTATTAACATCTTTAGTTTTAGTGGCAGAGTCATAATTGAATTATTATTAGCAAGATTATTATTGCTAGTTATACTCGCATAAGATACACCTTCAACAATATGAGCAGTTTTTCTTACATGAATATTACCATTATGAGCATTATTATTTTTAGAATTATCACTAGGTTTAACATTATCCACATATTCTTTATAGCCATTGGGAACAGGGAATTTCGGACACCTACGAAAGCTCGCGGTATGTCCTACGTACATATAGTTCCAGCAGCATACGATATGTAATCTTTTTGCAGTACAGTCATCGGACTTGTGAGGTGCGGCAAATTTAACAGAACGTGGTTTAAGTTTGCATGTGTCAGCTGAAAGACGGAAGTGCTGGTAGTTGTGACATTTACCTTACAAGTTTTAACAGAAATATAGAAATCCAGGAATTTTGTGACGTAGATTTTTTCCACCCCAGGGAAGTTTTCCTATTGAACTTGGAATAAGGGCATGGGGACCCCAGTCTTAATTCAGTACATTTGCGCCACCCGACGCACTCTGTATCGTAAGTTATTTAGTTCCCCATGTATTTCCTCTACAGGGCAATCAGTGGGCAAGCCACGAAAGACTACCTTTATGAGTCGATCAATTTTGGTTAATACCACGTAGTGGTCAATTTTTGGGGAATCCAAATATTGAGTGATTGCTGTATGGTCGTTTTCTGAACTGGAAAGATTTTTAAGATGTCCTCATTCACCTTACCTGCAAATTCGCAAGAAACGTCCTTTATTAGCACTTTCATGAAATCATTAAATTTGATACCAGGCTTGACCATAATAGGTCATATTTTAGGCTTAATAACGTCATTTTCAAGTCCATTTTGAGTGTCCGTACAATCATTATCAAGAATTTGCTCATTACTATCAATAACATTATCATCTTTAGTGGAGAGCTTTTCGAATTTATTGGTAAGTGTCACATCCACGTTGCATTTAACTATTTTACTAAGGCGGGCAGTATTTTTTGGGAGGATAAACCCTTCGTAATCCTGAACCCCATTATTCTATCTTTTGGAGACTTTTTTTATGCTTGTTTGGCTTTGGGTTTATTTTGTTCACATAGAATAGCATTTTCACAATTATCAATATTCACATTAAGGCATTTATTGGAATCCTTATCATTAAATATCATGGAACCTTTAGCATTTTTTGCATTTACATTCCGTTACTTTAAGTATTTTTTAAGTTCACCATTAACATTTTGCATAATTAATTCTTTACTAGACAGTTTAGTTACTGATGGATTCAAAGTGCCAAAAGTTTCACACTTGCCTTTATATGTAGTGATTAATCCCTCGGTAATGGCACGATATTTGTCAAAGTCCTTTTGAAGTATTTTCTGCTGAGTTTCCTCAGAAGCCAAGTCCATAGTTCTTTCGCAAGCCCGTCCTCTTAAAAAAAATTGACTTAATATCTAGCTTTATCTTCGTGTGATGTACAGCATTAATAAAGTCATTTAGCGTATATGCTTCTTTAACCATTAGGTCTTGTCAGTTATCATCCAGAGCAGAGTTACCATATTTAACGATGTCATCTCTCAGGGTGAGCACATAATTCCGGGCAGCATCCATCGGTTTCATTACTTTAACAATTAAAGGGGAGGATTCATTCCACTGCATGCTAGCACAACACAGTTAAATTAACACAGCACATAACAGCACAAGTCTTTAGGAAACATGTGTAATCCACTGCGAAAGTACGAGAAAAATCCAATATGGGGAACAAAAAGGCGCAGAATATCCTGCATGGGGATAAGTAAAGAAGGCTGAATGCACGAACTCTCGAAAACACGTCCTACTAGTTTGACCGAATCGCTGTCATCGCAAATAAAATTTGAAGAGTAAAACTTTATTTTTTGGCCAGCTAATAGGTTACAATTGTGACAAAATGCTTTAAAAAAATTATTAACAGACCAAAATATTACCTTTGAAATAAGAATAGACATTTTATAATTAAAAAAGCAAAAGAACAATATTTACTCAAATATAATCTAATTAAAAAAGTACTAAAACATAAATCTCGTGAAAGAAAAAGTGTATGAACCAGTCCTTCTACAAAAACTATCTAATAATTAACTACACTCACGTTTGTGAAAATTGCAACACCATGAAGGACTTACGCGAGTGAGCTGAAATTTTCAGGAAATGCAAAGTAGCGCATGATATGCAAATGATTAGAATTGCAAATCCGTAGCGCATGCGTATGCTGAGCAGCGCCCTCTGAACGGCTGATGGATCCGAATAAATAGACGGCTGTAGCGAGGCGTGTATGGTTATCGGTGGTTATCTGCTAGTGGTAAACGTTAACTCAATCTGTACTTATGCCTCGTCGACGAAAGAGAGCGAGATTTGAACAACTTACAGAGTTTGAACGAGGGAGAATCATCGGCCTTCGTGAAGCTGGATTGTCATATCGTGCAGTAGCCTCTCGTGTGCAGCGTAACAGCAGCACAGTGATGCGCGTTTGGAAGCAGTGGACGGACGAGTGTCGGACAACTCGGAAATCCGGGAGTGGACCCCGAAATGTGACGTCAGCTCGCGATGATAGACACCTGGTCCGCATGGCGCGGACGGACCGTACAGCTTCCTCTAGACAATTGGCAGCACTGTGGTCAATAGCTACAGGTGTTTCATTGTGTGCTTCATCAATTCGTAGACGTCTGCTGCAGTGTGGACTGCGCGCACGGACTCCTTTATACAGGATCCCCCTAACGCACGACCATCGCCGCCTGCGGCTACAATGGGCCAATCAGCATAGAGACTGGCGTGCTGATTGGCAGCATGTCGTGTTTTCTGACGAATCCCGCTTTAATTTGTGGTACCATGATGGCCGCATTCGTGTCAGACGCTATGCCGGTGAACGCCACCTTCCGGAGTGCATTATCGAACGCCACAGTGGACGAACACCCGGAGTTATGGTCTGGGGCGCCATAGCATATCATAGACGATCTCAATTGCTACGAATTGTGGGCAATCTGAACAGCAACCGGTATATCCGTGAAGTTCTACAGCCCGAAGCTGTTCCCTTCCTTCAAAGCTTGCCAGGCGCTGTATTTCAACAGGACAATGCCCGCCCTCATACTGCTCGGATTGTTAAATCCTTCTTTGCAGCGCAGCAGGTACAGCTTCTTCCTTGGCCTGCGTGTTCCCCGGATATGTCGCCAATTGAACATGTGTGGGATGTCATTGGTCGGCGTCTTGCTCGTGATCCTCGTCCTGTTGCGTCTGCAGACGAACTTTGGGTACGCGTACAAACGATATGGAATGCTCTTCCTCAGTCAGACATTCAAACTTTGTTTGACTCCATGCCACGTCGTGTAGCAGCACTTATTGCGGCGCGTGGTGGCCACACAAAATACTGATTCTGATCTCTTGTTCTTGTTTGTTTGCTTTGAACATTTAATCATTTATTTGTACCACTACCACTCAACTGTGTATTAAATTGCATTCAATTATGACGATTCCTTCTTGGTGTTGCAATTTTCACAAACGTGAGTGTATAAAATAACTTTTCTGGCTTTCTGAGAAGCAAATTTGTCAATAATTTCGATGAAATAAGTTTTTTCAGAGATTTCGCATTCAATACAGATGATAGTCAAATCTGAAAACCTTTCTTATCTCATATTATTTTTCAAGCAATTTTTAATAATTTTTTATTTGCTTAAACTTCTTTCACCTGAAGCCACAGAAACAGATAAGGCTAAAGCAATTTTTATTGGCAGAGCAAAATTTGGAAAACAGGGAATGAGATCATTTATTCTTATAATTTCTAATATCTCAATTGGCTGCTTTTTTACCTGGAAAAATGTCTTTGAATGATGTTATTTTCATTAAAGAGTTGTATATCGTCTCTTCTTTCACAATACTTCCTTCCTCCTTTACCTCTAACGTAATATCTGAGCCCATGCAGGTTTCATGAGATCATCATTAGAAACGTGAAACTCATACAGAAAGCAAAATATGGAATAGCACTCGTATGATAAGGTAAATCTTTCATTTACCTAAGAGATCGCAGAATCAAGAATTGCAAAATAGAAAGCAGTCTTGAATTGCTGGAAGGAATTTGAAACTGGTTCATCTTTGCCCTCGTAATAACGGACATTTTTCCTAAGCTTCGAGATGGAAATTCAGGGTCAATACCTAAATCTCCAGCAAATGTTGTTGCTGAATCGATAAATATTTAAAAATTATCGTTAGATCTTTGGGAAACTAAATATTTTTTTAAGATTACCTAAGCCTTCAATGCATTCCGCGATGTTTAATTTAGGATTTTGAAGCATTATTCTCAAGACATCAATTCTTGATAACAAATCATGCGAAATTAAAATTTAAATAAAAAGCGCACTTCATAGTTCTAATCACTCACAAAGTTGAAATCAAATGTAAAATATAATTCTTTAAACTTTATCTGTTCGCTACAATAACAATAAAAAAATCACATCAACATTCGCGGTATCTGTGAATTGACCACACAGACACATTCTGCAATTGATTTTGTACACATAAATCAATTTGTCATTAATTAGCAATACTTAAATGAAAATACATATTTTGCTGAAATATGAACGCTTATTTTTTTAACAATATATGAAAACATACGGAGCTGAATTTACCTCAAAAGCGCTCGCTCCTGTACTCGGAATTCATTTCAAACGATGAGAATTAACTACCCATTTTCTTCCTATTTCTTCATTTTTCTGGAAACAGAACACACTTAAGTTATTTTTGGAATGATATGAATAATTTGATGCAGCGCATCTACCCATATTTCTCGAAATTAGGTCGCAATCCATCAATACAAATGTAAACAACACTAAATGAATGTCCACTAGCAAAAGTGCGCTTCATTTACATATAACACTGATGATGAATCTGCTCGCCTTGCTAGGAGCCTTATACGCCCTATACTTTGATATAAATTGCTGCTGTAGCGTATTTTGCTCTTTTTACAGAAATAACATATGAGTTTCTTAGTAAAACATAAATTTTATTTTCAATTCACGAAGATAGATAATTTAAATACAATTCTACGTGTTACAGTTTCTTCCTCTACGAATTTTTCATACACCTACTAATTGTAAAACTATTAGAATCAGAAATTTTAACATTTCTGTCGTTGTTCAGCAACGGTTACACAAAACAAATATGGCGTCTCCCCTCCAATATCAAGGATAATGAATATAATCATTTGTTAAACAATAAACTATTACATCCTCTCCCCCCTCCAGGTAAACTTTAATTGATATTTTTATGAATTAAAGTTTTCAATTTTTTTTCAAAACAACACAATACATAATTGAAATACAACATATAACATAGTAACATACACTCAGGAAGAGAGGAAAGAACAAAATAATTTTTTATCTATATGGGGAAACAAATTCTTTAATCAGGCCAGGGAGTACGACTTAATACGTCTACATTTTTATGGTTTCTACCACTTCGATGAACGACAGTGTAAGTGTAGGGTTGGAATACTAGTGCTCATCTCATAAGTAGTGGATTTAGATTCCCATTATTTTTTAGCCAAACTAAGGGATTATGATCGGTCATGATGAGGAATTTAGTATGGCCGTCTAAATAACATTCCACTTTCTTTATAGAAAATATTATGGCTGCGTATTCCTTTTTTGTGGTAGAGTACCTTTTCTCAGTTTCTCTAGAAATTAACACTTTTGTTTTTGCTCTCAGTGTGTTTTCTTCATCTTCTGATGCAGAAACGAGTTCTTTTTCAGTTTTAGTAGCAAAGAAATCTTCTTTATTTTGATATTTCTTCTTAACCGTTTTCAAAATTTGACTTTTGCCTTTGGGTATAACAGAAGGAATATGGGGAACTGGATCTTCGCTATCCTCCCCCTCTTGTATGATTACTGTGGTAGGATCTTCAGGTATATGGGTACTTCTTAAAGCTTTATCTTGTGCTTCTTCGGATTCAGTATCAAATTCTGATTCTTCAAATGAAGAAATGAGACAATGTGTTTTTGCCTTTGGTTGAGACTCATCATCTGAATCATTGCTTTTCTTCTGTTTCGAAAATTCATTTGACTCTCACTAATCAATTTATGCGACTGAGCAATCTTAAATTCAGGTCTCACGGTTAAACCTAATTCATCTGCCAGTACTTTTAAATCCTGTTTTCTACTCCTAAGAATGACATGTTGAACATGTTACCTTTAATAGGCTTTCTTCCAAAATTGAATCTTAAAAATCGGACTTGTATTAAAAATTTATAACTTTTGGCGAGACTTAACTTGCCAAATACAAAATTCACTCCAACCAATTGGAGAGAATTATTTAAACAACTTTGCCAGTTTGGCACAAAATAAAATAATAGCACGCCGGATTGACGTTTTAACTTACTATTCACAAGCCTGTAAGGTTTTAGTTAAACTAACCAAGTTTATTTTAATTTAAATCTTTTCTATCTCCTCTCTGCTTCAACTTCCTGTCAGAAGAAGCGCGCGTTTTTAGCTTATGCTAATTTTTGAAGTTCAGCCATGCACTATTTAAGACAGAGGTAGAAACCTCTCGGTGTGTGAGAGCTTTGCCTCAGATCACGGTCACGCTGCTCAACTTTCGCCTGACCAGCTAGCAGTTTAAATTTATAAGCCATAGTGCTTACTACGTGATTGCATTGTAAAATAAATTAAAGTGCGGTAGTATTTAGTATACCTTGCTACGCACCCTTTTAGATAGAGGCCAACTTCCGCGAATTGCTCTGCGAAGCAAAGTTTAATTTAAGTTCTATTTTAATTTATTTAAATTTATTTGATTGTTAAGTTCGACCAAAGTGTGGTCTGTTACGTTCTGTATCTCTCCCGAATTGGGAGGTTTGTATTTAATAGTGATTGAATAAAAGAGGATTTCAAATCCCTTCACGTGCAGTTATTCTCCAGCCCAGCAGTTACATCAGAACATAGCGTACCTTCCGCTCCCTGTTCCAGTTCAGGACTTAGAACGTAAGGATAAGAACCCTTTACAGAATTTACCATGTTCTCAAAGAATACACACAGAATGCTAAGTCCTGATAGTGGCGCCCGCACAAAAAGAAGAGGATGGCCTCAACAACAAGAAGACGAACCTGAGACACCTGCTGTACCTGTCCAGAATCCTGAGATAGCACCTCCTGGCATAGAAGGATTCGGCTACATCGTACAAACCATGCGAGCAGCCATGAAGCCAGCGGCAAGTTTTGACGGCAAGACAGCCGTAATCAATTTCCTGGAAAAGCTAGACTCCCACTTCATGCTATATCCAGTCCACGAATTTCAGAAAGTCGCTCTTGCTACCAGCGCTTTGAAGGGCCAAGCGCTAAGTTGGTTCAAGTGCATCGGAAAGAATCTCTTGGGGGAACCAGGAAGCCCCACATACACGTATGAAAATTTCAAGAATTCTCTAGTGAAAGCATTTCCCGTGGTGCGAGATCGAGCCAGATTGGAAGCTGAACTGTTTAGCCGATACCAAGAAAGAATAGAAGATTTGTCTAATTTTATTTTGAGGAAAATTCAAGTTTTCAAGCTTTTGTATGGAAGTCGCCCGGATCCTGAAATTATTCAAGTTATACTTCCTAGGCTACTGCCCCAAGTTCAAGATTTCATCGAACTAAGAAATCCAACAACATTAGACAGATTATTTGAGCTCGCGGTACAATTTGAAAGCCGAAGAACAGCCGACAACGAACGACGACGCCAATTTGAGCGAAGAAGTCAGTGGAGTTCGCCAAGACCGCAGCAAAAGCAAAATCAAAGTTACGGGAATAAGGCGAAGCAATGGCCGAAGAAAGATGTGTCTCCTAAAGCGAGCGGCGAACGAAGGGAATTTAATAGAAGAACAAGCAAAGATTCCGAGGGCAACCAGAAGAAAAAGAATTTAAACTAAGAGGGATTTCTTCGAGGAAGGTGAAGAAGTCCGAAGCAGCGCAAAACCCTTCCAAAATCAATTTAAACACCGTGGTCGTTAAGAATTTGAGTTTGCCGAAGATTGAAGTTCTAATCAACAACATACCGGCGACAGCCCTCTTGGATACAGGAGCCCAAAGCAGCTTCGTATCGGAAAGATTCTTTAAGAAGCACTTTCGACGTTACAGAATTTTTAGTGCAAGAGACACGGATGTCATAGCGGCCCAAGGAGAAAAATGTAGCTGTTTAGGAAAAGTACCATTGTTCGTGCGTATCAACAACGAACAGGTAAGAATCCTGTTTTATATTGTGCGTAACCTGCAGACTTGTATTATTCTAGGTGTGGACTTTTTTAGTTTGGCAGAAGCAAAAATTGATTTCAAGGGGGGAGAACTAACATTAAATATGAAGCCAATTGAAGCGAAGAATGATAAGCCCCCGCAGCTGGACTTGGAACATTTACAAGCAGAGGAAAAAGAGAAAATCCAAGGTCTGGTAAGTCACTTTGCGAATTTATTTAGTGATGTACCAGGCTTTACGCAGGTGGTGAACCACGACATTGACACGGGGGACGCTCAGCCAGTTAGGCAAAAGCCATATAGATATGATAGGACAAAAGAAGAAATAATTGAACATCATATTAAAGAGATGTTAAAGAATAAAATCATCACGCCAATTTCTAGCAGTTATGCTAGCCCCGTTGTCCTGTGTAAGAAAAATAATGATTACCCGATTACGCACCCGAAGCGGTGGCGTTTTGCTATAGATTATCGCAAGTTAAATTCAGTTACAAAATATCCTGTATATCCGTTGCCGATAATTGAAGAAATTATTCGAAATATTTCGTCTACAAAATACATGACTACATTAGATCTCACGAGTGGCTATTTTCAGATTGGGGTAAAACCCGAGGACGTACACAAAACCGCGTTCATAACGAAATCTGGTACGTACGCATTTCTTAGAATGCCGTTCGGATTATCCGGCGCGCCGGCAACGTTCCAAAGATGTATGGACATCGTCTTAAGACCAGTCCTTGGTAAAAGCACTTTCATATATTTAGACGATATTATAATTACGAGTAGTACTCTAGAACAACACTTACAAGATTTAAGAAAAGTATTTTCATTGTTAAACGAAGCTGGTTTAAAGATAAATGCGTCTAAATGTAAATTTGCCGCAAAAGAGTTACGTTATTTAGGATTTAAAATTTCCCAAAAGGGAATCGAAACGGATCAGTCAAAAATAGTAGCCATTAGAAATTATCCTGTTCCTAAAACAGCGAAGAAATTATCGTCGTTTCTCGGGATGTGTTCATATTACCGGGCTTTCATTAAAGACTTTGCAAAAATAGCTGAGCCACTGCTAAAGTTGAAAAGAAAAAAAGCTAGGTTTTCGTGGTCAGCAGAAGCCAACTTGGCGTTTCAAAAATTGAAAGACGCATTGACTCAAGCTCCCGTCTTAAAATTTCCAGAAGGGGATAAAGGATTAGAGATTTCAGCGGACGCTTCAGATTTCGCGATTGGTGCAGTGCTTTCCCAAAATGGTCAGCCCGTGGCTTTTTTCAGCCGAACATTAAATGAAACCCAAAGAAACTATTCCGCAACAGAGAGAGAAACTCTCGCAGTGTTAGCATCAGTACAGAAATTTCGTGTGTTCTTTGGAAGTTCTCCAGTAACTGTATATACCGACCACGCGGCGGTCACTAGACTCTATTCTGGAAAAAATTTATCACCCAGATTAATAAGGTGGGCTCTCAAATTACAGGAATATAACCTAATAATTAAACATACGCCGGGAAAGGAAAATGTTGTGGCAGATGCTTTAAGCAGAATTAACTTAGATGAAAATGGAAGTGTAATTAAGATAGCCATGTTAACATCCAAAGTATTAGATTCTCGTGAAACAGTAATAGCCGAACTCAAAAAAGATCCGGAGTTCAAAAATATATACAATTATTTGGCCGACCCTGAGAATTTCAATCATCCGGATATTGTGCCGATAAGAAATAGGGCCGAAAATTACGAATTAATTGACGGACTGTTATTCTATACGAAAGCTACTAATGAGAATCATGAATATAGACCGGTTATCCCAGCTAGCATGAGGTTGAATGTATTAGAAGAGTTGCATGATTGTGCCATTTCGGCTCATTTAGGTATAAGAAAAACTGTTCAGAGAGTTCGCGAGGCAGTTTTCTTTCCAGAACTGCAAAAGTTTACTAGGGCGTATGTCCAGTCGTGCCCAACATGTCAATTAAATAATTATGTTAATTTCCGCCCGGCCGGGTTCCTAAATAGTATTAAATCAGAATTCCCAAATCAAATAATAGGCATCGATTTACTTGGACCTTACCCTCGAAGTAAAGTTAATAAAAGCCGATATCTTTTAGTTATAGTGGATCATTTTAGCAAATGGTTAGAGTTAATTCCGTTAAAACGCGCGTCTGCAAAAATTGTAGTAGATTCAATTCTAAATAAGTATATTTTAAAATACGGGGCGCCCCTAAAAGTTATTTCAGACAATGGTCCTCAGTTTGTTAGTAAAATGTTTGAGGAAATGTGTGCAAAACTGGGCATACGTCATCTAAAGATGGTCCCGTATCGTCCGCAGTCAAACATAGCGGAACGGGTGAATAGAAATGTAGTGAAAATAATTCGTAGTTATGTGAAAAACTATCACTCTACCTGGGATAGCCATATAAATGAATTTGCATTTGCACTTAGGACCGCCAAACACGATACTACACAAAAAACACCCGCTGAACTCTTCTTAGGAAGAAAGATCTTGACCCCCCTAGATAAACTGTTCTTTGTACAGGAAAGGGCAGAAGAATTTAAAATGAGTGATATACAAAAGTTAATACGGGAAGCGACGGAAAATATAGAAATGGCCCAAAGAAAACAGAAATTGTACTATGACCTAAAAAGAAGAGAGGTCAAGTACAATGTGGGAGATGAAGTGTTGAAGATTAAACACAACTTGTCAAATGCCCCAGAGGAAAAGGTGGGGAAATTTTTTCCGCGTTTTGAAGGCCCGTTCACAATTGAACAAATTACGGGGGCAGTGGTTATATTAAAAAGAAATGATGGTCAAACGCTCAAAGCGAATGTGGACCAAATAAAACCGTTCTATAATCGCAGCAAAATGGCTGTATTTAAAGATTCGTTTCAGGATCCGAGGCAATCGACTAGCCAGGAAGATATACGTCAGCAAAAACAGCAGGAACCAGCTACAACGGCATCGAAATGTCAGAAGAAGAAAGCTCCCCCCCAACAAAGAAATAAGAACCAAAAAGGTGGTTTCAAAAGAAAGTCTCACGATGCAGGTGAACAAATCTACGAACGGAATTACGAGCGCACCAAGAGAAGAAAGCAGAATGGGCAAGGGAAGCCCAATGTATCCAAAAGAACTGTGGAATCATCGGACAGGTGCCTGAGAAGCAAGAAACGTCGATTGCAGCCTGAGAATCAACTTCCCGAATACAGCAGGAACCAGGACAAGCAACGAGCAAGGGCCCAGGAGAGAAGGGCCCAGTCCACCAAACGTCCAGCGGAGCAACCTCCTCTACAAAGGAAATTGCCGAGGATACAACGACGGAATTTCAAAAGAAAAAGAGACGAGCAGGCTCCGAAAGAACAACGAAAAACGAGGAAACTGAACCAGGCCACAACTTACTCAAGTTTTAAAGATTGGGCCAAGAAAAGGATGGACGATCATAATAAGATAAGTACAATTTCGTATTCAAAAGTTTAGTTAATTTTTGAGTATACTGCAAGTTGCAGGGCTGATTTTACCTCAAGCGAGGTTGACTTTTACGCCAAGTGAGCGATAAGTCCTCATATGGAAAGTAAAATGTTTTGTTAAAAGAAATTGTAATTTTCAAAGATTTAAAATCACTTAATGTTTTGTAAATAGATTAATTCTGTAAAAGCAATGAATTGCTGAAAAGAATATGTTAACTAAATGATTTTGTATGACGCTTTGTCTAAAGACTTGTAAAATGTCTAGAATGAAAATTCGGAAAATTGAAAAACACGATTTAGTCTGTAGACTATTAATTCAATGTAATTTGATATTTCAAGAAAGTACCTTGAGAAAGGAATAGGAAGCACTTGCTGTAAGCTTAGAAATTTAACCTATATTTCTGTAAGCTTAGAAATTTAACCTCTATTTGCATTTCAGGATTGCTATGAAATTGTTAATGTGTTATGAAATGTAACAAATAATATTATGCTAGCAATGCACGTTAAGTGCAATATTAATGTGAATGTTGTGTGCAAACTGCGAATTTGTATGCATGAAAAGTTAAAGATTGACTATTTTAGAATGCAAGTGTTAATTAGGCTCTCCACCAAATACACTTAAAGTGTTAGACATAAAGCTAGTGAGAACCTTAGGATTAGCTGGTTATAGGGCGTTTTTTTCAGGTCTCGTATGTCAAGTTCTAACTAATGTTAGTCGATTGTAGGTGGAAGAGTTGAACACCCCCGAACACATAAAAACCCGCAATGGCGGTTTGCTTTACATCCAACACCGGTGAGAGAGCATACGGGGGAAGAATTTAATTGTGCTTGAATGATAATGTGTGTCTGCAAAATTACACACAAAAAAAAAAAAATAAGGATTTGTACCACTTAGAATTATTCTGTTATTATGTCATACTAAAGTTGTTTTCCTTCCAGATTTTGCTGGAAGGAGTAAGACTGTTTGAAGAATAAGACTTGAAAAAAAAAATGTTGAAGATTGTTGTTCCAGAAAATTTCGTCTGTATTTTACACAAACATATATTGCCTTGTAAGAGTTGGCCTAAGTTTAGAACAGTGAAATTTTCGACTATTTAGAATTGCTAGTTTTCAACATGGTCCGTTTGGACCAAAGTAGTTTAACTATCGCAATTCTGGCGGGAAGTTTGTAAGGTTTTAGTTAAACTAACCAAGTTTATTTTAATTTAAATCTTTTCTATCTCCTCTCTGCTTCAACTTCCTGTCAGAAGAAGCGCGCGTTTTTAGCTTATGCTAATTTTTGAAGTTCAGCCAAGCACTATTTAAGCCAGAGGTAGAAACCTCTCGGTGTGTGAGAGCTTTGCCTCAGATCACGGTCACGCTGCTCAACGTTCGCCTGACCAGCTAGCAGTTTAAATTTATAAGCCATAGTGCTTACTACGTGATTGCTTTGTAAAATAAATTAAAGTGCGGTAGTATTTAGTATATCTTGCTACGCACCCTTTTCGGTAGAGGCCAACTTCCGCGAATTGCTCTGCGAAGCAAAGTTTAATTTAAGTTCCATTTTAATTTATTTAAATTTATTTGATTGTTAAGTTCGACCAAAGTGTGGTCTGTTACGTTCTGTATCTCTCCCGAATTGGGAGGTTTGTTTTTAATAGTGAGTGAATAAAAGAGGATTTCAAATCCCTTCACGTGCAGTTATTCTCCAGCCCAGCAGTTACATCAGAACATAGAGTACCTTCCGCTCCCTGTTCCAGTTCAGGACTTAGAACGTAAGGATAAGAACCCTTTACAGAATTACCATGTTCTCAAAGAATACACACAGAATGCTAAGTCCTGATAAGCCTTGTTGGCGATAACTATATAAGCACTTTTGCCAGTTAGGCAATGCAATGAAATTTTTCCCACGTCAGTTTGACGATTTTACTATCTATCTCCACGCCCTGTTGGCGATAACAAAAACAATTTTTACCAGTTTGGCAAATTAATTTAAGTTTAATATGTCGGGATGACGTTACTATCTACCAGGCTCGTCGATGGCGACAACTAAGAAAAGACTTATGCCAGTTGGGCAGTACAATAAAATCACACTACGTCAGTTTTACGTTACTACTTATTTTCCACGAGCCTGCTTGGCAACAAATCCAAAAACACAGTTAGCAGTTCTTTCTTTTATATACGTATAAATTATAGTGCACTATAGTATAAATGTCGGGATGGCTTACGCATATTAATTATCAACATAAAAATTCAAAACAAATGAGAGTAAAGCCTAAATAATAATTTTTAAATATATCTTTTCCACAAATATCAGTTGTAATTTGTGCCTAATATTTTTAGTGTCAGCTATTTTAAACAAAATCTTACACTATTTAAATTTAATTCTGAAATGAAATACTAAAACTCAAGAAACAGTTTTTTATGAAAACCAAAAGTTAATCTTATCTCCGGAGATCAACAGTATTCTGTTCTGACAATTCTTTGCTCAGACTCAAGTTATAGAAACACAGAAGATAACCTTTGAATGATTTGCTTCAAAATACTGGCTTTAAAACGGCAGACTTCTGACATCCGTTCCTCCTTGAAATAAACAAACTCGGCAATTGCTACTAGCAAACTTATTCTCAAAATTTCAGCAATTTTCTGGGATTAGGAGACAAGCACCATCGAAATTGATAATTACACTCCAAATTTCTAGTATCTCGGTGGAATCTCCAATTTAATAAGACTGTAACTTTTTTGCTCTTTTTATCGAAATAACAGATGAGTTTCTTAGTAAAACATAAATGTGAAAGGAAGCAATGCTTTCTGAAACTCTAATTCACATATGAGAAGAAGAAAGTAAAACATAAATTTTATTCTCAGTTCACGAAGATAGATAATTTAAATACAATTGTATCTGTTACAGTTTCTCATCCCAGCTTACTATTACATTACTCTATGAATTTTTCATATACCTAGTACTGGTAAAACTTTTAGAATCATAATTTTTTACATTTCTGTCGTTGCTCAGCAACGATTACACGAAACAAATATGGCGTTACCACTCCAGTATGAAAGGTAATGAATATAATCATTTGTTAAATAATAAAATATTACACTGCCCATGCATTAGATCTAAAGACTCTCTATCCTTAAATCCTAAGTACCTTGTCACATTTGAATTCTGCCTTCGTGAAAGCACAAACAGCACAGCTGTCATGCTGATTCGATCATTTATGCCGCGAAGTGATCATTACAAGAACGATTGATCGCGAGCTCAATGTTTCAATTGAATACCGAAACAGCAAAACCGATCTCAGTTTATAAGTATAACGACTAATGATCGTAAAATGTTTCATTTGAATGAGGCCTGTAACCTCCTTGATGCATATACCTTTCCTTCGCTAAGCTTGACTTTTCGCCCTTCGTGCAGAAAGACTTTGCGGGTGCAAAACAAGACATTTGTCTAGTGGCTTACTGTGATTGGTTAAATATCTTCAGTTCACGGCCGTTTTAGCCGCGACATTTTCGCTGTATTTCCGTGCCTAATTATTTCCTGCCCAAAACGGGGAAAATATCGAAGTAATGAGTAGGGGGAATGGTTTATAAATTATTGTGAAATTTCCGTTCCTTCTACGTTATTTTGTATACCTTCCCGAAATCCATATTATAGCATATATATTTATTTATTTGTCTTTGCATGTTTCCCAAAGATCGAATTTCCTTTTCCCGAGGCAAAGTATTTCGCGTGTTTTAAGCGATAAAAGTAGAATCTATTTTTCTGCAGCAGAAATTACTTATCCATTAGTTAAGGAAAGGGCGAAGGCCGATGAACCCGTGGTCAAGAAGTTGCTATTTCACGGATAGCCTACTGCGTAAAAGTCTTGCAAATTGCCTTCTTAAAAGGGTGATTGGATTAATATAATTTATCTGCTCTAGTGTAGAATTGGGTGCCCTTTCGATTGGCGAAAAATTTTGTTCAGTTTTGGCGATGAAACCCCATTTTTCGTTACCATGAGAGTTTTAACTTGGTTTTAGCTTCTTGATTTTTTTAAGTGAAAATAAATCGATGTGCACATGGACAAAGTCAAGGCAATGTACAATGACTAGTTTGTGCAATTCTCTGATGTTTTTTCAAGTGAAAATAGGTCGATGTGTACATGGACACGGAGTTTGTGAAATTCTTTGACTTCTTATTTTGGTTTTGTGTAGCGGCCATCTTGAAATTGTGCCTTCCCGGCGCCGATCTTGGCGTCAAAAAAGAATCGCCAATAAACAAGGGGCACCCTAGTTGTAAACTTTTACCTTCGTATCTGTATACATGTGAAAAATTATACAACACATATATTGATTCATTTGTTCAAAACCGGAATTAAATTGAAGGAACTGAATAAGAAGGAAAGGATTATACATATATAATAGTAAGGAGCAGATTTTTAGATAGTGTAAAAAGCAGAGTGACTAAACATTGATTTAACCACCCCGTATCCATATTGAAAATGAATTTTATCCTAAAGTGTTAGAAAAGCTACATTTATACAACCTGAGGTGCACGATATTCTACATGTATACAATTTGATGTGCATAACAAACCATTTGTAAAAAACATTTACATAAAGTAGCATATGCATCTGCATTTTTTACACAGGAAATTAAGTATCTTGTATGAGAAACATAGCAATTCATTTAGATTTAAAAATGCTTTAAACAAACATGTCAAGTCACACAGGGGAAAAACTGTATGTGTGTGAGGTATGTTGAAAGTCATTTTCACAAAAGGATAACTTAAATCACCATATGCATATTCACACAGGAGAAAAACCTTATATGTGTGAGGTTTGTAACAAGTCATTTAGACTAAAGAAAAATTTAAACAGACATATGTCAAGCCACACAGGAGAGAAAACTCATGTGTGTGAGATGTGTAAAAAGTCATTAACAGAAAAGCAAACATTAAACAATCATATGCTTATTCACTCAGGAGAAAAATTGCATGTATGTAACATACGTGGAAAGACATTTAGGCAAAAAGAATATTTAAATCAACATAGGCTAATTCACGCAGCAGAGAAACCTCATGTGTGTGAAATATGTAATAATTCATTTAGATTCAAGGTTGCTTTAAGTAGACATATGTTAATTCACACAGGAGAGAAACCTCATGTATGTGAGGTATGTAATAAGTCATTTAGAGAAAAGGGTACATTAAACAACCATATGCTTTTTCATCCAGGAAAGAAACGTCATGTGTGTGAAATATGCGATAAGGCATTTAGACAGAAGAATGCTTTAATCAATCATATGCTTATTCACACAGGAGAAAAAACTTATGTGTGTAAGGCATGTGGAACGTCATATAGACGAAAAGTTGATTTAAATGAACATATGCTTATTCACACAGGAGAAAAACCGCATGTGTGTGACATATGTGGACACATATTCAGACAGAAAGGATATTTAAATAAACATATGCTTATTCACACTGGAGAGAAATCTCATGTGTGTGGAGTATGTAACAAATCATTTAGATTCAAGAAAGTGTTAAATAAACATATGCTTTGTCACACAGGAGAAAAACCTCATGTGTGTGATGTATGTAATTAGTCATTTAGATTAAGTTGTAGTTTATACAATCATATGCTTATTCACACAGGAGAGAAACCTCATGTATGTGAGATATGTGAAAGTTCATTTAGACAGAAGAGCAAGTTAAAGAAGCACAGGCTTATTCACACAGGAGAGAAACCTCATGTGTGTGAGGTATGTAACAAGCCATTTAGATTCAAGAATGCTTTAACTAATCATATGCTTATTCACACAGGAGAGAAACCTCAAGTGTGTGGGATATGTGAAAAGTTATTTCGAGAGAAAAGTACATTAAACAGACATATGATAAGGCACACAGAGGAGAAAACTTATGTGGGAGGTGTGTAAAATATCACTTAGAGAAAATTGTACATTAATCAATCATATGCTTGACATTCTTCACACTGGAATTAATTCGCATGTATGAAGTATGTGTAAAGATATTTAAACTAAAAGGTGAATTAAATATACATATGCTTACTCATATAGGAGAGGAATCTAAAGTTTGAGAGGTGCGTTATAAGTCATTTAGCCTAACAATGATTTAAAAAAATGGGCATATTCACACAGGAAAGAAGACTCAACTACAGTGTCTCGAAAAAATGCTTGGGACACTTGTGCTTTACAAAAGGAAACCGTAATAAAAAAAAATAAAAAACATATAAAAATTTTTTGTGGGTGTGTTTCATACTTAAATTTCGTAACAATTATTACATAACATACATTTTCTCAAAATATTAAAATATTAAAAATACAATTGTTTAGAACGGAGCAAAAAATGGCTCACATAAATGATGGGACACAATTAGACTATGCAACAAAAATTATCTAAAAATATTTTTTGGGGTTTTATTTTTAGTCAAAAGCAATTGGCAATAATTTATAAAATCGTCTGCATTATTTCTTTCCAGTTTGTTTTGGAATTTTTGTGTTTTTTAGTTCTGTGCAGCCATGAATGCTAAACGAAAAGAAACTTTGCCTGAAATTCGAAAATCAGTTATTGATTTGCATATTGAACGTGGAAAATCTATTAGAGAAACTGCTGAAACAGTTAACTTCAGTCATTCAACAGTTTTCAATATCATTAAACGATATAAAAAGAATCATATTGTCAAGATTGAGTGTTCTGTGCATGTGTTTAGCGAACATTGTGAAGTACTGACTAGGGTCCTTATCCTCAAGTCCTGAACTGGAACAGGGAGCTGAAAAAATACGCTTTGTTCTGGAGGAAATTCGAAATTTAGTTATTAATTTGCATATTGAACGTGGAAAATCTATCACAGAAACTGCTGAAACAGTTAACTTCAGTCATTCAACAGTTTTCAATATCATTAAACGATATAAAAAGAATCATATTGTCAAGATTGAGTGTTCTGTGCATGTGTTTAGCGAACATTGTGAAGTACTGACTAGGGTCCTTATCCTCAAGTCCTGAACTGGAACAGGGAGCTGAAAAAATACGCTTTGTTCTGGTGTAGATACTGTGCTGGAGAATAACTGCACTTGAAAGGGATTTAAGATTCCTCTTTTATTAAGTCACTATTATTTACACACTTCCCAACTCAGGAGAGATACAGAAAGTAAAAGACCACACTTGGGCCAAGACCTGGCCGACCATCAAATCTATCCAATGGAATATAGGGAATTATCGTTCGAAATATTAAAAAAAAATCCAAGAATGAGTGATCCTAAAGTTGCTGCTCATTTACAAGCATTATATGGAGAAATTGTTAATCCTGAGACTATTAGAAGAGTAATTCGATGTACTGGATATCACGGTAGAGCAGCCAGGAAAAAATTCTTCGTAAGTGAAAAGAATAGAAAACTCAGACTGGCTTTCGCAAAATCCAACATAAATAAGAATTCTGATTACCGGAATGAAGTTATATTTGCTGATGACAGTAAATTTAAAATATTTCGTTCTAACGATAGAATCTTGGTGTAGAGAAAACCCAGGATAGAATTTCGCAAACAGAACTTGGTGCCAACAGTAAAACATGGTGGAGGAGAAGTTACGGTATGAGGGTGTATGTCGTCCGCTGGAGTCGGTAATCTTGTTTTTATTGACAGTATAATGGATCAGTACAAGTAAAGTGGCATATTAAATCAAAATTCGAAATCTTCAGCACGAAAATTGCACCTTCATAACGATTTCAAATTCTACCAGGACAATGACCCCAAGCACACTGCTTTGAACGTTAGACTCTGGCTGCTGAATAACTGTCCTGAAATAATAAAAACACCACTACAATCTCCAGACTTAAATCCCATAGAGAATATCTGGCAAGAATTGGAATCAAGAACTCGCTAACACACCATTTCTTCAAAACAACAATTAAAATCGACGCTTCAAGAAGAATGGGGTAAAATCACTCCAGAAATGACAAAAAAATGAGTCGAATCCATCCCTAGAAGATTAAATCATGTTGTAAAAGTAAAAGGAAATCCAACAAAATATTAAAACCTTTTAAAAAGTAAAATTTTTGGATACATATTTGGTGGAAAAGTAAGTGTCCCATCACTTATGTGAGCCATTTTTTCTCCGTTCTAAACAATTGTATTTTTATTAAATTAATATTTTAATACTTTGAGAAAATGTATGTTATGTAATAATTGTTACTAAATTTAAGTATGAAACACACCCACAAAAAAACACCCACAAATTTGTACATGTTCTTTTAATTTATTTTACTACAGTTTCCTTTTGTAAAGCACAAATGTCCCGTCACTTTTGTGAGACACTGTATTTGCTTCTCTTCTAACATTTTTTATTACTATTTGTTATTTATTTTTTGCAATAACAATTTACTTCAAAACAACAATTAAAATCGGTGCTTCAAGAAGAATGGGGAAAAATCATTCCAGAAATCACAAAAACATTATTCGAATCCATCCCAAGAAGATTAAATCATGTTTTAAAACTAAATGAAAATCCAATAAAATATTAAAACCTTTTAAAAAGTAAAATTTTTGGATAAATATTTGGTGGAAAAGTAAGTGTCCCATCACTTATGTGAGCCATTTTTTGCTCCGTTCTAAACAATTGTATTTTTATTAAATTAATATTTTAATATTTTGAGAAAATGTATGTTATGTAATAACTGTTACTAAATTTAAGTATGAAACACACCCACAAAAAATTCTTACATGTTTTTTTAATTTATTTTACCACAGTTTCCTTTTGTAAAGCACAAGTGTCCCATCACTTTTGTGAGACACTGTATGTGAGATGTGTAACAACACATTTAGATTAAAGGGTGCTTTAAACAGGCAATAATTAGACAATTTGAAAACTTTTATGTATTCCTGCTTGCACTTACGTATGAGCATAACCACCTTTGTGCAACTAGGTGAATTTTATGGAAGAAAAAGATTGATGTCTTCTAACTGTAAAAAATTACTTATTGTATACAAGCATATTATTAGATATATTTGACATTTAAGTAGGTATGTAAAACAGTCTATAAATCTACTTACAAGACAGCTTTTTTTTTATTCTGCTGCGATGGAGATTGCACAGCAATTGCGCAGAAGAGGACAATTGTTCCCTTTAGCAAATACCCAGAAAAATACTACACTTCCTTTTGGCATTTTAAAAACTTGTTTCATGATATTATCATATTTACTTAATAATTTACCCTACAATAAACAACTGCCATTATAACTAGTATTTATATTTTCAGCTATGCCAATGAAAATTTAATGCATTTTTTGACAGCATAAGTATGATGTACAATAACCGTTGTGAAGTCATTTTACAAAAATTTCCTTCCTTGTATCAAATTTGCTCTTTGAGGTTAATAGACAAATTTTATGTTTTGTCTATGCTTCATAGAGTGTGCTTGCTTCCACATGTGATTTGGAAAAACTGTAGGTTTTAATTCTTACCCTTAAGATTTTCCAGTCTCTAATGCCTGAAAACCGACTGCTATCAGAATCAGAAAATTACCAACAAGGTTTAACCAAACATAACAACCTTATTTCTGATTTTCTATTATTTCAAAAGAAGATGTAAAACTCTCATAATTAATAGCATAATTTATTCACAAAACAAGTATGTACACATAAAATATGATAGAATTAATTTAGAAATCAAACAACAAAAATCAGCATTATATTTGCAAACTTTCACAGGACTAGTTTTCTATGGTTTTACCGAACCGTGATCCTCAGCTTCCAAAGAGCAAATGAACGAGATAAGATATAGTGATTAGATAAGATAAGAATGGCTGTATAGGAGTACTCTGTCCTGTCTAGCCATTCTTCTCTTATCTAATCATTATATTCATTATTTATGAGTGTTAGTGTTATTTAATCTTAATGATAGATAGATTTGACAACAAATTTATTAATTAATTATTGCTTTTTGAAATCAAAAAGTAATGGACTCTTAGGCATTACTAAATTAATTCTAATATTAACAGATAAATTTTTCTTAGTGTTTTTAATGTCACAGCTTTAACCTACAGTAATATATTGCTTTGGATATGTCTGTCTCTTGAAGTTTTTGTGGCTTTATCACTTCATTGGTGTAGGATAAACAGCCTATTCATTGAACTAGTGATGCATAGCTAAGTGTTGCAACTATATGCATACTGTAATGTTTCAGGTGTTTTCTGTTAAACTAGCTGTTCCCATGTTGAACCCTTAACAAGTTAGTGTTGTCACTGAGAACAGTTTCATTAGTAAATCTCCTGGTAAAATTTAATTAGTGTTCACTCCATAGCATGTACGTAATCCTGACCCTAAAAGACCTGTTCCTGGCATCTTGTTCACAGTGCATACAAATTGTGATATTTTGAAATTGAAATTATTTTTAGTCCCATGCACTCTGTCACTCAGCAAGCATCTTTCTGTTACAAATTCTCTGGAACATCTTCAGAATGGAATCATTAAGAAACCATATTGGGGTGTTTCAATGAAGTTAGACGTGTAGATATTTATGTAAGAAATCTTGAAGTATTTCAGAGGATGAATATATTAAAGCTAAGCATTTTAATGAACAATTACTCAGAAAATATTGAAAGTGGCAAAAATAGAAATTTTAGGAAATTAAAATAGAGATATTCATGGAATATGTATTTGGGGAAAATAAATATTTATGTGGAAAATATCTCTAAGGAGGTTGTACTTAATAAATTATTCCATATCATATACAAGGCAGTAAAATTCTGGTTTTAAAAGGAACAGCTTGAAGATAATATAGAACTATGACAATGTCACATCATTTATCAGGGCTGCAAGAAAAATAGGCAATAATAAAAAGGTGGGTATTTAAGAAAATAATTCCTTGGGAATCAGCTTATAAGATATTTCTCCTGCCTTCGTGGTGTAGTGGTCAGCACGCTTGATATGTAACCAAGAGTTCAACGGTTCAATTCCTGGCGAAGGCATTGCTCATTTTTCAATATTCCTGCTTCCAAATTAACCTAATATATCTACAAATTGATAAAGACTAAAAATCAGTTTCAGTTGATTTCAGTGGCGGCTCGTAATAAGTACGTGGAACTGCAGCACTCCCTATTTCCACTTATTATTATTTTTAATATTTAATATAATGTGCCTCTTTTTCTTTCTTTCTTTATACTTCTACAATATATAATCCTCAAACTTAATGTCAGTAGTCATCTTCCAGTTTACGAAAAAAATACGAAAGTCTTTGTGTCGAACTGCGAGCTAGTTCCCGCGGCGTAGTGTTTGGTGTTCTGCGCATGCGCACACAGAAAGCAGCACGCTAGCCAGGGAGAGAGAAGAGTACTGTCGCTCTTGCAGTGCCGGAATTCTGGAAACATGATTTCTTTTTACGCTTTGCGTGTGGTATTTGGCTGTTCTGCGCATGCGCGCTTAGGAAGCAGCGCAAGAGGCCGAGAGGAAGAAGAGCACTGTCGCTATTGCAGTGCCGTTAAGAGGTGGTTCTTTGTTTTTACTCCGGGTGTGCTGTGTTTAAAAATCATATACCGTATTCTTCTTGGTTAGATTATTTTTCAGCTATTCTATTTGATTCATTTATCTTTTATTTCAGAAAGCTTTAACCATGTCCTTATATCCTCAAGTAATAAATTCTATGACTGTAAGTGCATTATAAACCTCTGCAACAGCAAAATTGCCTTACTGAAATTCAGTCAACATTAAATGCAGATCAAACTATTGCAGAGGCAACAGGAATTTTAAAATATCTAAATGATGATAATTTCAAGTTTTGGTTAGAACTTTTTTATCAGATTATGCCTCATGTTGCAATAATACATATATATATACCAATTCATAGAAATTAGTGTGTTTAAAGTTAATCAATGTACAACAAATTTCAAAACTGCTATTTTAGAATTAAGGAACTTAAAGTACTGTGAGAATTCTTCAAAGACACTGATGGCTGAAGCTAAGGAAATATGTGACTTTATATGTATTGATATAATAGACAAATATTATTCCACTAAACCCTTAGCAGCTGCTAAATTGTTCAACAAGAAATGCTTCGCTAGTTTTAGGAATGAACATCCTGCAGAAGAAATAGTACTGACCATTGAAGCATATCCGATGATTGACAAAAGAAAAGCTTGAAACTGAACTAAAAGTATACTGTTGTAGGTCTGATATTCATGAATACTGCAAATTAATTGAGCTACTGAAATTTATCTTGGAAAATAATCTAGATGATGTTGTTAGTGAAATTATGAAACTGATAAAAATTATCTTAACAGTTCCCATGACTACATCAGAGGCAGAACGCTGCTTTTCAACATTGAAAAAAATGAAAACTTTTCCAAGAAGCACTATGAATTCGGAAAGACTAAATGCGCTTGCAGTGCTTGCAATTGAGAAAAATTTCCTCAGTTGTCATCCAGAGACCAAGGAGAAAATTATTGATCTTTTCGCGCAAATTAAAACAAGAAGAATGGATTTCATTTTTAAATGAATAGATTAAGATTTGACTGTAACAATTTAGGTTAAAGTAATTAAGAAATGTTTAATTTTTCTCTTGTAAGATTTCATGGAAGTTTCAAAATAAATTTTCTTTTTATACATGTTTGTTTCCGTTTACACAATTTTAAAACAAAGGTTAAAATTTTTTGGAACAGCACCTCCACTAATTTTAGCTACGAGCCGCCACTGGTTGATTTCTTTCCAAATATTATAAACAACTTCAGAAATTAGACTGATTAACACTGACTGATGGAAAAAGGGAATTCATTCAATTTACAGTTTTATTAACATATACATAAAGAAACAATTGAATACAAATTTTATTTATTATTTTATTTAATTAATTTTGAAAGCAATTTATTTAAAATGACATTTATGTAAAGAACCACAATTCATTTTTACTGGATACATTCTCTTGTGGTTGCAGTTTAACAGTGTCTGCTAGCAATATGTCAAATATATTATCACAGTTGACATGATACCTGGACATGCATTTGAAAAACTACCAAAATGTTGGTAAAAAGTCATAGATTTGGGTGGTGATCACTATACACACTAAAGGTGCTGCCTTCAAGTTTTTTTCCCTAACTTTATTAAAAACATTTTTTGGCAGAGAAACTTTTGTTATAACAGGATATTACTGTTATTCTTCTCCAAGAAAATAGAACATACTGTAACTTATAGATCAACTAGGAATATTATAAGTTGATAAATTATGAATACATGTAAATCTGCTTCATCACAGAATATTAAAATTTATTTAGCGATTAAAAATTTAAGTTTTGGAAAGATGCTCAATAATTAATACAGAACTTAGCCTTTTGGTTCAAGTTTTTTTAATGTAAATTATTGTATTCACTGGAAAATAATATAAATATATAGCTTCAAAAGTGTGTTCTTTCAAGTAATTGCATACTTTGAAGTCTTTCTATAGTACGAAAACATCATTCAGATAAAACGAGTTTCAATATTACCATCTGCATAAGGATTATAAAAAATGCTAAGCACTCCAAGTCAGAATCTTACATAATGTGAAATCCAGTCTTTTAATATTCAAGCTGATAAAAAAATAAGTAGATTGTAGACCTTCTTTCGTCGTGAAGTATATGGCCTTTAAAAGGCCTTGACTCCCATAAGTTCTCTCAATTCTTTAGTCATTCTAAAATTAAAATAGAGTCCACAGAATGGATAGACACATGTAGAAGTGCATACAGGTGTAGTCATCAGTTGCAGTAGTACATAAAATTTTACTTTTTATGAAGAAAAAATAGTATAGTAACTACGAGAGAAAATAAAGCAAAATTTCAAGTTAGTAAAAGTTGGGATTATAACCTGCGATCGTGAATATAAAACAGTCTGGTGCTTTGCAGTTTGGCTCAGGTTCTGACAGTATTCAGAAGCAAAAGCACGAGGTTTATTCAGAGAAAAATTTCTGAGTAGACACAAATCTTGATTAAATAAAAACTGTTTACACTATACGAGAAGTACACTGGTCATCAAAATTAAAGGATAACGAGAAAAAATATGCTCACTAAGTTATCGTTGCAACCAACGCTCAATGCTGTAACTGTTTAGGTTAATAACTACAAATGAACACAAAATTGCACTTCCACCCACACATCAGTCCCACAAATATGCAAATTCGATGATTGACAATGTGGTGTGCAATCGACACAAGTTGGAATTCTGGTCTGTAGTGTTGTTTAAAGTGAATGTGGCTTCTGAGAGTAATCAGTGTTCAATAGTTTTGGCTGAAAGGCATCATTTAAGTGAATGTGGCTTCTGAGAGTGATCAGTGTTCAATAGTTATGGCTGATAGGCATCATTTAGGTGAAGGTCAAAAGTGGTGAATGATTGGTAGAATCGATGCATGTCAAACACTAAATGGACATTGCTCAAGATTTGAATATCCCTCAGAGTGTCATATCAGAAGTTTGGAGCTGCTTTTTAAGCCCTGGATCAGTTGATAGACAGCCTGATATAGGGTGATCAAGAGCAATAACCGCATCAGAAGACCATTTTCTGTCACTGTCGGCTCAAAGAAACCATGAAGCAACCACAAGACAAAGGTTTAACAAGGGTGGACTATATGCGAGAAAACCAATGGCTTGTGTTTCATTCACTCTAGCTTCCAAAGGGGCCCATTTAAACTGGTGAGTGAAGATGACTGTGCCTGAGTATCATTTACTGATGAGTCCAGATATAGGCTGAACAGTGATTCTACATATGTTTTAATCTGGAGAGAGGAAGGAACACGCAACTTCCTTCGTTTGTCCGTGAAATATCCCGTTTTCGAGACCACGGTTTAATGGTTTGGGGAGGAATCATGACTGATGGCGGTATAGCTTTCAAGGAGGTTCTGTAACTACTCAAAGATATGTAGATGAGGTATTGGAACCCCAAGTTATACTGTTTAGGGGTGGTGTTGGCCCAGAGTTATTGCTAATGAATGACAATGCTCAGTCTCGTCGAGCATATGCGATGTTAGTATACTTACAAACAGAAGATATCCCTCAAATAGATTGGTCACCTTACTCACCCAACTTGAACCCAATTCATCATGTATGGGATGCCTTAGAGTGCGGAATTCCTCCCCGAACGCATAATAGCAAACCGCATATTCAATTGATCAACATTAATGAATTTTGCTTACTGCATATGTTCAGTTCCGTTGGCATGGGAGGAAATATTGGCAACTAAGCATAAGCAACCTACACAAGCCTGTTCGTCATGTAGGTCTTATCGACTAATGTTTGCAACTGCAATGCTGTGAAAATTTGTTTATGGTTATTGCATTTCATTTTCTTCATAAACATAACATTTACTATCAGTTATTTATAATAATTTCCTAAACTTTAGTTCAGTAATTTAAACTGGATTTATTTCTTATTTTTTTAACATATATACAAATGGAATGTATAATAAATAATTGTTTAACATTCAGCTAATGTATCTTGTAATGTTTCCTAATCCTTCTTAAACAAAAATTTGTTTAGTTTAGAAGGAATGTGCAGAGTTTCTTAAGTAATACATCTTATATTCTGTATGCTAACATTGCTTTCCAGGATTTAGTAACAATTGCTTACATTTTTTTTTCTATGCATTATTTAAGATAAGTTTTTAGACCAGAATTCCTTAACAATTATTTCATATAAAATCAGAAATCTTCTCCCCTTCAATGATATTCTGTATATAAGCAATATATTTTGGGGTGGGTGTTATGCTATTGTTAATGATGATACAATCAACAGAAGTAACTCTGGAGTTTGCACTTGAGTTAAAATTTTCTTTACCATTTTTAAATTTATATATATATATATTTTGACAAACTAAATAAGTCCTATATTTTACATATGGTATTTTAAGGTTTCTATTTTATTTTTAAAAGTTCTGTAAATAACACGTATTTTTTTCCATGGTTTAGCTGGTTTGATAAGTAGGAAAGAAGGAATACAAATTATTGTTTTTTAATATTTCAGAATTATTAACATATAATTTTATATTAATAAAAAAACTGATCATATTTCTAACTCACAAAATTTTTCTTTCAGATATTGGATGTTGAAACTTATATTTCTTTTAAGACTAGTGAATATTAACACTAAATTTCAGTAATGAATGAAGTTCTATTTAAGTACTAAGATTGCATAATTTCTTACACTGTAATTTATTATTTGTAGAATTAATATATATGCCAAGTGATAAATAGCTCTCAATTTATATAGTTGACCAAGCATTATGCTGTTCCTCTACCAAGCAATGATTTTTCAGTTGTTTCATAGTAACTGCTGTATTTATCTAGAGAAAATTTTGTTGTTGCTGCTGACAAAATACAAGACACAGAAATATTACTAAGGCACTGTATAAGAATGCTGTTGACTTTTTGAAGACAAAGCAACAGTACATCTGGTTGTAACACTAACACAAATGTCAAAAAGGAAAAGAAATTTTAAATATTAAAAACACTCAAATTCTACATTTCAATATTTGATTGTAAACAAAATGTAATTCAACAGTTAGATATGTTAATGTTTAATAAAAAATAATACAATAATAAACTAAATTTGACCTTTAATGAAAATACTGTTTTATTTTACCAAAATAGCTCAGTACAATAATTTTATTGATATATTCTTTATATATATATAAAACTTAACAATGAAAATAAAAATTAAATATTTTCTTTCTATTATTAACTAAATATCAAACATTTCCTAAAGTCCTATTATTCGGTGTAAAATGGATTTCTTCTTTAATAAGATAAATACTATTTCTACTCATTACTTGTCTTGATTTATTATATTATTTTTTAATCTTCCCTAAATCTGAATTTACTTCCCCTTTTTCAGTTTTAATGCTGCCATTTTCATTTAACGCAGCCTTTATTTTGAAGTATATGTGTGACTCTTGATATATTTTTGGTGACAGTGAGCTTATTTGTTCCATTTTTATTGGATAACATCATATGCATATGAATATGGCAATGTAAATATGAAAAATGCATGCTTAGGTCCAGCAGCATGTGAAATTCTTCTGGATATATTCATGAAAAAGAAGGAAGGTGAACTTAAAATGTAAGATAAGAACATAGGTCTTTAATTAGATAAAATTAATGGCACAAATTCTGATACTTGCTTCATACAAATAAAAAAATTAATATTTAAAAACAATTTGAAGAGAGTAAATTACATATTGAGTAAACTAGTTTTTAAATACTTCGATTAAATACACAAAACTGAATAGATTGTAAAATATGAGTATTTTGAATGTGTTAATAAACAATGACCAAAACATAATATTCTCATGTCTTAATTCCATATTTCATGCAATAAATCTACCGCACACTCCTCCGCCTGAAGATAAACATTTTATCAGAACAACTATCATATGAGCTGTAAAATAGAAAGGCAAAAACTTTGTGATCTCCATTTTGCAAAACATAACATTTTAATAAAATTGGAAAACTGAAGATGAAATGGGTATAATTCAGACTTTGTTTTAAATTTCTGATTAAACACATTTTAAACTCACTGTTTTAGTCATTCAGCATTTTAGTTATATTTAGCATTTTCAATAATACAGTGCTGTGAAAAAGCTCTTAAAAATGTTACTTTTCTTCTGCTGAATTAGTTATATCATACAGCTTTATACATAATTGCATTTACAAATTAATTTTTTTAACAGGCAGATCAGATTTCATTTATTCATTTGCTTAAAATATATTTGCCATACATACAGATTTAAATAACAATTTAATTTAAAAAATGGTTCCTTTATTAAATGGAAGAAGATTTAAAAATATCCAATTGAATTGATGTATTATATTTTCAAATCTGTAATCAGATTATAAGTTAAGTAAACTTAGTACTATTTGGACTGCTTACTAAACCTTGAGGAAATTCCCCAAGCATTTAGTTAAGTAGGTTAGTGATATACATTACTTGAATGTTCAGACTTTTACGACTAAGTACTACTGAAGTGTAAAAAAGGTTTATTAAATTCAGATATAGTATATACATACATATATTCAGATACAGTATACGCCGCCCAACCGGTATAGTGGTTACCGTCGTTGACTGCCGTGCCTAAGGCCTCGGGTTCGAATCCCGGAGAAAGCATGGATGTTTGTAAATGTATAGTGTCGGTGCGGCACTCTAAATATGCAGCAAGCCGAAGTCCTCTCATGTGGTTTGGTGGAAGGGGAGAGGGGTGGGAGACCCTCGGACCTGTCCCCCCCCCCCGGGGGCTCTCCATCAAAATTGGGGGCGGAACTGAGCCAAATCGCACTGTCATCTATTAGGTGCTCAGGCTGTTGCCAACGACAGGCGTAATCTAGCGCTCCTTGACACAAGAATTCTCGTGGGCTTGAGCTGACTCTGTTAGACAAGTGGGCACAAGTAACAACAGGAGTCCTGAGATTCAGGTGCTAACTAGCCCTTGAAGCACGTGCGACTGCTGAAAGCAATATTTATTTTACCTTTGCCTTCGCAAGCGGCTCCTACTATTATACTATTATGTTTCCTCAATAAAATAAATAGGTGTGCTATATTTATAAAGCCTGCTTATTTTTTATCGTCATTGATAGGACACGAAGGCTATCTGCTCAAGCGGAAATATATCTTCGCAAAAGAATTTCCCAAAGAAGCTGTCTCATATTTCTATCAGATAGGTGGGAAAACGTTAAACATCCATGCAGCATTCTGAGATTTTACTCAATTTTTGATAGGCTCTAAATTTCCTAACACAGTAAACCCTCATTAACACGAATCTCAAGGAATCGAAAAACAACAGTTCGGGTTAAAAATGGTGTTATTATGTTATCGAGGCCGGTCGTAGAGATCGGTTCATGTGAGATCTCCAATGTAATCTAGCACTCCTTAACACAAGATTTCTCGTGGGCTTGGACTGACTCTGTCAAACAAGTGACAAGACATGTCTGACACAGTCAGCCCAGTGGGCATGAGCAAAAACAGATACAGTATAGACATAGATGCAATACAGATATAATTAATAGATATGACAAACAATACCCAAATAAAATACAATGATAATGGAAAGAATAAAAAATATACATGACTTTATAATAATACAAAATACAAAACAGAAAAAAGGAATATCAATATAAATTTACAATTCAATGAAAATAGATTAAGAATTATGAGAAATAGCACTTTATTGATTTTTCTTTATGTTAAATGCTAAATCGCTCTTCTTTTCATTCTTTTTTTGATTTCTTGGGCTAGTGGAGTCATTCTATTGCTTCCTCTCATTAAATATCTTTGATATTCAAGGGATGTCAGTTAGACTCGGATACTTCCACAAGCTTTTCTGAAAGAAACATGGCCCCCAGCTCTACTTAAAAATAAATCCCCTTTATTGTTTTCACAGCCTGGTGTCTTTTCATATGTCTTTTAAGAGTGCTTCTTGATATTCCGTAATTTCTATTACAATTCATAAGCCTGTTGTTAGAACAAACATTACTTAAATGGTAGCTTATAGTTACAAAAATACATTTCGATGTATCAAAATAAATAAATAATGGAATTTTAAGAAAATGCCAAAGTGCAAATATTTCTTACTTTATTACTATTAATTCTTGAAGTGTTACCTTACCAGTGGAATTGAATTATTTTTATTTAAATAAAACATTACATTTTACCTCTAAGATTTCTTTCATTTCACTTTCCTCTGGTTCATCGGTATTTGGAAACATTGAATTTTGACTATTTTTACCCGTCATTTCATTAGATTGTTCAGGCTAAATACTGAATCTAAAATAAATTTTCATAATTGCAAATAATAAAATTTACAGTAACCTTTCAAATTGCAGTTTTAATGAATATTTATAGTGTAAAGTTACCGATTTTAAATATTTTCTTATTTTATACACTTCATGTAGTTTCTTACCATTTGTATCTAAAATTCAGTAAATGGTCCAATATCTCATAGGCAAGCAACTGTGTATGTATGCGGCTATTCAGAGACATATTCAAGAAGCACTATATAAGAGAATACATGTGGTTCTTAGCATAAAACAGACTGTCAAGCATAACCAGTTCTGAAAGATAGTGTTACAGTATATTCAAGCAATGAATGAACATCAATTTCTGCTACAAATGGGAGAAAACAGTGATGATTGTTAGATTTTAGAAAAGACCATTCCATAGATTCCTCATGGGTAATTAAATCTCTAGAGCTTTCAACAGTTTTCCTTTTTGCTCAGCTATCAACTTGCACATATACACAGTCCAGTCACATTAATGTGACCACCACGTACTTTCCATGTCAGAGTTAAATAACCAATCACAGAAGGCAGGTGGCAGCACAGTGCAGTTGAGCGTATATAAAGGGTGTGTGAGGGCTTCGGAAAACATTTCAATCGTTGGCGTAATGCAGAAACGAAGCGATTTATCCGACTTCCAAAAGGGCATGATCATTGGCTTTCGGGCCAAGGGTGGAAGCATTTCCGAAACGGCTGAGTTTGTGAACTGTTCGCGTGCCGCCGTGGTAAAAGTGTACCGTGCATGGCAAAATGGGACTGTCCAAAATCAGCGACGTGGCAAAGGTGGTGCACCACGGGCCATAGATGACAGAGGCGAACGACGGTTGCGGAGATGCGTTCGGGCAGATAGACGGGCTACCGTTGAGCAACTGACCACCAAAATGAACCAAGGGGCTACCAAAAGTGTCTCCCAAAGTACTATTCAGCGAACATTGCTGCGTCTGGGCCTCCGAAGCAGACGCCTGGTTCGTGCACCTATGCTGACTGCTGTTCATCGACGGCGAAGGCTAGAATTTGCACGCCAGTACAGCAGCTGGACGTCCACTGAGTGGCGACAGGTTGCGTTTTCGGATGAATCGCGTTTTATGCTCCATCGGACAGATGGACGTTGGCGTATAAGGCGTGAAACCTCTGAAAGGAACCACCCTGCAACCATTGCCGGAACGGTCCAAGCTGGAGGCGGGAGCATTATGGTCTGGGGAATGTTTTCCTGGCATTCTCTAGGTTCACTGATCATTGTGGAAGGCACAATGGATCAATACAAGTACGCATCTGTCCTTGCGGACCATGTTCACCCCTACATGCGCATTGTTTTTCCTCAGGATGATGGCATCTTCCAGCAGGACAATGCGAGGTGCCATACAGCTGCCAGTGTACGTGCGTGGTTCGAAGAGCACCAGGATGAGTTTACCGTCCTCCCCTGGCCAGCAAACTCACCTGACTTAAACCCAATCGAGCATCTGTGGGACCATCTCGATCGAGTTGTTCGCGCCATGGATCCTCAACCGCGTAATCTAGCGCAGCTGGCCACGGCATTAGAGTTGGCATGGCTCAACATCCCAGAGAACACCTTCAGGGACCTATGTGACTCTCTTCCTGCACGTCTCGCAGCAGTCCGCTCTGCGAAAGGTGGTTATTCTGGCTTTTGACAGATGGTCACATTAATGTGACTGGACTGTGCATATATCCCCTAAAAATAAGTGGGAACTGGGTAAGTGGAAACAGATTTCCCACTTATCCAGTGAATGATAATGTGCATCATGCCCTTGTTAATGTTCACTTCCTGCTGCATTAATTCTACACTCAGTTGCTAATTTTGTACAAATATATGGCACACTTCTTCAATCATGTCTGAGATTCTGCTTGCTGAACACCAGTGTGAATGTAGCTCATCCTTAGTCATTTTCTTTCTGTCACAAAAAATGTGAATCAACTGTAAAACGTTTCTTGCCAATGCTCCCATACACTTTTATCAGTATTTCATGCATCTGTTACTTTTTTCCTCAATTTCTAACAAAAACTGATGTTCACGGAAGACAGCCATATGTACATGAGTCTAGCCCATGTTTCTGCTGAAATAGGGCTATCAAGTAATTTTGATATCTAACATATACATACATAATAAAAAAAGATATGCCACCATCTCCAGATAAGTTAGGTTATTTGGATATGGCAAAGCACATAAGGGCTGTCTGCTCAAAAGGAGAGATGGTTTCATGGAGAACTTTTTAAGGAAAACTGACTTGCATTCATGTTATATATGGAAAAACCATGCAGCCAGCCCATTTGCGTGTGTTCAAATTACTAGCGGTTAGTACTGTTAAACACTCGGCTACTGATGGAGCTCCTACGCCTGAAGATAAACATTTTATGAGGACAACAAAAGACACTGCTGTATCTAAAACATTTAGTAAAAATCTTTTGAAATACAATCTCGTATCTAATATTTGGAATGCAAATTATGTATATGTTTGCATGAATATACATAGAGAGAGAGAGAAAGAATAAAATTTGTTGTTGAATAATTATAAGAGTATGCATACATTACAATCTATTCTAAGTATCTCTAATTACTGGAAATTATATTTTTAGGAAAAGTATGTGCATATTCTTTCATAATAATCCTAGCTCAGAAATGCTAATAATTATTATGGAAAGTTATAGAAATCATTACATATATGAAAGTGCATTCTTCTACTTACCTTAGAATCCAATGCCGCTCATATTGTGCCTGAGCAGTCATGCAGTCATGTCTACAATCTGATAATGTAGTAAAAGAACTGCTTGGTGTGTACAGAATTTTTTTAATTCACCTTCAAGACAAGAACAAGAACAAATTACACAATCAACTAAATAACAGCTGCACTTGCTTCAGTTGGTACTTGGAATTCATTGTGGTGAAATCTGAATAATAGCAGTTGCTTTAAAATATTCAGATTTTGCCAGTTTTGCATTCAGTTGCAGGTGTAGTTGTTTACAATGATTATTAGCGAAATTCCGTAGCCGCCTTTCATAATACTCTTCCAGAAACACAGCTACAAAGTCAAGCAATAAAATAGGCATTATATGCTTTATTTCAGCCTAGCTTTATGTCTTCAGAAAGGTCTCACACTTGCTTCAGAAAAGTTGTTTGGTGCCGATACATCGTTGCATTTCTCCATGCAAAACACCAATCTTCATGTTTTCTGCACTTTATTTCCAGATACTGAAGATATTTATCATATTTTGAAGCTTCACAGCTTGATATACCAGTTTAGCAGCTGAAAGTGAAGGCTTAAGTAATATTCTATCTGAAAAAATAAAGTGTAATGAAACTCAAATAACCAAAATGTGGAAATCAGCATTTATGTAGAAAATAAATACATTAAATAAAAGCTTACAAAGAATTTGATTATAACTGCAGACTTATATTTCATGGTCCTTCAAAAATATAAATTCTGTGAAAATTATATTTTAGGAACAATTTTTATACAGGCAGAATTTCTCTAAAATATGTATTCCTATCAAACGTAGCCCGGCCATCAGAAAATTTAAAGGGTTAATTCAAAAAGTCTCAAATGCATTATACTTTTTTAACCCTTTGCAGATGAAAAATGAGTTCAAAAAGTTCATGACACGTAACTAGATTCTCCAAAAGCTACAAGTCCATATTTACAAAATTTTTGAAAAATGTGAAACAGGTTTCAAATGAAGAGAAGCTTCTGATTCTAAGCAATTGCCTTCAGCATGTGATGGTGCATGATTTTGTGATTGTTATGGAATCTCAAAATTTTTTTAATGCAATATTGTCTTCTAAGCTATGATTGTCATCAGGGTTATAGTATATTTAAGGGTGCCCCTTCGATTATTATTAAGTTGTTGTTTCATTTACGGCAACCCGATTAGCTGAATGTTATAGAAACCCTATTATGATGTAATTGGTTGTGTGACTGCAGTGAATTTGAATCATGGGAAAAGATTTGTACGGGCTTATGTTTTGGATGTTGGTTAGGAAGTACGTTGGTTATTTTGTGGTTTACATCGTAAATTGCCTGAATGTGGTAAGATTAATTTGAATTTCTGTACGATTTCAAATGAAAGGGAAAAAGAGCATTAATTGAATGGTATGTAACTGAAGGTTTACATAGTAAGCATTATAAGCATCCTGTTTGCAGGAATGAAATGCGTATGGCCAAACGTCAGAGGATGCCGGCACTACGGAGGTGTTTTTTACTCTTTACTCTTATTTTTGTGAATTTATGTGGCGACGCGAGTCCACAGACTCTACTTCAGATAATTTTAAGAAGTTTTTGGATGCTGTTAAGGAATTTTGTTTCAAGACATGGAAACTTCTAAATAAGGTAAGTGGATATTTTTTTTGTGTAGTGCTAAGATGAATTTCCTTTTTTATGTTATTTCATTGTTCGGTTGGAATGCGCTTTGGCCCACTGCTTGGCGGCGATTGTTTTTGAATGAGCAATAAACGCGCCAACATGGATAACTCCGTATATCCGCCAACCTTATTTTGTTGATTTGTGTACGTTGCCTACATTGTGCAATTCGCTGAAGTTTTTTTTAAGTTTAAAAGGAACGCTGTGCACATGGCATTTTCTTGTAATTTATTTTCATTATTTTAGCTTATTTTGTTCATTTGTGTACGTTGCCTACATTGTGCAATTCGCAGATGTTTTTTTTAAGTTAAAACGGAACGGTGTGTACATGGTATTGTTTGTAATTTTAATGCCCTTTTAAAAAAAATTCCTTCTTTCTTCGATGCCATTTTGGTTACGTTTTCGCGGAGCGTGTCGGGAAGGTTATGTAACGGCATAAAATGTGTAAGTATTACAACATAAAATGTAAATAATTAATTTAAACCTAACTGACAAATATTTTAATGATCATAATGTTCGTTTTGCATATTATTTTATTATCTTTTTGTGGCAACAGTTTCCATACTAATTTATGCTTTAGAATTCTATGTTTCGTTTACAATAAGGTTTTCGCAGAGCGTGTCGGGAAGGTTGCAATTGCAAAGACGTTTCGCAGAAACGCGCCGAATTGGCGATTTTCAAAACATCGCCAAGCAGTGGGCTAAAGCGCATTTTCACCCATTGTTCAATTTAAAATGTATTTTATTGAGGTTATATATTTTTTGTTTGGCTCTAGTGCATAATTGGCTGTTCCTTTGCCTTTTTAAGTGAAAATAGGTACAAGGACAAAGTTAAGGGAGTGTGCAATGCCAAGTTTGTGCAGTTCTCTGTCTTTTTAAGTGAAAATAGGTCGATGTGTACATGGATACCAAATTTGTGCAATTCTTGTTATTTTAGCTTTGTGTGACGGCAATTTTTGGCTCAAAAATCACCCCTACACAAAGACAAAATCACATATCAAAGAATTGCACAAACTTGTTGTCCATGTACCGCTCAAAATCGTCAATTTTCGCCAAGGGGCACCCATAAATATATTTTTACCATCACCAGATTTGGCAGAAATTCCCTGAGCTTCCAACTGCAATAAATTTTTCATCATTTCGGATATCAAATCAACTTCTAAATCATTAACTTGTAACAAATTCTGTATAATATTTAGATGTTTCTGATACATTACATTCATTTTCTATTCAACTCAGACCACCCGAATTTAGTTTTTACTGCTACTAATGATTCGGAAATTTGACACACCCTTCCAGTATCTATTCATAAAGCATTCACATGCAAATCTTTAAAGCCTTTAAAAATTTCCTTTGTAAAATTGCTTAACAGACTCGGTACTTTTTTATGTTTTTAATAACATTAGTAAGTTTCTTAATAAACAAGAAATGAAATAAAATAATTACATTTTGACATTGATCAGATTAAATTTACTTATAACTTCATAAGAAGAAGTGAAATACATTAAGGAAGCACTTCCACAAAGCACAGTTTTAGTTTACCATATTTCATACATATATTTTATTTGCATAACAGCTGAATGTGGTTCGGGAGCCACGCTATGGCCATCCGATATATTATGCATATTAAAGTAATTAAAACATAGGATGTATTATATAATATATATATTTGCACAGTACTTGGAATATTATTGTGTTACTATATTGTCAACTGAAACTATACCCAAAGAGATTTCCACCACATTATTTTGCTTGGATAGCTTGAATAACATAATGAAGGTTACGGCATTTTATATATATTACTTGGAATTAATTTTAGTTTGGTAAATTATATGGAACAGCTTGAGTATAGGACCCCATTGGCGATTTTTTGGCCATGGAAAAGCAGTTAAAATTGAAAACAGAAGTTAGAAAGCACGTTTTAACCAGAAAAGAAGTTTTAGAATATATGTTTAATCAGCAAATTTGAAGGTGCATAAGTAAGTGGAGGCATATTTTAAATAGTAATATTGAAAATACAAGTTTAGTCTTAGAAAAGCAGTTAAAATTGAAAATAGAAGTTAGAATGCACATTTTAACAAGAAACATTTTAAACACAAGTTTAGAATATATATTTAAATAGTAAAATTGAAAATAAATAAATAAGTGGAGGCATATTTTTACCAGTCATACGGAAAATACAAATTTTAAGTTGTAAAATTGAAAATAGGAGTTCAGAATACGTGTTTAAATTAAAAACATGAAAATAGGAGTTAAGAATGCATGTTTAAATTAAAAAGAAAGAAACGTTTGAAAATACACAAGTACATGGAGGCATATTTTAAGCAGTTGGAAATTTAGTAACGTTTACAAAATCAAGGTAAATTTACAAAGAAATCGTATACTCTGCCCAGTTTATGTCCCTTACAATTTCTAGAAATTTGTTAAATACATCAATATTTTGCTCCTTGCAAGATTTAGTGAAAATACAGCCAGGGTTGCCGAAAATTCGCTGCGTTACCAGAAAAATACCGTCCGAAAAGTGCGCCAAGCTGAAAATCGCCAATGGGGTCCTATACTCAAGCTGTACCAATTATATTTTTGTTGCCTTCAAAACAAAGAAGTCATGTTTGATTCATATTTAGAAAAATATGAAAAGTAATGAACTTGAAACTATTTTCAAATTTTACACATCCGAAAAAAACTAATAACCTAAACTGTTGCCATTAGTAATTTACTAAATTACATCAAACAGAGATAATATTAGATAGATGTTCAACTTGACATGCTTAATCACGGAATCATTATACTCCGTGTGCTTAATATTTAACCGTCATTTCTCAGAACATTACCTACCCGCTTATTCTTTTTTACATTATCAATTTCTTGTTCTTAGAAAATGCTTTTTTTGTATTGTTATTTAAGAAAAAAACATTATTTATAATCCCTAATATCAGACAAACAAGCAATTTTCGCCAATTTACAAAGTCGTCAGGAAGTTAAATAAATCAGTAGAGAAGAATCATAAGATTATGAAAAATAGTATTGATTCATGGGTACATAATACTAAAGAACATAAACGCTTACATAGCTATGAAAAAGTTTGTCTCATGGAAAAAAGGGTTTTTACATTCATAAATCAAAGCTGGCAATGAGATGCGAATTGCTTTATTTTTTTCTTGCAGAAATCGGATACTGCATAGTCATAGCTCAGTAATAAATGTTCATAGTTCTAGTCATAGATGTGATTTAATGTAAATTAGCTAATATGCAGTGTAATATGGGATCGCCTATAAAATGCTGGTACACACATATAAAATATTAGCATTCAGAGATACTTTGGCACAACTTACAAAACGAAATTTTCCACGTAATTAATCTTGCACAATCTATTAAATGAAATTAGAAACTTTATTAAGAAAACTAAGTTAAGTAAACAGTCCGATTATCATAAATTCGTTAATATCTTGAGCGATTGCGACTGCTTGAATGAATCTTCGCGATTGACACACCAGTGAAGATCTGCTAACGCATGCTTTCGTACGTATCAACGTATGTGGTGTGTTAACGTTTTATAGATTAACTTGAAATGTCGATTTCCTGTGTGTTCAGTTTTATGACTTCCAGAATTTCAAGTTATACCATGTATATTTATATATTTGCCTTTGCATATCTCCAAAAGATTGACTCATTTGTATACATTTCCTTGTAAATACAGTCGGATAGTGACTATATTATATATCATCTCCTAAAAATTTCATGAGAGATAAGTGTAAAAGTTCATTCACAAAGTGCATTGATAAACTCTGGCAAGATGTCATATACAAAATTAAATAATTGAATTTTGCATCAAGTATTCATGCAGTGCAAAGTGTATTACATACATCATACATAAATAAACCTCCTGCTTAAACTGCATTGATATTTTACAAACACAGTCACAAGCATATTTTGTGCAAGATAGAAAAAGCTTGGTGGAGCATCTAAAAAATAATTTAGCCAGAGTTTGTTTTAGCCAATACATATTCATGTTGAACATTAACTGCATGATGAGGAGCATAATAAATTGTATTAAATAATGGACACATCTGACCAGGGAGAAACCTTTATATGTATAAGGTATGTTACTAGTAATTTCAGCAAAATAATATGCTTATTCAGATAGAAGTTTATGTGACATGTCCTTTAGATAAAGGTTTAGCTTAATAGTGCATGTCCTGCTTTATGTAGGGCAAGAACCTCACCTTTCTGAAATATGCAATAACTAAAAAAAAAAAAGGCAATTTAAAGATGCATTTGCACACCCACAAGGATGAGATACTACATGTGTGTGTGCAATCTACAACAAGCATTTTAAAGAACAAGTATGTACAAAATTTTAATGCAGGAAACAATTCATGTGTATGATATATGTTATAAGTCATTTGCAGTAAACAGTACTTTAAATAAGCAAATACTTATTTGTATATGGAGAAACTTGATGTGAGGTATGTAACAAATGACTTAATATTTAATCGCCCTGGAGAGAAATTTGATGCAAATGAGATATGAGAAAAGCCATTCAGAGGAAAACAAATTAATCAAGCATATACGTATTCACACAGGAGAAAAACCACATTTATACGAGGTATGCAACAATTTTTTCAGATACAAAACTGCTTTAAGCAGACATTTCCTGTGTTAATAAATACAGAAAAACCTCATGCATGTGAGGTGTGTAAGGTGTCATTTAGAGAAAAGGATGAATTGAACAGACATATGCTTATTCACACAGGAGAAAAACCTCCTGCGTGTGAGGTATGTAAAAAGTCATTTAGACAAAAGAAAGATTTAAATAAACCTTTTCTTATTCATACAGAAGAGAACCCTCATATGTGTGATGTATGTAACAATTCATTTAGATTAAAGGCTTATTTATACAGTCACATGCTTATTCGTACTAGAGAGAAATCTTATGCCTGCAAGGTGTGTAACAGTTCCTTTAAATTCAAAAGTGTTCTAAACAATCATATTCGTATTCACACAGGAGAGAAACCTTATGTGTGTGAGGAATGTGAAAAGCCATTTAGATTAAAAGGTGATTTAAAGAAACATATGCGTATTCATACAGGAGATAAACCTCATGAGTGCGAGGTATGTAAAAAGTCATTTAGTGAAAAGCATAAACTAATCAAGCATATGCTTATTCACACAGGAGAAAAGCCTCATTTGTGCGAGGTATGTAATCATTCATTTAGATTCAAAAGTACTTTGAACCAACATATGCTTACTCACACTGGAGAAAAACCTCATGTATGTGAGGTATGTAAAAAGTCATTTAGAGAAAAAACTGATTTAAATGAACATCTGCGTGTTCATACAGGAGAAAAACCTCATTCCTGTGAGGTATGTAACCGGTCATTTAGACAAAAAAGAGTGTTAAAGAAGCATATGCTTATTCATACAGGAGAAACACCTCTTGCATGTGAGGTGTGCAATAAGTCATTTAGAGGAAAGCAAAAACTAATTAAGCATATGATAGTTCACACAGGTGAGAAGCCTCATTCGTGTGAGGTATGTAACAGGTCATTTAGACAAAAAAGAGTGTTAAAAAAGCATATGCTTATTCACACAGGAGATAAACGTTTTGAATGTGAGGTATGTTACAAGTCATTTAGAGAAAAGCATATGCTAATGAAGCATATGCTAATTCACACAAAATAAAGAACCTCATTTGTGTTAAGTATGCAACTATTCTTTGGATGCAAAAGTGCTTTAAACCAGCATATTCTTGTTCATACGGGTGAAAATTTATATGTGTGAGGTATGCAACAAATCATTTGGGCAAAAGGGAAAGAAGCATATGCTTATCACACAGAGAAACCTCATGTGTGTGAGGTATACAAAAAGTCATGTAAAGAGAAGTATAAATTAATGAATTATATGTTATTCACACAAGAGAAAAACCTCATTTGTGGGATGTATTTAGCAATTCCTTTAGATTCAAAAGTGCTTTAAAAAAATACACGTGTATTCACTCTGTAGAAAAACCTCATGCGTGTGAAGTATGTAACATATCATTTTTAGGAAAAGATCATTTAAACAGACATGTGCTTATTTTCACTAGAGGAAAGTTTCATGGGTGTGAAGTGTGTAAAAAGGCATTGTAAGAAAAGGGTGATTTAAACAAATATAAACTTATCTACTTGGTAGAGAAACCCCATATGTGTGAGATGTGTAAAAAGTCATTTAGAGAAAAGCATAATCTAATGAGACATGCTTAATCACACAGGAGGAAAACTTCATTCATGTGAGATATGTGATATGTCAATTACAGAAAATGATGATTTGAAGAAGATTGTGCCTATTCATTCATTCGGGAAAGAAACCTCGTGAGGTATGTAAAAAGTCATTTAGATGAAAGCCTAATCTAATCCATCATATGCCTATTCACACAGGAGAGAAACCTCGTTTGAACAAGGTATGTGACAATTCCTCTGGATTGAAGGGTGCTTGAAACTAACATATGCTTATTCACACAGAGAGAAGTCTCATGTGTCAGAGATATGTGATGATTTATTCATGTTAAAGTATTCTTTAAACAACTATATGCTCAATCACACAGGAGAGAACCCTTAAGTATGTGAGTTGTATAATCAGTAGTAGAAAAGTTTAGTTTGAAGACTTGTATTCTTGACTAACAGAAGCCAAGTACATAATAACTTTACTAAAATGAAATAGGCACAAAATGTGCATGCTAAAGTGTTTTTAAATGCCTGGTTAAATTTATACTTGGAATTTTTCTGTAATTGTAGAAGAAGTAAATAAAGAAATTTCTTTTCTCCAAGAAAGGAAAAAAAAAGATGCATATATATGTAACTTTTAAGTAAGCATTAGCAAAAATCAAAAGGCCTGTTAATGAGAAGGCTGAAAAATTATGGGGAATCTTTGACGCAGACATAAAGAATATTATGAAGATGACTTATTATTAAAAACCATACATATTTATCATGCAGGTATCATATTTCAAGGCAAAAATTTATATTGAGATATAAAATAGTTCAAGTCTAAAAGAAATTAGCGTTAAAAATAAATTTTGTTTTGTTGTCTAAATTATCTAATCAAAAAATTAAAAATAGGTAGGGAAACGTGCTAAGGAATTTATAGCTGAAACTTTCAATTGCTGAAGGTATTTAATTTAAATATTTAAAATATGTTTGTTTATTATACTGATATGCTTATTATGAAATTGTATAAAGCATTAGACATGACAAAATACATAAAATTAATAAATGGTTGAAAATATGTAAATTACTTAACCCGGTTAATCTTCGGATTATGGTAACTTGGCAGTTTTTTGGCGAGCAACCTTGCTACAGCAACCTGCCAGTTTTTTTTTTTGGGATGCCATTTTGTTTTCACGAAGTAAAGGTTTTTTTTTTTTTAC
>KK122278.1:48100-69622 GCA_000611955.2 Stegodyphus mimosarum
AATTATTATTATTATTATTATAATTTTTATCGCCTTACTAAAATGTCGCCAAACTACCAGTTACCATATTCCAAAGATTAGCCCTTAACCCTCTGAGTGGTACGGGCTTTTGGATCTGTCATGAAGACCTATATTTAAACAGCATTTATTAGCTGAATTTGTGCAATTACTTATTTTAGTCTCTGTTTTCATAAACTTACATTCATTAACCTATTAACTGCCGAAACTACAAGGAATGATTTTTTTATTATACAAATGATAATAAATATTAAATTAAGTATTTATAATATTAATTTACTCTGAAAATAAAAAAAGTGCTCTTACATGCGGAAATATCAAGTATGGATGTTTAGTGAATATGATTGTACTTGTGCGAAGTTTTCTTTGAGTGGAGTAATACATTACTTTTTAGCTGTATAATGTTTTCTAAATCTACAAGTCACTTTACTTCTAATTAATTTAATATTAAAATTTACATTGTATTTCTGGTTGGAATGCGCTTTAGCCCACTGCTTGGTGGCGATTGTTTTTGAATGAGCAATAAACGCGCCAACATGGGTAACTCCGTATATCCGCCAACCTTATTTTGTTGATTTGTGTACGTTGCCTACATTGTGCAATTCGCTGAAGTTTTTTTTAAGTTTAAAAGGAACGCTGTGCACATGGCATTTTCTTGTAATTTATTTTCATTATTTTAGCTTATTTTGTTCATTTGTGTACGTTGCCTACATTGTGCAATTCGCAGATGTTTTTTTTAAGTTAAAACGGAACGGTGTGTACATGGTATCGTTTGTAATTTTAATGCCCTTTTAAAAAAATTCCTTCTTTCTTCGATGCCATTTTGGTTACGTTTTCGCGGAGCGTGTCGGGAAGGTTATGTAACGGCATAAAATGTGTAAGTATTACAACATAAAATGTAAATAATTAATTTAAACCTAACTGACAAATATTTTAATGATCATAATGTTCGTTTTGCATATTATTTTATTATCTTTTTGTGGCAACAGTTTCCATACTAATTTATGCTTTAGAATTCTATGTTTTGTTTACAATAGGTTTTCGCGGAGCGTGTCGGGAAGGTTGCAATTTTGGCGATTTTCAAAACATCGCCAAGCAGTGGGCTAAAGCGCATTTTCACCGTATTTCTTTTACAAATACAGATTATTCTCAATTGAAACATTCAAGCATGAAAAGTTTCACCACTATGATGATGTAACGTTACATTACATTCTTTACATCTATAAACAAAACAACAAAGTTCTTTATAACAAAGAAGTTCTTTATAACAAAGAAGTTCTTTATAACAAACAGTTCTTTATAACAAAGTCTTCTGTTATCCTCGGATTTTGCGATAAAATGTCTACCATGGCTTTTGAATGCTGAATTTACTAGGGCTTCCTGTTGCTGATTTATTTCTGGCTAATTCTACACTCTCAATAGCAATTTGTAAAAGGAATGATGCCGTCTCACATCTGAAATCTAAAAGCCTTTATTTCCAGTAGTAGAAAGTCATAATATTTTGCCTGTATTTGTAGTAAATATTGGCCAGCACCATTTTTCTCCACAAACTTATTCTGTTATTGGCTATTAAATTGTTGCATAAATCGACTCTTCCCATTTTGCCATTGTATTGTTCAATAAAATGAGGCCGAGATACTAAAATCTTTTCCCTCTGCATTCTTGAATAATGGAAAACACTTTATACAGGCTGAATTTTTCCAAATGTTGAATCAGCAGTTACAGTCAAATCTACGTTTCATTGGACAAAAATTATTTTGTTTTCCTCTCCATGATGGAAATCATAATAACTCCTGTCTTTCTTATATACACATTTCACCATTTCTAGTGGGCACATTTGTATGCAGTTTTCTTGAATTTTTCTTGTAACACTAAACCTTTATTTTTTAAATGAGAGAGAAGACGGAATCGTAACTGACGGTTCCTTTTTTATCCATTTCAGGTGTTCGGTTTCCTGTTTTTTAAACTTTTTTATAAGGCTGAAACTTACACTCTATGTGAATTTCAACATCCCCAGCAGTATCATTTGCTAAATATCATTATCATTATGCAAACATTATCATTCCCTTCTTCATCACTAACTTCTACAATTTCTGGTGAAACAACAACAATATCACTTTCATTCTAGTCATTATCATCAGCTATTTTTCATAAAAAAGGTCTCTGAAGGGCTCCTTCTAATGTAAGGTACCTTAAAGATGTATATACTTCTTCATATAAGAAGAATCTCTATTATAAAATATGTATCATGTCATTTGGGTTAAAGCCATTCTCATAAGAGTGAATGTTTAATTAAGCAAGATAAATCACAAGGTATTTCTAAGAAAAATTACTCAAGGCAATAATTGGTTATGTATGACATGTAAGAAGTTTTCATAGTGAAAGGAAAACTTAAAATAACATACACTGTAACTAACTGACATGTTTTTAAACCGATTCTTTTTTTCCGAATTGGATGAAATTATGAATCATGTATTTGTTCCCTCCCCTCCCAACATTAAATTTGTGTTCTTCACAATAATTAAACCTTTAACAGTGTTTCATAAACAACTGAAAACCTGAAATACTGAACTTACTAACTAATTTACTCTTTAACACTGTAGATGTGGAGAAGAAAGCTCTTTATATAATTACTTCTGATTCTTGAGAATGCTTGTAAAACTATATAAGAAGTCAGTTAACCTGAATCATTTAATCTAGGTGTATACAGCGTTCTCCTGTATTTAACAGATCTGAAAGTAGTTTCAATAAGGGAGTTACAGTGGCTCACAAAAATGATCGGACACTTGGAATTTTCGTATTCTTTAATAAACATAAAAGAAAAAGAAAGGCTTTTATTTTGATTATATATAAATTCAACATTTTTTATAATAAATACATTTTCAACTAGCTGAAAATTAAAATCAATATCATTTGTTTAATGAGGAAAAATAGTCTCAAAAGATAAGCGAACACTTTTAGTAACAGCCAAAAATGACAAAACATGGTTTTTGCTTCTTAATTTCTTGTGGGATGACCTTTACACTTCATTTAATCTTTTGGGCATTGACTCCATAAGTTTTTTTTTTTTTTACTTATTTTATGAAACTCCACTTGAGTCACTGCTTTCAGTTGCTGCTGCAAAGATATGTTTTTTTTTCCGAATTTTCGATTCTAGTTCCTGCCAAATATGTTCAATAGGATTAAGATTTGGTGATTGGAGTAGTGCTTTAATTACTTCTGGACACTTATATAGATAACAGTGAGTTATCTATATAAGTATATAACATTGTGCGAAGTATGCTTTGGATCATTGTCCTGGTAGAATTTAAAACTATTTTGTATATTAAGTTTTTGTGCTGACGATGCCAAATTTCACTTCAAGATGTCAAGGTACTTATACTGATCCACAGTAGCATATATAAACTCTATATTACTAACACCAGAATGTGCCGTAGATCCCCATACCGTAACTTCTCCTCCACTGTGTTTAATACTTGGTACTAGTCTTGCTTCCAAAATTCTTCTTTGGGTTTTCTCCATGCCAGCAGTTCATCCATCTGAACCAAAAGATGTTAAATTTGCTTTCATCAATAAGCAACGCTTTTTCTCAGTAGATGGGTGTCTTTTGTATTATTGGTTTTACAAAAGCAAGTCAAAGATTTTGGTTCTTTTACTGACATAAAATTTTCTTCTGCTACTCGCCCATGATATACTGCAAATCGTATTACTGTTCTTACAGTTTCTGGATTGACAAGTATTTCATATAATTCATGAAGTCTCGCAACAAGTTTATGAACAATCAGTCTTGCATTCTTTTTAATATACCTTAGAATAAAACATTTCATTCCATCAGATAACTTAGATAGTCTTTCAATTCTTCTTTTGTTTTGAATATGATTCTGTTTCATATAACATTTAATAATACCAAAAACTATAAAATTACTTAAGTTACGTAAATAGGCCATTTTTCTAGATACATTTCTGAATCTGGTCCCAATAACAAAAGATTATCCATTTGATAACACAAAATGAATTTGTTTAATATCTGCATAGGAATTTATTCAGTACACATGTATAGAAGCAATTTAATGTGATTTGTATTTATTATTTTATTTTTCTGAAAGCAATTTAATTAAAACAAAATACACACACACACACATATATATATATACTTATGTACACAAGTCGAAGATTTATTTTTAATACTCACTTACTTGCAACTCCAATTCAGCAGTCACTGCTGACAATGAATGCTTCAACCTTATTATCATGGTAGACATGAACCTGGGTATTTATTCTGCTTGGTACAAATCTAAGTGAGGGTGAGGCATATTACTATGCAGGTTTAGCCTTTTCATTGATTCCCATAAGTATTCCATTATTGCTGTAGTATTTTCTTCAATGAGTGCAGAATAAAAATAGTGAGCATATTAAATAGAGTGGCTTGTTAATAATTTGGCACTCATTTTTGGATTTAAACAAGCAGAATTTTGCTTTTTAGAATTTTCAATAAGGTAAGCTTAATGCCAATATTTTCTAGTATACAAATAAATTTTTGAGCAAATGTACACAATATTTTTTCCATATATTGCTGAAAGAAATGATTTTTTCCCCATTATTAAAGTTTTATAAAATATTTTGTTTTATTCTCTTTTTCTAATTTTCATGCATTAAGAGTTTACAAACTTTTTGTTTTACATTTTGTGTGTGTGTATGTGTGCGTGTTTATAATTTGTTGTCGTTAAATATAAATTATGAGTTTATACTTAGTTAACATGTAAGGAATTTATTTATTCAGAGAAATTCAGATGCTGAGATTCAAATGAAATACACCTCGTAACTAGTTTGTTTACATTCTATGCAACATATCTAAACTTTCTTCATTCATCTTCGCCCACCAGTGGCCGAGCGATAAAGACGTTGAACACTGGTAGTTCGGTCCGAGGTTCAAATCCCGCGAACGGGCTGACTGCATGGCCGTTTTCGTGGTTTTCCCCATGTGTAACGTGTATACGAGCTAGTTTCCCTTAGAAAGTCCTCCACGAAGGCATCCCTCCCTTTAGGCAGATAGCCCTCGTGTGCTTTGCCATAGTTGAATAACCTAACCTAATCTAACCTTAATTCATCTTCGGTAAAACTGCATATTACGGGCCAGTTTGGTGCATTTTCGAAAAGTCGCCAAATCGGTTATTTTCGCGCATTTTAGAAAATCACTAACTCATCATATCGCCATATTAGATGGTTGCGAATTTGAACGAATCCTGTAAACATGCAAAAATATCTAAAACAGAAGTTCAAGAAAAACAACGATAAAGTATTTGAAAGTTAATAACTATGTATTTTATGGCATCAACAATATTAAAACTTTTCATAATATATACCATTTTTAAGACGTATCAAAATGGAGTAAAACGTTTTAGCACGAAATTTAAGAAATTGTATTAAGCAGTAAATGAGCAATATGTGATCGGAAAGCATTGGCTCATATTTAATTTAAAACTTTTAAAAAAATGCAGAAGAAAAAAAAAATTGGTTAAACAATTTTAACTATGTAATTTATATTTTTATAATAAATTTTTATTTTCATGACGCCAAGAGGTTACCAGATTTGGCACAATTTCGCTTCATTTGGTGACTGCAGCCTAGCCTCATCTTCTTGTTTAAACTTTATGTTTTGTTTGTAGTGCCTGCCAATGTGGATAAATTCTTAAGAAAAAACTTTTTGCAGAGATTTATTTATTGTTAAAATCTAACTATAATAACAGTAGTATAGAAAGCAAAAATTTTCTTTTAATAAAATGAAAATTCAATTCTAGCAAATGTAAGCTGCTATTTTCTATTCTGAATTTTGAAATTATTTGAATATTTGTGCTTAGTGTATTCACATCCTTTTGCCATGGATTTTTGAAAAATATGATCTGTTATCCTCATTGCACCAACATTTCGTGTATGATGAGAAGTAATTTCGCTTAAGTTTCGTTTAGACAAAACCATTCGTATTCATGTTAAACTTGAACTGCATCATGAGGAGCATAACTTGTTGTATGAAATAATGTTGTGTGAAATATGTGTAGTGTGTTAAATGTGATTTAGATAAAAGGTTAGCACTATCATTATCATTATAAGGGTGCAGCCCCAATTTTCCTAGCTAGCACAAGCCGGCTGTATGATAAAAAAATGGGACTGGCCAGAAAAAACAAAGTCCAAAATCTGAGTTTCAGTGCCAAATTCCAATTCTATTTTTGTTCATATTTATAATTTTCATTATTGTCTCTGCAAAATCTTTCAAATTTGAATAGTTCCTTTTAAAATTTTCCTTAAAATTCTTTCTATATTTCTCTCTTGCACTCTGGGTAAGGTAAATTCATCGACGAAGTACCTGGCATCCCCAAATTTGTCACATATTAAGCATTTATCATTATTCTGTAGATGGAACCGATTAAAATAAGCCGGGAAACGCCCATAATTAGTCAGCACCTGATTTACATAAACATTGTTTATAACATTCATCTTCTTGTTTAAACTTTATATTTTTGATTAACTCTTCTTTCTTATTAGATGACTTCCAGCAAAAATTCCATTCTGTATAAATCAAGTTTTCCATTTCAGCAATGGTCTCATTTCTTGAATCTTGAATATCAAAATTATTGGTCCCATCCCCAAGTTCCACCATTTTAGCAAGGATCTGCCCTTTTATTTCCGACAATTCCACTGTGTGCTTTCACGTAGTGTAATTTAAAAATATGTTTTCTTTCAGCCTTTTTAAACAAGTCTTTTATTGTAATAATAAGTCAATTTTTATGATCTGGTTGGGTGAGTGCCTGTAGCACAGATAGAGCATCGGTATAAATATTTATAAAACACTGCACTGTTAATTTTTTATTAATCCAATTCAAAACCTCTGTCAATGCATATAGTTCTGCTTGATAAACCAAATTCATTGGTTTAAGTTTTATTCTCATATTGTCTATCTCCACTTCATGAAAATAAATTACGACAGAGCTACCCCATCAATAAATAAGGATAGCATAATCGTTCAATGCTCCTTTATGTAAAACAAGACATTTTGGAAAGATGAGGAGGTAAAATTCGAAAATTTGTGGTTTCAAGGTGCAACCACTGCACATCAAGGGGTTAAACAAGCATATGCTTATTCACACAGTAGAGAACTGAGGTATGTAACAATACCTTTAGATTGAAAAAATCTTTAAACTAACATGAGCTTATTTGCAAAGGAGAAAAATCTGATGGTATGTAAGAATACATTTAGATTAAAGTGTAAGTTATACAAGCATATGCTTATTCACACAGGAGAAAAGCTTTAAATAAGTGAGTGATTTAACAGATAAAAGGGGATGAAATTTTAATTTGAAGATATGTATTCCTGATTAACACAAGGTATGCTACAATCTTATATCTTTTAGACTGAAACCTAGTTTAGTAGGAATATTTGCTTAACCATCTGCAAAGAGTTGGCCATACAATAGGATGTATGTGTGAGTCTTTGGTATATGGTAATTTTGATTTTTTAGTAGAAATTTGATAACCCATATTACAACTGAATACAGGACATTGTAATATGGGTTATCCTATTCAGAGATTAAATAGAAATTAAATTAAAAGAGAATTAAAATTGCCAATTTTTGTTTAAAAAATGTTTTAAAATGTGTAGCTGAAATTGCAGTGGGAATTTTCTTTTCTTGAAGGTAAATATATATGACCTCTAAAGTAAAATCAAAAGGCATCTTAAGAGAAAGGCTTAAAACCATACATATATTAATCATGCGGTATCACTTTTCAAAGTTGAAATTTATATTGTGAAATAGAATAATTTGACTCTAAAAGCATTTTCTCCATATAAGAAGAATCCCTATTTTAAAGTATGTACCATGTCATTTGTGCTAAAACCATTCACAATATGAAAGCATTCAAGCAAGGTGGTGAATCTCTGTTCAAACAGGGTGAATTGCAAGGCATTTGTAAGTAAGGAAGACTGATTTAAGCAATATTTACTGATCTATGCTATATAACAAGATATACTTCAGCTGACTGACATATTTTTAAACCCTTACTTTTTTTCCTGAATCTGATGATATTAATAGTATCATGTATTTATCCCCCCTCCCATATTCCACTCATGTTCTTCCCAATAATTACACTTTCAACAGAGTTTTATAAACAACTGTAAAACATGAAATAGTGAGTTACTCTTTAACACTGTAGATGTGGCGATTTTATTTTCTGCATTTGAAGAAAAACGCTTCACATAATTTCCTTTTCATTGTTGAGAATGTTCAGAAAAGCTTTTAAAATGGCAGTTAATCAGTGTCAGTTAATTTAAACTCTGTGCTGTGTTTTCCAGTTTTAACAGATCCATTTCTGGTAGTATTTTCAATATCAAAGTAGCTGTACACGGCCGTCCATTATCATCTAGCAAAATTATTGTTTCTTGATAAATTATGATACTTCAAGCCTCTGTAACTTTTTCACTTCAGTGGTATATGCCTAGAATTATATCTCATTGAAACAGTGATGTATAGCTAAGTACAATAAGAATAATAATTACAAAAAATTTCATTTGAGGCAGAGGAACATGGAAAAAGTTTAGAACCATTTTCATGTAACAGTATCACATTATGCATCAGTGCTGCAAGAAAATTAAGAATAAGTGTGTGTTCATGAGAACATGAATTTCTTGGACTAAATTGAATCAGAACAAAAATTGTTTGGAGAATCTTCACTTATCTCACAAGTTATGCTGCTGAGTAATTTGTATTTGACACCAATAAGTGAAAAATAAAATCATGAAAAGTATATAAACTCTCCTTTCTTTTTTTTTTTTTTTTTTTTTTTGTGTGTGTGTATGTATACATATGATAATGCATAGGATAACAGAATTCCCCAATATGTGGTGTGTGAAACTCAAAACTAGCAACTGTGTATAAAACAATGGAGATTTAGAAATTGTCGCAATTACAAGTGTCAAGCATTTGTATGTTTGAAAGTTGCAATTGTGGCTTTTTATAGTACTGTTTGAGAGAAAAAGTGGCATTGTTGCAATTTAGGTTGAAGAAAATTTGATTTCTTTCCAAACTGATCTGCAATTATTAATAGCTGTGGGGGGGAACTGACGAAACATTTGACAGTGTAAGTTGGGAATTAATTCGATATCTGTATAATATTTTATTCAATATATATGTACTGAAGCAATTTTGTGTAAATATGTTTATTATTCTATTTTTCTGAAAGCAATTTATTTAAAATAAATAACATATATATATATATATATATAAACAGGCTCCAAGATTTATTTTTAATAATCACTTTGTGGTAGCCCCAGTTTAAAACATATATATATATATATATATATATAAACAGGCTCCAAGATTTATTTTTAATAATCACTTTGTGGTAGCCCCAGTTTATCAGTTGCTGTCAATAATGTTTCAGACATTTTATCTTGGTACACAGAACACCTGCATATGTATTTTGCTAGGTATGAATCTAGGTGAAGGTGAGCTGTGCTTCTGTATAATTTGCATAGCCTTTTCATTGATCCTCAAGGGTCAGTGAAAAGCCTAAACAAAAGGCTTTCTTTTTGTTGATCCATGAGGATCAATAATTTCTATTTTCTTTCTATAGTATTTACCTTTATGAGTCAATATCAAAATATAAGCATGTTAAATAGAGTGGCATTCTGATAATCTGCTCTCAATTTTGAATGTAAACAAACAGAATTTCACATTTTAGAATATTCAACAAAATAAGTTTAATGTTAATTTTTTCTGCTATGCCACTAAACTGTTGATTAAAAGTTCACAATATTTTACAGATATTGATGAAAGAAATAATTTTTTTTTCGCTATTAAATTTATATAAAATTTTTGTGTTATTCTGTTTTTCCAATAATCACGTTTCAAGAATTTGTAAGTTTTTTATTTGTATAATTTATTATTTTTGTATGTATAATCTGTTTTCTCTTTGTTTTTGTTTGTAATTTTGAGTTTGTATTGTTGACGTGAAAAGAATTTATTTATTCAGAGCAATTCATATGGTGAAGTTCAAATGAAATGCACCTCGTAACTAGTTTGTTTACATTTTGTGGCACATATAGAAAGTTGTTTGTACTGCCTGCACTATAGATAGATTCTTAAGAAAATCCATTGCAGAGATTTATGTAACGTCAAAAATCTAAACATAATAACTGCAGTATAGGAAACAGAAATTTTCTTTTAATAATATCAGAATTTATTTCTAGTACATATAAGCTGCAGTTTTCTATTTATAATCTTAAAATATTTCCAATATTTGTTCTTAATGTATTCACATTCTTCTGTTGCTGATATTTTAAAATGTGATCTGTTAACTTCATTGCTCTCAGTATATCATATACGATATGCTTCAGTTTTTCTATGTGGGCTCACCACATCAAATATATACAAATATATATGTTGTATTTTAAATGCATTGAAGGAAAAATCGGATACTTTTTAGCATCTTTCGATATTCATCATGGCTGAGAAGACAGTAGTGGTTGAAAGCAGGGCTGAGTGAAAAGGCATGAAGAAGCATCCAAGGCAACAGACCTTGAAGAATCACAATCTTTATTTTTATGCGTATCAAATCATTGTTTTTGCAGACAACATATTTTTTAATCATAGTTGAATCCAATAAGTTCCATGTACATGGGATTTAAAGTACAACGTCATCTTAGGCAAATAAGCAGCAGCGTCTTCCCAGCAGGGAAGCATAGTGAAAAAGAGCACTACAATTCAAAGGAAGGAGGGAGGAAGTCAAAAAGTTTCAGTTCCGAGTTAGAAAAAGGTTTGGTTTACAATTATTTGATCGGGCAAGAGGTATCTGCATTAAAACGTTACGTAACATAAAAATATCTCGAATCCGGGAGAACGGATGAATTTAGAGGGAAAGCACCAAATTTAGAATAATTAATTTTCAGTAAATAAAACAGGTAAATCAACAACCTTGTATTTGGGGTAGATTTTGTAATATCCCAATCGATTTCGAGACCCGTTTTGCCCTTCATTTTGCAGATCGCCTTGTTGATTTGCCTGCTTTATTTTCCACAGCGTCAGCGTATTTCTGTTGCGTCTTGAGTTAATTTTGAGGTCATCAATTATTTTTAAAGTAGCTATCGTATTTTGTTACATCTTACATACATATACACTGGTGTGCAAAAATTAAGGACGAAGTCGAAAAATTAGCATATCAGCTGAACGAAGAGGCAGAGCGGACAGAAAGACCAATCAGGAGATTAAGTAAGGTGATGTACGGTAGCACATGCGCAGATATGCAGGTAGACGTAAGGGGGGAGTGTCGGAGTAGTATAAAGCATGTTGTCGGTGTAAGATCAGTCTTTCTGGCAAAGAGATTGCACGCCGTATAGCAGTTAAAATCACACCGAGTTACTGCCTCAGCGAGAAATGGTGAATAATCAATCTCTTAGACGACATCTGGATGCTTTTACCCGAGGTCGAATCATTGGGAAGTTGGAGGAAGGCCGCAGTGTGACAAGTGTGGCTGCAGAGTTCGGAATTGCTCACAGCATCGTTTCACGACTTTGGAGACAATTTCAAACTACAGGAACAGCTATCCGGGGGTTTAGTAGTGGTCGTCCACGAGGAACCACACCCGCAGATGACCGGTATATTGCCTTACAGGCCAGAAGAAACAGGCGGCAGACAGCGGGAGAAATCGCTAGACACACGACACAGGCGACTGGACGACCGATATCGCGTTTTACCGTGGCCAGAAGACTGCACGGTGGTGGTCTGTTTGCACGACGCCCTGTACGGTGTGTACCTCTAACGCCTGCCCATCGGAGAAGGCGTTCTCTGTGGTGCCGGGAACACCGGAATTGGAGAGACAATGAATGGGGACGAGTACTCTTTACAGATGAGAGCAGATTTAGTCTGAGTTGCGATTCTAGACACATACACATCTGGACAGAGCGGGGAACACGCAATAACCCCTTCAACATCATCAAAAGGGACTGTTTTGGAGGTCGTGGAGTTCTCGTTCGAGCAGACATAATGCTTGGTAGCCGGACCGACCTTCATATCTCCCAAGGAGGTTCGTCACCTGGGACTGCTATTGTAACGAGGTTCTTCCTTACATGCGTGTTTTCACAAGGAGTATGGGTCCTCAGTTCCTCTTCATGGACGGCAACGCTCCACCTCATCGCACAGTTACTGTCGACGAAGAGCTGTTGGAGAGTGAAGATATTGAACACATGGATTGGTCGGCAAGGTCTCTGGATCTAAATCCCGTCAAGCATGTACGGAACTTACTAGGGAGACCCGTGGCAGCACGTAACTTATCGCCAGTAACGATTCCGAAACTGCGATTGGTGCTACAAGAGGAACGAGCAGCAGTGTCTCAACAGCTCATTAACAACCACATATCCAGCATGCACAAATGATGTGAAACCTGCCTAGCAGTCAGGGGAGATCATATCCCCTATTAAAGACCGGATGTTTCTTGCTGGACACCCATCACAGGGATGTTTCGGCCTTCAGTCGCATTGCGCTCCATGCTACTTTTTCAATAAAGCTTCTTTTTATCCCTCTGATTTCTCTTTTAGTAAGTGTTGCTTACATTACTCATGTCCTTACGTATTGGGGATCTTACGGTATTAACCTTCTGTATAAACCATGTCCTCTTCAGTGGCCATGATAGTAATCAAACTAAGGCAAAACTGAGTTAGAAAGTCCCAGCTTCATAGGACAATCAAATACAGTTTCGTAAGGAGAACATTTGATTCTTTCGTGATTGCTTTATCTTTCATTGCCTGAATACGTTTTAATCTTTCCGACCACTTTTCTGCCTTATTTGTTTCCATCCATGTTGCCAACATGTTCTCAACTTCTTAGTTCGTCCGGTCAACACAACCTTGCGATCGACTGTGTCTCGGTTTACCGTGAACTATTTTTATATCATTCCAAATTTCAGATAAACTGCTTAGGATTTGGTTGCAAAGTTCTTTCACATTGTCAGAATGGATAATGTTCGGGACTCCAATAGTTCTGAAAGTATTAAGAAGGTGATATGCTACTTTGTCAGCACGAATTTTGTAAGATGATCTTGATACACTAAAATGAATTTCATGTCACCATCAGGATTGGACTGCATATCTATTAGGTCGACTTAGCATCGAGAATTCATTTCGTTATGCACAACTGGCTTGATTACAATACCCTTTTTTCACAGTTTTTTTTTCTGATGTTGTTTGCATAATCTCAAATACGTGACGATAAATTCTGTTGTTACATTCTTCTACTTGCGATTCAGTTCCTTGATCATATGGGTTCTTTCTCCATGGCGATTTGAAATCTGCGATTTGAGAGTTGTGTATGACATTGAAGATTTCATCAATTGTAACATAATAGAGAATTTCTGCTTTTTCTGCAAATAGTGTTGCTATAAGTTTCTCCTCTCCTCCAATACTTAGAATATCATAACGTTTCAACCTTTTGTGGTGAACTGTTTATTTTCCCTTCATCCATTTTGCTTCTTAATTTATTAAAGAAGTGTGTTTCTCATTTGTTAAATAAAAGCTACTATCGTGCTTATTTTTTACAGACTCAGACAGAAATGTCGTAAAACTTTTCCACCTAACAACATTCATTTCCTTTCAATAAAATAAAAAACGCGAAGTATGTTAAAAGGGAAACATACTGCTTCTATTTTAGATCGTGGTCGCTGACGCTTGTTTGAATTCTCTCAAAGCTAGACCGCAAATGAGTGCCAGGAACAGAAAAATCGATTTACCTTGTTTCGGGTTTTTACCATAAGGCTCCTAGGTTTACCGCTCCTAGGTTTTACCATAAGTAACTCCTAGGTTTTACCGCAAAGGGTTGGTAAACGGCCGAAATTGAATCATTAAAGCGTATTTCCAGAGATATATTACTACATCTATGTGTAAAACCTATGATTTAACAGTAATTTCCTTTCCTTTGCAAGTTTGATTCATGCAGAAAGACTTAGCAGATGCAAAACAAGACATGCATGTACGTCTTATGCGTGCAAAGTGTTTTCCGCACTATTTTATATTTTCCGGTATTTCTGGTAATTAATATCCCCAAAGACTGAGATAAAAACTCGCAGGTGGTTATAGATCAAAAGAAGAGCCATGTTCCATTCCCATTGCCAAAATGCTTTGCATAATGACATAATTTGCTTCATACAGGTGTATATAACAGTGCATATCAAAGGTACTTTGATGAATGTAATTTAAATATTCACATCTGTGTGCATGTGGAAAGCATATAGTACGTCCACGTATTCATTAGTTCATAATCGTAAATTAACTATAGTGAAAAAACACAAAAAGTTTATGTATACATAATAGCAAGGAGTAGACTGAAATTATTAAGCACATAATTCCTAGTATAGAAGTCCTGTTTGGTAAAATGTAGCATTTTTTGATGAAGTGTTTCTCGAGTGCAAGGTGTACTTACGTCATACACAAGATGAACCTGTTGCATAAAGTATATTGATATTTATCCACTGATAATCATATTTATATTTGCACTAATTAGGAGAGGATAGTGTTTAAGAGGTGATTTCAGTAACGTTTAAATTATCTAATCTGATTCATATACATGCCGAGTATGAACTGTATAAGGTGTGAACTATGTGAAATAAACATGTGCACATCTATGCAGGCAGAAAGTTACAAGTATTTAAGGTGGGTTACTGGTCATTTTGGGAAGAAAAGTTAAAAATCTTATACTTATGCAAGCATAAGGTTCTGTGATAAGTAACTTGTTATTTATACAAAAGGTTATCTTAGGTGTGTATGTGTTTCTTTCCACACACGCATATTCACAAAAATATAAAGTATGTAATGTTTAATTTGAAAAAAAAAAAAAGTATTACATTAAAAGCGTATAGAGTATCTTACACAGAAGAGTGACCACATGTATGTGCAGTTTTTAACATGACATTTAGAGTAAATGACATGTAAAAATCATTTAGAGAAAAGTATAAATTAGACAAGTGCATGCTTATTCACACAGGAGAGAAACCTTATATGCGTGAGGTATGTAAAACGTCGTTTGCAGAAAAGTAGACTTTAAACAGACATATACTTATCCACACGGTAGAGGAACTTCATGCATGTAAGGTATGCAAAAAGTCATTTCGTGAAAATTTTACATTAACCAGGCATATGCTTATTCACACAGGAGAAAAACCTCATGTGTGTGAGGTGTGTAAAAACTCATTTGCAGAAAAGTGGACTTTAAACAGGCATATATTTATTCACACGGGAGAGAAACCTCATGCATGTAAGGTATGCAAAAAGTCATGTAGAGAAAAGTGTAAATTAAGCAGGCATATGCTTATTCACTCAGGAGAAAAACCTCATATGTGTGAGATATGTAAAAAATTATTTAGAGAAAAGACTGCATTAAAAAAGCATATTTCTATTCACACGCGAGAGAAACCTCATATATGTGAGGTATGTAAGAAGTCATTTGAAGAAATATGTACATTAAACAAGCATATGCTTATTCACAGAGAGAAATCTTGTGCTTATGAAGAGTGCAATAAATCATTTAGGCAAAAGGATGATTTAAACAAACGTATGCTTGTTCATATAGGAGAGAATCCTCATATGTGTGAGGTATGTGAAAAGACATTTAGTGGAAGATATAAATTAAACAGACATACACTTATTCATACAGGAGAAAAACCTTATGTGTGCAAAGTATGTAACAAGTCATTTAGACAAAAGGCTGGTTTAAAGGGCCATATGCTCATTCACACAGGAGAAAAACCATATTTATGTGAAGTATGTAATAAGTCCTTTAGAGAAAAGGGTGATTTTTTTAAGCATATGTTTACTCACACAGAAGAAAAACCTCATGTGTGTAATGTATGTAACAAATTATTTAGAAGAAAGCATAATTTAACCATACATATGCTTATTCACACTGGAGAAAAACCTAATACATGTGAGGTATGTAACACTTCATTTCGATTTAAAGGTGTTTTACGTAAACACATGCTTGTTCACACAGGAGAGAAACCTCATGTGTGTGAGGTATGCCAGAAGTCATTTAGAGAAAAGTTTTGTTTAAACAAGCATATGCTTATTCACACAGGTGAGAAACCTCATGTCTGTGAAATATGTAACAAATCATTTAGAGAAAAGGCTGTTTTAAACAAACATAGACTTATTCACACAGGAGAGAAACCTTATGCATGTGAGGTATGTAACAATTCATTTAGAGAAAAAAGTGCCTTAAGCAAACATATGTTTGTTCATACAGGAGAAAAACCTCATGTATGTGAGGTATGTAAGAATTCATTCAGATACAAAGGTGCTTTAAGTAAACATATGCTTATTCACACAGGAGAGAAACCTCATGTGTGTGAGGTATGTAACAATTCATTCAGATACAAAGGCGCTTTAAACAAACATATGCTTATTCACATGGAAGAAAAGCTTTAGGTATGTGAGACATATGGGAAATCATTTGGATAAATGTGTAATTTTTAAACCTGTGTATATATGGCTCATATCTTTTAGAAAGGGATGGTTTAATGATAACATTCACTTATCCATGCTGGAAGGTATTGTCTATACTTTGGGGAAACCATGTATATCAACCTGTAAATGAAGAATGGTACATACCATTTCAATTAAAGTTTGCTATAAGAAAGCATATACTGTTCCATGTAGGAAAGAATCCCAATTATATGAGGCATGTAGCATGTGATTTGGGTTAAATAGATCATTGATTCCATATGATATATGTAACAAGGCTTTATCATGAAAGAGAAGATTGAAGTAGCAAATACGTTGAGTGATTTAAATGTTTTGAGACTAATTTTCTTTTTCAGAATTGAGTTGGAGTTAAAGAGTCCTGTGTTTTCCTTGCTTATTAAATTTATGACTTATTCTTTTAACAGTGCTTTTTTGAAATAAGTCAAAAATAGGAAATAATGAGTTTTCTGACTTACTTTCTAACAATGGGATGTGGTTTTTATTACAACCTTAATCTGAAGAGCTCTTCAGGAATCACATATCAGTGAATCTGGGTTTTATGCTGTGTCTTCTAATGTTAATAAACCAATTTGTGAAAGCATTTTTAATGGCAAAGATGCAGTATTCAGTTACTCATTGTCTTGTAGTGAAATGAGAAGTTCCTGATCAAATCTGGTGCTTGAGACCTTTCTGGCTTTATCATTTCAATGATATAGACCTTCAATTGTCTTTCCATTGAAATAGTTATGCATTGTATGCTAAATATTTTACTAACCATGTATATACACTGGTGTGCAAAAATTAAGGACGAAGTCGAAAAATTAGCATATCATCTGAACGAAGAGGCAGAGCAGACAGAAAGACCAATCAGGAGATTAAGTAAGGTGATGTACGGTAGCACATGCGCAGATATGCAGGTAGACATAATGGGGGAGTGTCGGAGTAGTATAAAGCATGTTGTCGGTGTAAGATCAGTCTTTCTGGCAAAGAGATTGCACTCCGTATAGCAGTTAAAATCACACCGAGTTGCTGCCTCAGCGAGAAATGGCGAATAATCAATCTGTTAGACAACATCTGGATGCTTTTACCCGAGGTCAAATCATTGGGAAGTTGGAGGAAGGCCGCAGTGTGACAAGTGTGGCTGCAGAGTTCGGAATTGCTCACAGCATCGTTTCACGACTTTGGAGACAATTTCAAACTACAGGAACAGCTATCCGGGGGTTTAGTAGTGGTCGTCCACGAGGAACCACACCCGCAGATGACCGGTATATTGCCTTACAGGCCAGAAGAAACAGGCGGCAGACAGCGAGAGAAATTGCTAGACACACGACACAGGTGACTGGACGACCGATATCGCGTTTTACCGTGGCCAGAAGACTGCACGGTGGTGGTCTGTTTGCACGATGCACTGTACGGTGTGTACCTCTAACGCCTGCCCATTGGAGAAGGCGTTCTCTGTGGTGCCGGGAATACTGGAATTGGAGAGACAATGAATGGGGACGAGTACTCTTTACAGATGAGAGCAGATTTAGTCTGAGTTGTGATTCTGGACACATACACATCTGGACAGAGCGGGGAACATGCAATAACCCCTTCAACATCATCAAAAGGGACTGTTTTGGAGGTTGCGGAGTTCTCGTTCGAGCAGACATAATGCTTGGTAGCCGGACCGACCTTCATATCTCCCAAGGAGGTTCGTCACCTGGGACTGCTATTGTAACGAGGTTCTTCTTCCTTACATGCGTCTTTTCACAAGGGCTATGGGTCCTCAGTTCCTCTTCATGGACGACAACGCTCCACCTCATCGCACAGTTACTGTCGAAGAGCTGTTGGAGAGTGAAGATATTGAACACATGGATTGGTCGGCAAGGTCTCTGGATCTAAATCCCGTCAAGCATGTACGGAACTTACTAGGGAGACCCGTGGCAGCACGTAACTTATCGCCAGTAACGATTCCGAAACTGCGATTGGTGCTACAAGAGGAACGAGCAGCAGTGTCTCAACAGCTCATTAACAACCACATATCCAGCATGCACAAATGATGTGAAACCTGCCTAGCAGTCAGGGGAGATCATATCCCCTATTAAAGACCGGATGTTTCTTGCTGGACACCCATCACAGGGATGTTTCGGCCTTCAGTCGCATTGCGCTCCATGCTACTTTTTCAATAAAGCTTCTTTTTATCCCTCTGATTTCTCTTTTAGTAAATGTTGCTTACATTACTCATGTCCTTACGTATTGGGGATCTTACGGTACTAAATGTGTTGATTTGGAAAGCTTTTGTACAAAGTTATATTGAAAAAACCGTCTCGTCCTTAATTTTTGCACACCAGTGTACTCTAATGTTCCGCATACTTTGTGTTAATGTGGCTGCTTCCATGTTTAATCTTTTACAAGTCAAATGTTGTGTGTGAGAACTGTTTCATTTGTAAATCTTCTGGTAGCTTAAAAATGAATTACTTCTCACTCCATACTATCACCTAATCATAATCCTTACAGACTTGTTTCTGTCATTGTGCTTGCAGTGCATGTGCATTATGAGATTTTGATATTTTACTAACTTTTCATTGAATTCAATCTGTCATGTGGAATACTGAGGAGCATCTACAGAATGAAAACTATAAAATGACATATGTTATGATGAAAAAGACCCCCAAAGAAACTATATCGAGATATTTAAATAAAATATAGATATATGTCTAAGAAATATGGAGTCAAAGTGTTTCAGAGAATGGATTTATTGAATCTAAAAATAAGATACTGGCAAAAGAGAAACAAAAGTGTTCATTGAATGTGTGTTTGATGAACGTAAATATTTATGTGGAAAATACTACTAAATGAGAAATTAATCATGTTGAGTGCAGGGAAATAAATAATCATAAAAGAGATATTGTTGGAGGAAGAATTTTTAAAAGAAGAACTTGAAAAAAGTGTAGAACCATTTCCTGTATGAGAGTAATACAGCATATATCAGTAGTGCAAGAAAAATTAATATCCATATTGGTATGAGGAGTATGGAATAGCAATTGCAGAATGTTCACTTGCCTTATGATTCTGAGTAATTCATATTTTTCAGAAAACTTGACACCAGTAGATGAAGACTTAAATTTTCAAATATACGTAACCATCCCTTTTGTCTTTCTTTTTCTCCTTTATATAATTTTGTGTGTGTGTGTGGGGGGGAAGAGACATCAGATAAGAGATTTCCTTTATGTGCAGTTTAGAAAAATAACATACTAGCAATGTTGTAAACCCTGATCCAAGATACAACTCTATAAAGATTTAGAACATACTGCAATTTCTACTTTTGAGCATTTTTATGTTTGATACATTCTTTTAATAGTGGCTTTTGCAAGAGAAAATGGTTTGCTGTAATTTAAGTTGAAGAAAGTACAGTTTGGTTGTTAAGTGTTTTAAACTGTTATGGAAATGAAGCTGACTAAATGGTTAAAATTGTCAATTGAGAATTCATTTGATATCTATGCAACACATTTTAATTAATTATAGGCACAGAAATAAATTAATGTTAATTTGTATTTTCTTTTAACCCTTTCGCTGTGTATTCTGTGATTTCTAAGGGGAACGTAGAAGTAGCAAAATTTGTGCAACTCGCAACTTCTGCAGGGATGCATTTTTTCCATTTATTTAATTGTGCAACCCGCTTTATTCCTGTTCATGGTTTCATTTCAGGCTTTCTGTGATGTTTAATTATTTATTCAGATCTGGGTTAACAGAGGGCATTAGTTGTCCATATTTGTGCGAAATATGCAAATACATTTTAAAGCTCAAAGATGTCTGTAGTTAAAATCTCAATCACATGAGGGTAACTGCTCGACATTTTGCTAGATATATATTCCCCAATTCCATCGAGAAAGAAACTTGTGGACATTCTGCTGTTTGTTTCTGAAAACAAAAACTGAAATTGGCAAAAAAATTTGTAAAGAAACGTGTATTTGGTACAAAGATGGTGAGGTAGTATGCTTCGAGCCTTGTTTCAAAGTTTATCATATTACACATCAATTCTAATAAATGTGTTGTAAATATTTTGCATATTTTCATTAATATATACATTTACCATTATATTTTATAAAATAAATCATAATTTAACCAAGATTAATTTTCAAATTTTTCTTTTATATGATTATTCTTCAGTTTAAATTTGACAACCTTTTCTTATGATCTAATTCTATACTGGGGGGGGAATCTCTTTTACAAAAATTTTTTATATATTTTAACTCCAAAATATATGCAGATTTGAAATATTTAATTAAAAAATACCCAGTTTTTGAACCTATTTTCATAAACAAATTATGCAGCAAGAGGGTTAATACAGTTTTTCAAGCAGTTTATTAAAAAAAAAAATGCATATGAGCATATTTAATAACCTTTTTCTAACAGACTTTGAGTTGGTCACAACAGTATAACAAGTACGTTGTTATCACTGCTGAGAAGCTACCTAGGTATGAATTTTGCTGAATATAACATTAAGTGATGGTGAAACCTACTCTTCTATTTTCTGTTTAACCATTTCAATGATCTCCATAAGTGTTCTACTTTTCAACTGTAGCATTTTCTTTCACGAATGCAGATATTAAATAGCAAGTATATTAAATGCAACTAAATTCTGATAATCTGTATTCATTTTCAGATGTAAACAAACAAAATTTCAATTTTTAGAACATTCAGCATGTTAGTGTTAATTTAAATAATTTTTAATAAGTTAAGTGTTAATTTTTTCTGATATAAAAATATAAGGTGAAATATGGTACATTTTCATAATGTATATTCATTAGAGAAATTAATTACTTATTTCTCAAATTTTCTGTATCAGGAATTTATAAATTTTTTATTGTTAATCATTACTTTTGAGTAGGTATTGTGTCTTTCAATATTAATTTTGAATTTATGTAGTTAGCATGTATGAAAATTTATTCACAGCATTTCAGATACTGAGTTTTAAATGAAATGTTCTTTGTAGCTGGTTAGTTTACATTCCGTGCAAATTTGTT
>KK122278.1:72288-131171 GCA_000611955.2 Stegodyphus mimosarum
ACATTTTGTGTGTTACGTTTATTTATTAAATATCATGTTCTTCGCACTTAAACCATAAAATTCAATTCAGAAGCAATATCGCAGAATAATTTTAAAATGAGCATATCTTTACAATGTCCAATACACAGTTTCATTTGCTGGAGATAAAAATGCTTTTTCTGTACAATGTTGCCATTGCAACATTGAAATCCTTGAGTTTTCTTTGAAATCCTTGAGTTTCTTTGAAATCCTTGAGTTTGTTAATCAGAAATTCGTTAAAGTTTTACAAAATATGAAATCGATAATAAAACAAATTCCAAATTTCAAATTTGGCCTTCCAGATGCCCATGTTCGGGTGAAAACATTCAATATTCAAAATTTGACGGCTCTAGGTACTGTTGTTTTATCGTAATGCAAGAAACATACATACATTTATGCAGATTTTTTGTTATTTAATTTCTTTAAATATAATGCAGAGCAATAATATTTGGTGGCAACAATTTGAAAAACAACATTTTTAGTGAACTGATGCAAAATGCCAAAAGGAAATTAATAGCCTTCTGGGCAGATTGCTCCTTTGGACTGAAATATATATATAAACCCTCAGTGTTTGTTTTATTAAATATTTCGTTTATTGTAAATTGTTTCAGTTTTTGTTCTAATAACTTCTCATTAAGTTTAGAGATAACACTGTCTTTTAATTACTGTGCCAAGAATTCCCACTCATTTATCAATCACAGTCTTTTCATTCTTGGCAATTTCTTATCACTTTCTTCCCTATTGGTAATAATATTTGTTAGATTTAAAACCATACTAATGGATTTTGCCATCCATTGGTTGACTGCTGATTGGGGCATTGTGATTGTAGTGGAAACCTCTGTTATACCAACTTCATTTATCTCCTCTACTCATTTATCTCCCAACTCATTTATCTTCTCTGCATTTCTTCACAAATTTTATTAACTGAAAAATTTTGTCTTTTGCTTTTGTTAACAAAAATTTTCGTATTTGCAGATCATCATGAATAGAGTATGGTAACTGGCCATAAATTATGCCATACATTTTTTTTTATATGTATCTACAGATAGGTCCTCCGATGATCTTGGAGAGCCCTGAGATTTTATATTAAACTGTTTCAAAAATTCTTGAATGATCTTGCCACTGTTCAGAAAATTTAGGGTTATTTTAAGAAGGCCACATCCATAACAATCCAGTGTCCATCAGCTGAATGATGGATGTGTAAATTAAAAGAAAGAATGAGGCATTATCTTTAACTAAAACTTTTTAAGTGAAATATTAACCAAAAAGTTGTCTAAAAGCTGGGCAGTTTTTTTATCATCTGGTAACATCCTGTTTCATATATTGCCAAACCTCAGGTATGAAATAATTTTCAAACTGATCAGTCATTAATGTTAGTGTCATGCATACTTTTATAGGAATGATAGATGATGGAGAAAATCTTCACACCTTTACCTGCCCAATGGTGTGTACTTTTTTAGTTAAGAAAAGTTTGACATTTGTGCTTTCCTGCAGCATTTGCAAATATTAAAATGATTAGTCTCACTTTAGAATCTTTAACTCAAGTTGAGGCTTTTTTTGCTAAGGTTGCCAAGGTATTTGTGTCACATATAGCCAGAAAAAATCAGTTTCATCAGCATTATAAATATGTGGTATGAATAAGTGAGATGAATTCCATCTGCAAATTTTTCTGCTGGATAAGTATCAACTGAAACTTTTTCACCTGAAATGTGTAGTTGCCTTTTACCATAGCAATTTTTAAATTTGGGTAAACAACGTGTTGAATATTTACTCAGTTTTTAAGTTTATTTAAGTGAATATGTGTCCTCAGTTTTTTTAAGATTATTTTTCATGAAATGTTTTGGCTTAAGTCATCAGCAATGATTTATTATTGGCATGCCTCGTTGAGACAACTGTCTCACCCATTCAGTCATCACTTTGTTGATTTTTCTGTTATTCATTGCAAGTAAGGTGTCAGAATCTGTAAAAAATCCAAAAAGTTCCTTTTTCTGTTTTTTTCTTTATTATTATTATTATTATTATTATTATTATTATTGCATACTGTTGGCTTTTCAGCACCGTACACCCCATATAATTTTGAATTTTAATTTTTATTATTATTATTTATGTGTTCCATCCTAAGGCACTACACGGATGGAAGGAATGCCTTCATGGAGGACGTTCTAAGGGAAAGTGGCTCGTATTAACATGTTACACATGGGGAAAACCATGAAAATGGCCATGCAGCCACCCCGTTCGTGGGATTTGAACCTCGGACCGAACTACCATTGTTCAGGGACTTTACCTCTCGGCAGCTGGTGGGCCAGATAAACCTTTATCCATCTCTTTTTTTACACAATTCAACTTTCTGCTTGTTTGACATTGAAACATGCTTAAACTTTGCAAATCCTGTTACAGCTACAGTGTTAGAAACGCTTTTTGACTTTATCCTTTAGATACTGTTTTGATCTTTTTTACTCTTTTGATAAAATAGCTGTAACAACTTAAAAAATAATAAGCTGGTTCATATTGGAGAGTTAAAAAAGAATGCATTTTGGTAACTGAATTTAAGTTCCTTGGAATCTAATTCTTTCTTCCTTCCCCCTCTGCTATGGCAACAAAAGAAAACTAGTATAAAAAACATTTTGCTCCAAAAAAATATGCCTTGGGATTCATTTGTTGTTTAGGTCAGACAGAAAAAATGCTAATTAGCAGAGAGTTCAAATCTATATGCACATCATACACATATGACATCAACCACAACGAATCATACATAAAATATTGTGACTGTTAGTGCTGAATACCAAGTATTTCAATATCACTGACAGCATATAATAATGACATACATGACAATTAATCAGAATGTATCAATTAGTGCTGATTACCAAGTATTTCAGTATCAGCGATAGCATATAATAATGACATAATCACAATGAATCATAGAAGCTCTATGAACGCACATCCTACCTCCTCGTTTAACTTTGATCCATCTGCGTATACTACTGGTAATGTAGGTATGTGGAGGATTCTTCTTTTGTTATTGTTCTGATTTTTACATGAAGTGTAGAATGTCTTGGGTATGGATTCCGAGGCTGTTTGAAATCTAGGGGGCGTAAGTCTTGATCTTCCAGTTACATGCTTTTCTTCAGGTGTATTGACGTGGGTATGTTTGCGTCTTCTCTTGCTTTCAAATGAAGAGGTGGGACTCCTGTTAGTACAAAGAACCCTACCGTTGAAGTAGTCCTATATGCTTTTGCTATTTGTAAGAGGAAAGGGCGCTGAATCAAGGCTGGAATTTTTTTCTTCCTCGCTGTCGTGGGATACGCCCATGCTGGTGACCCAGAGAAGATTACTTTTCGATCATAGTTTTATAAAGGATGTTTCGCGTCTTCCACTGTAGGCCCCACATTGTACCTCGCATCCTTGTGAGAGCTCTAGAAATATTCTGGGTGTTCTTCCGAATGTCCATGAAGTATGAAATTCAAGAAAACAGTTGGTCGATTTTCAATTCTAGAAATTTTACTTCTTTTATAATTTTGAGTCTTGTGTTATTGATGTTAATATAACGGAGCCTTTGTAGGGGTTTTCTCGGTTTTAGAAATAAGATAATATGCGATTTGGCCTGTAAGGTTATTAGTTTTTGAGGGATGAAGAGATGATGAAACATGGAGAGAGTCTCATTGCTGTTCTTTTCTAGTATGTATCTTGAGTACCCATTTATTACGAATGTCACATCGTTGGCAAAGACAATGAGCTTGAAGTTGATATTCCATAAGTCTGTACTTAGAGTTAAGCCTTGTTACCATCCTCTTATTCTTCTCTCTACTTTACTATTGAAAGAAAGAAGAAATTCTGCAGCGAGAACTCTGATCCCTTCGGCATTCTCCACAAAATCCCAACAAACAAAGATTTTCGGTCCCACCAAATTTACTTGCAGCAACAAACCTCAAACACTGCTACAATTATTTTGAGCACCATCTTTCCGTCAGACAACCCAGCTGATGATTCACCAGAACAAAAGCGTCTTAGAAACTACTACGCAGCACTGATGACCCAAGATGACATTCCCTTCACCAGGCAAGAAATCACACAAATCTATCACATACTGCCCGAGAAGAGAGCACGAGGCCTGAAGGCCTGGATTACAACATTCTCGAGGTCGCTTACAAGTCACATCTCATCTTCTTCCTTCACTTTTTCAACACCCTCCTGAAATATGAGCTTTTTCTAAGCGCCTTTAAAACTGGTCATATAGTCTTTTCACTAAAAAGAACAAGGATCCCTGAAGTCCAAGCTCTGTCCGACGGATTTGCCATCTGCCGGCTCTAGGCAAAGTCTACGAAAAACTAATAGTACAAAGACTCAGCGTTTATCTAGCAGGTATTTAGCAGGTAGTTTGGCTTCCTCTCTGGCCTCTCCACACTGCATGCTCTGGAGGAAGTTTAACGGATAATCCACCACAACAAAGAACTACAGCTTCACACGGCCTTTGTCTCAATTGATCTTCAGAGCGCCTTTGACATCCTCTGGTGGCCTGCCATTGAACAAGTTCTCTGCTCATCCTGATGCCCCCGTAATATCTATGGCATATTTGACAGTTACCTCCAGAATCGTTAGCCTCTGGTCCCACACAACAATGGGACAACTATCAAACAGTAGGAAAGAGGATGTCCACAAGGATCCTGTGCCGGCTCAGTGCTCTGGAATCTAAGTTCCAACAGCATTATCTCCACCAACTGGCCACAGTACACACAACTCGTTCCCTACGAGGACAACGTTACCTTCCTAATCCAGGGCGCACCAGAAACGAATTGGAGCTCACTCAAATATTACAAAATTTCAGCTCCCTCTGCCAAGAACACAAATTAACCATCTCCGCTGCCAAATCAACCTCTCTAAGCATTCCCAAGCCAGGAACCAACCCAAGCAGAAATCCATGTATCAAACTTCAGCAGAAAAGCTAAAAATCGTCAAAGAGCTTCAGTTTTTAGGCTTAACATGGGACAAAGGCATTTACATGGATCCCACATTTACAACAAACCAAAGCTAAGACACAAGCCATTGCAAGCAAGCCTGTCAATTCCAAGGTATAAATTGGGGACAAAATCAATACATTAACAAGATTTTATGCACCACAGTGTTTGAACCCATAGTCCTCTACGCTGCCGCAATGTGGGCGACGCCGCTGCAAAGCCGGAGACTTAAACAACTACAGACTATTCAAAGACCTTTTGCACTAATGACGTGAAAAGGCTTTCGCACCACCGCCACAACTGCAACTGTCATCTTTGCAGGCATATCGCCACTATACCTTAGAGCAGAGCAAGAAGCTACAACAACCAGAGTCCTGCAACGTCTTATTCAAAGACGCCGCCTTCCACGATACAACCCACAGTCCGACCTTATATGAAAACTCTCATTCCACTCAACGTCTACACCCAGGCATTCAAGGTAGAAACTTTCGCATCACCATAGACAACAATAGCACTCCTAAAAAAATTCCAACGCTACACATGTCTACTACACCGATGGATCCAAGATTGAAGACGGAGTTGGAAGCGCATACATTCGCTACTATCAAAATGATGAACGTAGCTGGAAGGCAGCACTGCGGCACTTCAATAACGTATTCCAGGCAGAAGCCTTGGCCATCTTCAACGCCACCAACGACATACTAAATAACAGCTACCACCAAGCATGCATCTGTACAGATAACCAATCTTCACACCTGGCAATTCAAAACTTAAGCCATTACCTCTCCAGTTATCTCCGAAATCCAAAAGCCACTCTCCGTCAACCACCAGCAACGTATCCATCTTAACTGCGTCAAGCCGCATTCTGGTCTCGATGGAAACGAGGCAGCAGACATCCTGGCCAAAGAAGCCGCCACCAGTTCTGAAGCCCAGCAAATCCGTATCCGTGCACCACCATCGCACCTAAAGGTCGCACTCAAAGAAGACCTATTCAAAAAATAGCAAGAGGAATGGAAAGCGTGCGACACCGGACGGCGGACCTACGATTTCATACCAAAAGTCTCGGTATCACGCCTCATAACCATACCCAAACTTCCCCGGTTCATAACGGGGCATGACCCCTATCCAGCCTATTATTATAGGCACAACATCTGCACTACAGATGCTTGCGTGTGCGGCCAGCTTGGATTGCCAAAACACTACATCTACACTTGCCCACTCACAGCTGACAACCACATTAAGCATTCCACTCCTCCTACAAATGCCTTTCAACGGTTCATTATTTAAAAACAAATCTGCAATCAATAAAATCTGCAAGGTCATTTGTCAGCTTGCAGCTATGGGTCAAGATATATGCGACCCTGCATAAATCCCACAACGCTCGTCACCAACAGAAGTCAACATCATAATGTGCTGTCTCCCTGTCAACATGCCACCGCACTCGGCGCATTCACACACTCAGCAACCTATGCACTGCACAAATATATATTCGGCAGGACCTCTTCGCGTCTCCCATATCAATGCCTAGCAATCACATGTTAATCCCACGCCGTGGCCCCTCGTCTGTAAATACACCCCACAATGTAGCTAATATGTGCCTAATATGTACCTAACTTGTGGTATATGTGTATTTATGTGTTTTTAAGTGTGTTTTATGTCTTAGTCTTCAGTGCTAATTAAGTGCATCTTTGTGTATTTTATGGGTTTTTCTGTATATTTCTGTGTTTTTGTGTGTTTTCAATATATTTTGTGCTTAGCTCTGAGCCCCTTCACCTGTAAATCCGTCCTACAAGCCTCGTAACTGTAATAACTCAAGCAATGTCAAAACGTCGCCCCTGTCTGGACACGCAAACTCCTTTTGCACTCTCAATAAACTCCCGGTGTGGCCTTTTGAGGCCCCAGGGAGTTCTTACGACTAGACAGTGGAAGGCGAGGGACACACGCCTGTTTATCTCTGGTAGCCACCAGGCGTCCCCGTTTTCCGGCACCTACCTACTTACTTTACTATTGTTACTGACGATCATTGTTGCTCAATTTGTTAAGAAACTTTCCGATCTTAAATATATTCTGACGACATTTAATGCTGCCCAGCGCTTCAAGGATTCCAGGTCACCACATAGAGTCAAATGCATTTTCAAGATCCACACAGAGTACTGCTGTATGGAGGGCTGAAGATTTATTCCTGCCGATCTGCTCTTGAAGTTCTGCCATCGTATGTGGTGTAGATTTAAGAGGGTGAAAACCGTACTGATTGGGGCTTACGATTTTGTTTTTCTTTGTGATGGTGTATTCTGCCTGCGATTACATGTTCCAGTAATTTGCCTATTGAAATAAGCCCACCAGCGGCCGAGCGGTAAAGACGGTGAACACTGGTAGTTCGGTCCGAGGTTCGAATCCCGCGAACGGGCTGGCTGCATGGGCGTTTTCGTGGTTTTCCCCATGTGTAAGGTGTATACGAGCCAGTTTCCCTTAAAAGTCCTCCACGAAGGCATCCCTCCCTTTAGGCAGATAGCCCTCGTGTGCTTTGCCATAATTGAATAACCTAACCTAACCTAACCTATTGAAATAAAAACTGAGGAGCGTGAAGGGTCCCGGATCCGTTGGATCTTTGTTGTTTTTCTTAAATAATATTTTTTTTATTCATGTTTGAGACAACTCAGGAAGACAAAATTTGAGGCAAACATTAGCACATTCGGGAACAGGAAAGGAATTGTGTGATGAATGATTTTAATGATCTTGTTATCTAATCCGTCAGGTCCTGGAACTTTATTATTTGAAACATACTTCATAATTTTAGAAATTTCATTGTGAACGGAACTCAACATCGTCTGGTATAACTGATACAGCGTTATTATTTCTAACACGGGAATGTGAATGGAGATTTTCTTCTGCATTGCTTTTCAGGAAGACCGGATCTAAGATATTGTTGAGGATCTTTTCGGTGACGTGACCAAGCTGGTTGTTTCATGAGAATTGATTACTTAGGAAAGCAGTGTGTTTGTAGGACTGAAAACTTCGTTTGTGGCCATTTTATGCAATTGACCACAAGTTTCTTTATTATCAGCAGAGCAATCTTTCCTCCAGTTACGTAATTTTTGCCTTGGTTATTTTCTTTTTATAGTTTGCTAATTATTGCTTATATTTTATCCATATTTCTTCATCTAATCGTCCGGAGCTCTGTAATTTTTTTAGGAAGAGCTTTTGTATGCTATTTTTCACATCTTAATTCGTTTGTTCACCAATTAGTCTTCGTGTTCTTGTTGTTGTTACGAAGTTTAGACGTGTTGGTCGCTGTTTTCTGTATTGTTTTAGCAACTGTTTTTGTAACATCATGTACTGAATCGGATAATGCAATTTCGTCTGTAAGTTTCTCCGAACACTAAAGAATGTTGGAAACTTTTCTTCCAAGCTGCCTAGCTTTCTGCTTTGAAATTGAAAATCTTCCTAATTTAAGATCCGAGATTTCTTCTGATATTTCAAGTCAAATATAATTGTGATCTGTGTGACTTGGGTCACCAGAACTTTTCGCTTTTGTATTTTTAGGAAATACTCAATGCGGAGAGCCTCAAATCTGGCCGCCCTTTACCATTTGTTGCTTCATATGTAGGTTATGTATATAGAGACTGAGAGATTATGTACACTTTATAAAAAAAATCGACGCACCAAGAAGGATTGTCCGACGGAGACAAAAATTGGTGGATAAGAAGATCATGTACGGAATAGAAAAGGATTAAAATTTCAGCACAACTGAATGATTTATTTCAGTTACATTGTTACAAAGTAACGAGCTCAATAAGATGTTGCCTGGACGCAAGCTGCCACACAGCGTGGCATAGATTGATGAAGCTCCCGGTGGTCTCCTGCGGTATTTATTGCAAAATTTGTTCCAATTGTCGGGCTAGATCATCAACATTCCTTGGTAGATGCAGTTGCCTTCCCATCTCATCCCAGAGATGCTCGATTGGACAGAGATCTGGCTGGCCAAGGAAGTGATTGACAAGCTGTAAGATAGTTCATAGCAACACGTGCGGTATGTGGTCTGGCATTATCTTGCTGAAAAATAAGGCCAGGGTACTGCAAAAGGAACGGTAGCAAAACAGGTCTGAGAATGTCGTCGACATACCGCTGGGCTGTAAGTATTGCTCTAATTACGACCAAAGGGGTCCTGCTATCAAGGGAAATGACACCCCAGACCATAACTCCTTTTCTTCGTTTTGATATGCTCTATTTTGTGCTCTACGTTGGATACTTCAGCTTATATATTTTTATCTTCTTCATCAAACGACAGGGATTTGTATGGGTTTTTGTCTTCATCTGGAGTTAGTTCGGTTTTGGGAGGCTGTTTAACTGGATTTTTTAGGCTGATCGACCGGTTTTCTTTCTTCTCGTTGGGAAGGGGGAGGGGAGCGCTTATGACTTTCATTTCCATTGCTCTGTCCTATTTGAAAAGTAACAAACTACCGGGAATATATCGACTTTTTTGGGTCTAATATAATCTTTATTAATTAAAAACTACTAATTATGTAATTAAACTTTGAAAAGAGGTCAAACAGACTGAAAACTCTCCGAAGAATTCATGGAAGTTCACTGAGAAGTAACCTCAAATCCACTAACCAGCCCCTATTTAATGAGACTAAGTTTTCTAAATCTTCATCTGGATTCCAGAAATTTTTGAATGGAGCAGAATGAGAGCAAAACCTTCTAGAATGTACAATTCCAAGAGATCACTCAGACATTTATTTCCAAAAACAGCCCAATATGGCGCACAATAGAATGTGCGTGACAGGCCGACGCCCAATCAACCACGCCGTCTTTTCGTCTCTCGCTACAAATTTTGGAGCAAGTGGCAGCAGAATGAACTAGCATCATCAGCTAGAGGCAGCCCTAAATTCAAATTTACAAATTTTCCTTCAGAATGTAACTTCTAATTTTCTTATTTGGATTCTAAATTTTGCTTTTTATTCTTTAATTTAATTTTATTATTTTATTTTCCTGAAGTGACACCGAAGCCTCGGGCAAATGGACGCAGAATGTTTAAGTGTTCTGATATTAAGGGCAAGGGACGAAGGTACTGCTGCTCAATCCACTGATATTCCTTTTGAGAGCGTTGCTTTCTATACTGTGGAAAAGTGAGTCAGGCAGAAAATTCTTTTAAAACGGCAATAGACTAGAGACTTTTAAGCTAGCTGCAAATTAAGGATCGTGAAACCGGAATTCAAGTACTCGGATCTGAGCAGAAAACGAAATGAGATGATTCCTTTGACTTGACTGCTGATTGATCTTTCTGGTATCACCCAATAGCACGCAAATACGGGCAATCTACCGATCTGTATAAATTGCAGTGTCTCTCTACTCTTTCTGTACAATCTGTGGTAAGTATTTTTACTGATAATTAATTGAAAATGATTCAAATTTTAAGCTGTTCCAGTGTTTAATTAGGTCAGGTTATCAATAAACTTTAAATATTCTTAAGTATTATATACATTTTGACAACTTCGTTTTTAATGTTAGATTTTACTTAATCAGTTAATCTTACTTTGTTTTAATATCTGAGGTGTTTGAACCTGAGTTATCACGCTAATATAATTTAACATTTCGTGTCTATACACATTATTTCACTATTGCTTTTGTTTTAAATAAATTTAAACTCTTTTGATTTATACAATTTTAGGGCTATTGGCTGTAATATTCCATTGTAATTACAACCGTATTCCTTAACCAAAATTATATTACATTCCTTTACCAAAGTTTAAGGAGTAAAGAGAGCAGGATATATAACTTATTGCTCCTCTGAAAGTCCTACTTTTCTGCTTAACTAATGAATTATTTAAATCATTGTTTTATGGGTCTTTAAACAGTTTAATTATTAAGTTATTTGTTCTTCAAGTAACTTTACAAGTAAATGGGCGGGTATTCCAATATAACCTTTATTTGCAGTACATTTTACTTAAAATTTTTAATATATTTCATTCACTGAGTTTTATGTCCCTTATTTGTCTTTTTAAGCAGAAAATATTTGACTTGTGACAGTCTAGGTTTTTTTAAAAATTATAATGCAAATTACTGCTCCTTAAAATGAGGTAAAAAAAAGCCTTAAAGTAGTATAGATTGTGAATAAAATTCCATCGACTTTCAGGGGACTCAGACATATGTTTCTCTTTTTGAGGTTCAAAATTTTGTTTCAAAGGCGGGAAGAGCAACAATCATATTTATATGAAAATTATTAGCTAGAGCAAAACACATTTATATGGAGTTTTGTATAAATATTATTTCGTATTTGTATAAAAATCTATATACGTATGGCTGCCGCTTCTCCCACCTTCGTTCCCAGCAGCGTTCGAGAGGTAAAGACGTTGGAACACAGGCAGTTCGATTACAGGCGAACTGACTGGCTGTATGTGCATTTTAGTAATTTTCTTTTGTTTAACGTGGGTACCAGCCAGTTTCCCTTCCCATTAGCAGGCATTCCTCGTGTGCTTTGTTATAATCAAACACAGCCATTTTCGGCAAAATCTTTTATTTCTAAAGAAAAGAATGTATCCAATCGCTATCAGTGTCGACAGAGTTTTATTCAAATTTTAAGCCAATTTAAGGCTGCTTTTTTCCTTAATTTTAAATTTTACTTTAGCGTGTTTCTCAACCAGTTTGAGTATTACTACTTGGTAGTTTATTGCAAAATTGTCGAAGGAAATATTTATGTCAGTGTTAATATTGTTAAATCACTACAACAGAAAATACTGAACACAGTTTATTGAGCATCAGTGACATAAGCACATCATCGGATGTAATAAATAAAATAACGAATCCAGCATTTTAAGATGATAACACATATACTAGTAAAATGAGCCATCACCTATGTTCTGAACGAAAATGCAGTTTCTGCTACCGTAGCTGCAACAATAATACAAACAACAATAAAATTTCTAAAGTTTCAGAGATATAATTATGTCAAAATAAGAGTAACATCGCGGTTACGCCTTTTTCTTCTATTTCGAAACGAGTATCTCCATTCTGAATCAGAAACCTTTAATCGTCTGTAAAGTAAATCTGAAGGCAAATGTACTCAGCTGCATTCATTATAATTGACAACGACGTATTTATCATTTTGACATGCTGGAGTACGGTTTCTTAGTCGAATGCATTGTCCTTTGTAAGTTTCCGTCTGTAAGACAGAAAAGCAATATTAGCCGTGAAAATAATGATTCACAACTTTTGATAAATGAAAAAAGCAAAAGAAAACGCAGTTGAATCACAATCTACTATTCCTGCCTTGACCTGTTTTCTTGTAAGAAGTAAAGAAGTAGCAGCATAAAGGATTCTTTTTTCCAGAACGAAAAGTAAAATGGACTTGAAAGGGATTTAAAAAAAATTTGTTTTTGTTTTGGTGACGTCAGTATGTACGTATCTATCATAACTCAGAAATGATTATCCTTAGAACGTTAAAATTTTATGTATGAGTATGCTATAATGTCTAGTGCGTACCTCCCTTTTTATTACAATCGGTATTACCAAACACACACACACATATGTATATATATATTACAGAAATGTTTTAAATGATGAAACCATTCATGTTGTGGCAATGTCAAATTAAAAAAAATATAATTTTAGACGAATAACGAAATCTAATTTTTAATGTAGTCTTCCCAGTTCTCATATTAATATTTGGGAAAGTTCTTTAAAAAATGCAATTATAAAAAGTTTAACTTCCCGAAGACGAAAATTGATTGGGATATTTAATTTCGAAATCTGCATTTTTTATGTCATTTTCAACATGCCTCGAAGAGTCGGTTATTCGGGTTAGAATAGTTCGAGGAAATAAGTTCAAATGGAGTGAAGCAAAAAATGTTTATAATTTAATAGGCCGTACAGGAAAGTTATATCATGGCTACATTCGGAATATTTTTTTTTTAAAATTCTTTTTGTAAATCGCTCACCATTTTTCTTCTTTAACGAAGTTTAATATAATAAATTTTATTTATTAATGACTTCATCGCTTCCCAAAATAGCATCGTACCGCTTTAATCGCTAGTAAATCACGTTTAGTGCGCATTTCCTGTGTGTATCGTTTGAAATAATAGTTCGAATCAAAGTACACTCTTAGACAAAAAAAAAAAAAAAAAAAAAAATAAAAAAAAAAAACATTAAAAAAAAAAAAAAAAAAAAAAAAAAACGACGCACCAAGAAGGAGTTATTCGAATGGGACGAAAATCAATAGAAGTGATGTACATGTAAACAAATGATTACCGTTTGAGAAAAATTGGTGGATTTATTGAAGTGATAAAGCTTCACAAAGTGAAAAAGTCAGTAACGCGTTTGTCCACCTCTGGCCCTTATGCAAGCAGTTATTCGGCTTGGCATCGATTGATAGAGGTTGCAGATGTCCCCTGAGGGATATCTTACCAAATTCTCTCCAACTGCCGCGTTAGGTCGTCAAGATCCCGAGCTGGTTGGAGGGCCCTGCCCATAATGCTCCAAACGTGCTCAATGGGAGAGAGATCCGGCCACCTTGCTGGCCAAGGTAATGTTCGACAAGCACTAAGGCAAGCAGTAGAAGCATGTGCAGTGTGGAGAATGGCATTATCTTGCTGAAATGTAAGCCCTGGGTGGCGTGACATGAAGGGCAATACAACGGGACTTAGAACTTCGTCTACGTACCGTTGTGCTGTAAGGTTACGACGGATGACAACTAAAGGGGTCCTACTATGAAATGAAATGGCACTCCAAACCATCACTCCTGGTTGTCGGTTTGCCTGCCGGAAGACAGGTTGCTATCACACCGCTGTCCGGGGCGTCTCCAGACTCGTCTTCGCTGGTCATCGGGGCTCAGTTCAAAGTGGGGCTCATCACTGAAGACTATTGTGAGCCGTCTATGAATGGTCCTTGCAGTCACTAAAGCACTAGTTGCACGTACAGTCAATGATATGATGCATCTGGGGCTGTGACTGCCGCTCTGACGATTGCTCGGTCTTCAAGTTCTGTCGTTTCTCTAGGCCTACCGCTTCCTTCTTGACGCTGTGTTCGGACATGGTTCACTCATTCCTGCCAACATCGTCTAATCGTGGCATCGCTAAGACCAACCGGCTTCTTTGAGCCCAACTACACGATCTCTCTCAAATTCTGACATCTGCGCATATTGTTCGCGCACCTGTATGCGAGGCATAGTTAGTGTCTACCAGAGTACACGGAATGAAATTCGTGAAGAATTTATGACCTGGAATCGTAATTTCTCCTCTTAAATATCCCGCCAGTTGCACAGATCAGATGCGCTGTAGCGAAAACCGTTCATTCATTGGCAGCCAAACTGTAACATTTTGCATTTTCCGTCGAAACCTGTATGCATATCAGTGTGTGTCTAATTTGCTTTATATCTTCCCGGTGCATCGTTTTTTTTTGGTTAAATAGGTTAAGAAGTTCGCCAAGTGAATTAGTCTTGGTGCAAACTGAAAAAAATGCGCCTATATAAATTTTTAAATTTTTCCATAAATTTGTCACCAAAAATTAAAAAAATTAATATCTAGGCATAATTTGTGGGGTAGAACCGAAATATGGAAAAAAAATTCGCTTGTTATTTCAGATAAAGTCAGATTTTATGTCAAAATACCTAGTTAGTATAATGCTATATATAAATCTAATATATATCCTAAGTCGAGCTTTCGAGATATGGGAAACGCAAGTTAAATTTCGAGAATCGGTCCAGTAGAACGGGAGATATAGAACTGTCCTTTTTTTTAGTCCGAATGGGCTTTGTCCCTGAAGGACTATGTTTTCGTTTTACGATTTTGCGTTGGAAACATTAAAAGTCTGAATCACTTTTCAAACTGCTGCTACAAAATATTGCAGCCCTGTATTATATTTAAAGGAATTAAATAATGAAGAATCTACATAAAGTATGTATATTTCTCCAAATGTGATAAAACAACGGTACCTAGAGCCATCTAATTTTGAATAATGTACTTTTCCACCCGAATATGCGCATCTGGAAGCCAGAATTTGTAATTTGTTTTATTATCTATTTCATATTTTGTAAAACGCTAACGAATTTTTGATGGACAAACTCAAAGGATTTAAAAGCGAGCAATGGCAACACTCTACGGGAAAAAAATCTTTTTATGTAAAGCATGGGGAACTGTGTATTAGAAATTCTAAAGATATACTCATTTTAAAATTATTTTGTGGTATTGCCGTTGAACTGAATTTTATGGTTTAAGTGCGAAGCACATGATATTTAATAAATAAAGGGAACACATGAAACGTTAAAAAATACCCCGTTGGACTTAATTTAAAATCCGAAAGCTTATATATATATATATATATATATTGTTTTGTGCAAGGTATACAATGTTATCCGATTTCAAACATGGTGTGAAAGCCATAATTTTTAAATCAAGGAAACTAAAAGATATTTCATCGATGAAAGGTACACAGGTTTACTCAGTTCAATCGATTTAACTGAGCTTAAATTTATCTTTGCATCGCATTTTACTATGCCGTGTCCTGTTTCTGAGCGGTGAAAAGAGAAATTTGGAAGTAGGAAAGGAGTGTTTGCCACATCGGAATGCTGAACTCATTTGCTGTACTGGCTGTTGTCAAACAAATGCAACTCACGAGAAACGATCACTATGCGCATAAATTGCACAACCTCGCGCATAAATTTCACAGTCTGTTTTGAATGCTTAGTAGAGAATCCTTACATAACAGTGTTGTGTAGACGCATTAGGTTATTGTTTGTATAGGAGACATGAAAAATATGCAATGCCCTCTCCGAGACTGGAACCTGGACTTCTCAAATACGCGCCGAGTGTGCTACCGTTACATCACGAAGACATGCAGAAAAGAGGGAGAAAATACCTTACATAATCCCCTTTTTAAAGGCGACTGGGAATTAGGGAACCCAGCCACCAAACCTTGGTGGTGAAGAATCATTATCCACACCTTTTTAAGTTCGGGCGCCATTATAGAGACATTAGGCTATTTTTTGTGTAGGAAACATGAAAAATATGAAATGCCCTCGTCGGGACTGGAACCTGGACCTCTCGAACATGCGCCGAGTGTGCTACAGTTACATCACAAGGCATGCAGAAAGGAGAGAAAAATACCTTATAGTTTTTTATATATGCTAGTAATTTTATGCAGGCTGACATCAAGGCAAGAAATTTTCATCAATGTACCTAACAAAAGAATACCTTAATGCTAAAGAAAATAAATTTTTAACTTAAGATAAGCAACCCTCATAGAGTGCCGGCACTTTTATATTATGGCACCGCTAAACAAGGGGAATTTTTACTTGGTATACAACTAAGACTAGCAAAGTAAGTCCCTACTTGCATAACGATGTCCTAGCATAAAAGATGCCGTCACATTCACGGCTAATCATTGCTATGAAGGCGTTCTTTAATATGATTGCTTGCTGCTGTTTAATACACGTAACTCGTTGGAATCCAACATGTCAGTAAAGTAAAGGATTTGAATGAATTACTAATTTATGCTTTAGAATTTTACATATTTATTTACTCTTCCATTAGCGGTCTAGTAGAGAACTAGTGTGCCACATGACAGCTAGGTATACTTTCTTATTATTTTAATCTATTTAATCTTATATTTTCATCTGTTCATACTATTTTATACTATTAGTAAGATTATCACCATCTTCTTCTCCACTGGAAGGTTCTGAAAGTCGCAAAATGTTAGAGTGCGAAGGCTGATTTGATATTTTTGCATTAGATCGCAGAAATTTTTGCGACGTTCTCTACACCGAAAGTTTGACAAATTTGCACCTATAATTCAAAGTATTCTAGCATCAACGCAGCTAAATTTCTAAATGAAGTATTTTTGTTCTTAATAGATTTAGTTGCGGCAAATTGTGATATATATATATACGAAATTTTTTCAATAAACTATTGTATCAATACAATACATTTTTATCTATAATTTGTTAGCATTATAAAATACTCATGTATAAAAGGTTTTCCATAAGGGAGGAAAAATGTAAAATTTTGATTGAAACAATATTAAAATACATGACGATTTTATGGTTACAAGAAAGCAAAATGAACAAAATTCTTCCCTACGAGCTATATTCACCTACACTGCCTACGCTTTATCTTCTTGCAGACTGCAAGATCTACTCCAAAACGAATTACTTCATATACACTGCTGGCCCCCCAAATTGCAACACCAAGAAAGGCAAGAGATATCACAACAAAATTTGTTTAGTAGATAGCATGTTGACCAAGTATCAAATGATTAAATTTATAGACTTCTGCGAAGTGTGATTCCTTCCAGAAGAGACTTTGGATGTGTTCTTGGAGTACAGCAGACCAAGCAGCTTCCACACGTTGCCACAGTTGATCTGGTGTGGCAGCTTGGGATGATATCTGGGTCAGTCGTTCAGCAACCATGGACTACATGTTTTCCATCGGCGAAAGATCCGAAGAGTGAGCCGGCCAAGGAAGCAATTCAATCTGTTGACTTCTGATTGACGAAGAACCCTTGGACAATGCGTGCCACGTGTGGTCGCGCATTATCCTGTTGAAATATGGCTGTGAGCAAGCCCTTAAGGTAAGGAAGGACAACTGGCTCCAACACCTCGGAGATGTAGCGCTGGCTGTTTAAAGTACCGGCAATACGTACTAGAGGAGTGCGAGAGTGATATCCAATACCGCCCCATACCATAAATACCCGGTGCAGGACCAGTGTGGCGGTGCATAACGCAGCTGTTCAGTATCCTCTCTCCACGGTGTCTCCAGACTCGAATCCGACCATCGTGGTGTTGCAGACAGAAGCGTGACTCGTCAGTAAAGACAATTTCATTCCATTCTGCCGTCGACGTCCTTCTTTCGTCGCACCATTGGTGGCGGAGACGTCTGTGTTTCTGCGTCAAGGGTAAACGAAGCAATGGACGTCTTGCGGAAAGACCACTCTGCTGTAAACGGAGTCGAATGGTACGCGCAGACACTGGATAATGCTTTATAGACTGAATGTGCTGTGCTATGGTTCGTGATGTGACTGAACGATCTGTCACTGCCATGCGCACAATGCTCCTGTCATCACGTGAAGTGGTGCACTGAGGTGGATGCGATCGAATACGTTGGTTCGTCGTACCCTCCTGCATCCAACGGTCACATACCCGCATTACAGTTGTTTGGTTTACTACCGATTTCTCTGAAACATAATCCACACTCTCGGTAGGCCGCTATCCTTCCTCTGTCGAACTCGGATACTTGATCAAACGATGATCGCTGCTTACTGCGAGGCATAATTCATCGTTTTTTTGAAAAAAAAAAACACAAGAAAAACACTATTGCCGAACTTGAAATCGTCGAAAACTCTAACCCTTAAATAGCGCTTTGAATGGGCGCCACAGGCGCGAGTGATGTGCGTCTGCGCTGAAATTCTAATCATTTGCATATCTTACCTCCGCTAATGCATGTTGTAAATTTCATGTTATTTGCGTGCTTCCTTCAGGGTGTTGCATTTATGGTGGCTAGCAGTGTATGTAAAAAATAAGGCAGGAAAGAGTTTTACTCATTTCTATTTTCCCGAACTAAAAGAAGAATTTTTCTCTATTTGGTACCACTTCTGAGCAATCGGATGAACGACTATGAAAAGATTTGTTTGCAACGTTTTCTACTATCCTCTTTTTTTTACCTTTCAGTTTTTCCAAAACTCGGTTTGCTTCTATAAACAGCGAGCACATGTCTATTCTTTGATTAGTTTACATGAAAAGAAATATCAGTATTCCAAGTTTTCTTACATTAAATACCAATATGTTAACTTTTCCCATTAAGGCAGAAATCTTGTAACATAATATACTCATGAATACAAGATGACAGAATTATGAAACTTCTTGTCACTCCACTTTTTTTTGCTTTTACAATACATGCAATAAAATATTTCCTTACGTCAAATGTATTACAAATAAAATAGTTTCTTACGTGAAAAATATTATTTTTCAGTCCACAATTTGGCTGATATTTTGTCCCCGTGACTGGTGAAGAATTAAATGGAGTGCAAAAGAAATTCTTTCTGAAAAGCTTTGAATGAAAATTAATTATTTCTTACCACTTGTACATGTATGTGACATTCAGCTTTCTTGTCTAGAGATCTCCCATTACGTCTTAAAATGTCTGACATTCTGAAAGGAATATTTTCTGATCTTAGAACAGCTTTATCAATATCTCCGCTTGCCAGCTTCGAAATATCCAAATTTTCTTCTGTGCCTAACAGAACGCCAGGTTCTCTTTCCAATTCCATTCTTATTGGGTGATTCTGTAAAAGAAGACTCCAGTCTTAGAGAAAATTTATAGCCAGAATTCTTAGATAAAGCATAAAGGAAGCAAAATTAAACACCTCAAACAAAAAACTACTTACAGCTGAATGAAAATTGTTTTTCATTTGAAAAAGAAAAAAAAAATACTTGATTATTTGAGTACTTAACGCATTGATGCAATCATGAGTAATCGTAATCATATGTCATGAAGTATTCAGAACAAATATTATAGTCTCGTTTTCGCTAGCCAGCCCTACTTCACGTTTTGTTACCTTCAGTTCGTTTTCTTAATTCAATCCTGTTGAAACCCGTTTGCTTAAAAGGATGCAATTTAGGATCTAGGAATAGCAATTTTCATTTAGGCTTTTAATAAATCTAAATTTAATCTTAGTTTGTGCCGCTTTCCGGTAAATCAAAGCCAACTGATATTCAATTTTGCCTCATGATTTTTTATTTTGTCTGTGTCTCTTGTTCATATTTTTAAGACATGTTCTGGTCTCGTGGTCATGATCTGGTCATATTTTGGTCACGTTCTTGTAGTCATCTTTGGACGTGTTTTAATCTGTGAGGAGTTTGAACAGCTAATTATGCAGTGACACTACTTTTTTAAAAGTCTTGTAAGGTTTATCCCAAGTTTATTAACAGTTATTTTAAGTTTTGTATCTTTCCTGTCTTATTCTAATTTCAGCTTACAATTTCCTGCCAGAATGTAAATTCAGAAACGCAGAGAATGCAAATGAGAAAGAGTACTATTTAAGTCGTGACTTCACCGACTTCGAGAGAGAGAGTCTGATTCCCTGACTAGCGCGCTTTTGCCTTTTGGCTACGTCTTTCTTAGCTATTGCTACACTCGGCCATACCGTAGGCCCTTGCTTGGCTTCGCCGATTTAATTAATGCTTAGGAGCCAACTAGTTAGATTCTGATAGCTTCGGCTATACCTTTCAAATAGCTTAGTTAAGCTACTTTTAGTTTATGTTATTATTAATTTCAAGCTCGAGTGGAGGCTTTGTGTAAAGTTCCAAGTAGGAACTGATTGTAAATATACTGAAAAATAAAGGGTTTTAAACCCTCTTTAAGTCTTACGTGTTCTGTTCACACACTTAAGCGATTATTCTCTTGTTAATGTTCCAAGTTATAACTTTAGGATTAAATAGTAAAACTCCACAGTCTGTACTGCCATTAGGTGTTTTTTTTGAAGCAGGAGACGTAAAATATGTGCAATACCCTCCCCGTGACTCGAATTCTAGGCCTCTGGAATACGCGTCGAGCATACGTTCAATTATACCACGAAGACAAGGGAGAAACTACCTCATAAGGTGGTTATAGAACATGAGATTTTAGTGTTATTAACTGTAAATCTGCTAAAACATATTTGGGAAGAAAAAGTCTTTCATGTAATTTCTGGTCTTTAATACGTGGGGTAAAACCAGTCAACCATCGGAGTCGGCTAGAATCTGTCAGTGTAAAGCAAGGTGGTTGAGAGCCAAGGCATAGCTTCTTCTAAGAACCCTCACTTGTCTTGCTTCAGTGAAAATAAAGTTAAGATTATGAGAAGGCAGGTGATGGCTCTGGGGAAACTTAAAATTTGAGATTTTAAGACCGGACTTAATGGATCTAGACGATAATTAGTACCTGATTTCAATGGTAAATATGTTAAAAATTGTACGAAACAGTTGGTTATCACAAATAAATGATTGTGTGTTAAAACTTTTAAAGAACCGATTTGGTGATAAATTTGTGAGATGACCGTTTCAGAACTAATTAAGATTTTTGAATGCTTTGAAAAGTTTAAACGTACAGATTTGCTAATATTGATATTATAATTTTGAATACGTCATAGGCTCTGTAAGTTGTAACACACACTTGAATAGTAGTATTAATTTTGTAATAATGCCAGTTATAGAGCTCAATAAAAATTTCTGTTTGATTTGGTTTGGCTTTACTTTTCTTAGTCAGGTGAATATTGTACTGAGAATAAGTTGTACAGCTAAAGCTCAATCTATTTAGGAGAAAAATTATGCGGTTTTGCTAATCCAAGACTACTGTACTTGTATAAATAACAACAACAAGAAAAAGTTTGTCTTCGGAAAATCAATAACAGTAACATGACATAAAAACATCAGTAGTTTAAGTCATCGTAATTGGAGCAAAACACAGAGTGCTAGTAGCTACTATTTTAAACATACACAAAATAGAATTTAATATACACTACACCAAGAAAATTTCGCATACTTTTAGTTTCTGCAAAATGGGCACGAAAATTTGGAAAGAAAAAAAAGAAAAATACTGTGTTTCTAAAATTAAATTAATAGCCTATATTAGATCGATTTTTGAAAGAGGCATTTAAAATGGAGGCTTACTTTAGGCATGCCCCAGAAGTTCTTGCTGCTTTCATCTGCCTTGCTGAGCATAACCCGAAGTTGGAAAGGCATATCTGCGCAAAGAATAGTAAATGGCAGCAAAACCAATCCTAAGAGACACAATCTTTTCCCAGCCATTTTAATCTGGAAATAAGAATTAAGAAAACGTAAAATTTAAAATACATGACATACATATATATTTATGCGTAAAATAATTATTGCATTCCCCATGTATTCTCTTACGGTGTAAGTGGTTCTCTTGTGGTGTAAGTATTCACGGAATACCGAGCGAAAATTTATGTCTCATTCTTCCTAAAATCTTGTAATCACTACGATCACCCCTATTAAGAATATAGAGGACATCATTAATTGGATTAATCGACTGGATTTGATGTGTCTCCCCAGTCATTTCTCTGATTCCGTTGTGGTATAAGTGTTTAGTCTGTATAGCTAGCAAATGGAATATTTGTCGTTGGGAATATTTGACTTTTCCCGTTTCTTGCTCTAAAAAGCTGGATAGTCTGTACTTATGCTTTATTTGTAAATGCTATTGGTCGTTTTCTTGGTGAACTAAATAAACTATTATGACTCTTAAATTACAGACTTTTTTCCCTAATTAAAGAATTTTTTCCCTTTTAAATGAAAGAATTTTTTCCCTTTTAAATTAAAGAATTTTTTCCCTTTTTTAAATTAAAGAGTTTTTTTTTGTTTCAAAATATAACTGATAATTCTGGTAAAAGACTGCTAGAAAAATGAAAGAAAGATTTTAAATAATGCTGTAGAATTGTTAAGTTTTTCGAAGAGAGGCACGTGTGATATCAGTTATCCCTTCGCTGGGGGTTTCAGCTGCGGACTTATCCATTATAAACCGATCGTACTACCGGTTACGAAAGATCACACGAGGGAAGATAATAATTCCTTATACGATTTACATTCAACTGATTTTTTTAGTCTTCACAAAAAGGTTTTCACTGATGAACTTCAGAACGACTGCTAAAAAAATTTTGAATATTTGAGGAATTTTTTTTTCAAACACTTCCTGTGAGTTGTTGTTACATATATTAAACAAAATATATACTTTACAGACGTTTTATTATTTGTTGTGGAATACGCCTTTTATATACCTTTACATACACTTAATCATTATTTTAACATACGTAATGTTTTAATAATAATTGCAAAATCTCAGATTTTGGTGTTAATTTCGATAAAACCAAGTCCTTTCCTTAACTCTGACTAAGAGTTGAATTTTATAAATTGCTAACTTACAAGTTGATATGTATCTCTTGCATTTTGTAAGGTTTATTCCAAGTTTATTAAGAGTTATTTTAAGTTTTGTATCTTTCCTTTCTTATTCTAATTTCAGCTTACAATTTGCTGCGAGAATGTAATTTCAGAAACGCAATAAATGTAAATGAGAAAGAGTACTATTTAAGTCAATGTTTCACCGACTTCTAGAGAGAGAGTCTGATTCCCTGACTAGCGCGCGTTTGCCTTTGGCTAAGTCTCTCTTAGTTACTACGCTCGGCCATACCTTAGGTCCTTGCTTGCTTCGCCGATTTAATTGATACTTAGGGGCCAACTAGTTAGATTTTTGATAGCTTCGGCTATACCTTTCAGATAGCTTAGTTAAGATAGTTTAGTTTAATTTAAATTCATTATTATTTAAGTTCAAGCCCGAGTGGAGGCTTTGTGTAAAGTTCCAAGTACTGAATTGATTGTAAATATTCTGAAAAATAAAGGGTTGTGAACGCTTCTTCATTCTTAAATGTTTTGTTCGCACACTTTGTAAGGTTTTAGTTAAACTAACCAAGTTTATTTTAATTTAAATCTTTTCTATCTCCTCTCTGCTTCAACTTCCTGTCAGAAGAAGCGCGCGTTTTTAGCTTATGCTAATTTTTTGAAGTTCAGCCAAGCACTATTTAAGCCGGAGGTAGAAACCTCTCGGTGTGTGAGAGCTTTGCCTCAGATCACGGTCACGCTGCTCAACGTTCGCCTGACCAGCTAACAGTTTAAATTTATAAGCCATAGTGCTTACTACGTGATTGCATTGTAAAATAAATTAAAGTGCGGTAGTATTTAGTATATCTTGCTACGCACCCTTTTCGGTAGAGGCCAACTTCCGCGAATTGCTCTGCGAAGCAAAGTTTAATTTAAGTTCTATTTTAATTTATTTAAATTTATTTGATTGTTAAGTTCGACCAAAGTGTGGTCTGTTACGTTCTGTATCTCTCCCGAATTGGGAGGTTTGTATTTAATAGTGATTGAATAAAAGAGGATTTCAAATCCCTTCACGTGCAGTTATTCTCCAGCCCAGCAGTTACATCAGAACATAGCGTACCTTCCGCTCCCTGTTCCAGTTCAGGACTTAGAACGTAAGGATAAGAACCCTTTACAGAATTTACCATGTTCTCAAAGAATACACACAGAATGCTAAGTCCTGATAATGGCGCCCGCACAGAAAGAAGAGGATGGCCTCAGCAACAAGAAGACGAACCTGAGACACCTGCTGTACCTGTCCAGAATCCTGAGATAGCACCTCCTGGCATAGAAGGATTCGGCTACATCGTACAAACCATGCGAGCAGCCATGAAGCCAGCGGCAAGTTTTGACGGCAAGACAGCCGTAATCAATTTCCTGGAAAAGCTAGACTCCCACTTCATGCTATATCCAGTCCACGAATTTCAGAAAGTCGCTCTTGCTACCAGCGCTTTGAAGGGCCAAGCGCTAAGTTGGTTCAAGTGCATCGGAAAGAATCTCTTGGGGGAACCAGGAAGCCCCACATACACGTATGAAAATTTCAAGAATTCTCTAGTGAAAGCATTTCCCGTGGTGCGAGATCGAGCCAGATTGGAAGCTGAACTGTTTAGCCGATACCAAGAAAGAATAGAAGATTTGTCTAATTTTATTTTGAGGAAAATTCAAGTTTTCAAGCTTTTGTATGGAAGTCGCCCGGATCCTGAAATTATTCAAGTTATACTTCCTAGGCTACTGCCCCAAGTTCAAGATTTCATCGAACTAAGAAATCCAACAACATTAGACAGATTATTTGAGCTCGCGGTACAATTTGAAAGCCGAAGAACAGCCGACAACGAACGACGACGCCAATTTGAGCGAAGAAGTCAGTGGAGTTCGCCAAGACCGCAGCAAAAGCAAAATCAAAGTTACGGGAATAAGGCGAAGCAATGGCCGAAGAAAGATGTGTCTCCTAAAGCGAGCGGCGAACGAAGGGAATTTAATAGAAGAACAAGCAAAGATTCCGAGGGCAACCAGAAGAAAAAGAATTTAAACTAAGAGGGATTTCTTCGAGGAAGGTGAAGAAGTCCGAAGCAGCGCAAAACCCTTCCAAAATCAATTTAAACACCGTGGTCGTTAAGAATTTGAGTTTGCCGAAGATTGAAGTTCTAATCAACAACATACCGGCGACAGCCCTCTTGGATACAGGAGCCCAAAGCAGCTTCGTATCGGAAAGATTCTTTAAGAAGCACTTTCGACGTTACAGAATTTTTAGTGCAAGAGACACGGATGTCATAGCGGCCCAAGGAGAAAAATGTAGCTGTTTAGGAAAAGTACCATTGTTCGTGCGTATCAACAACGAACAGGTAAGAATCCTGTTTTATATTGTGCGTAACCTGCAGACTTGTATTATTCTAGGTGTGGACTTTTTTAGTTTGGCAGAAGCAAAAATTGATTTCAAGGGGGGAGAACTAACATTAAATATGAAGCCAATTGAAGCGAAGAATGATAAGCCCCCGCAGCTGGACTTGGAACATTTACAAGCAGAGGAAAAAGAGAAAATCCAAGGTCTGGTAAGTCACTTTGCGAATTTATTTAGTGATGTACCAGGCTTTACGCAGGTGGTGAACCACGACATTGACACGGGGGACGCTCAGCCAGTTAGGCAAAAGCCATATAGATATGATAGGACAAAAGAGGAAATAATTGAACATCATATTAAAGAGATGTTAAAGAATAAAATCATCACGCCAATTTCTAGCAGTTATGCTAGCCCCGTTGTCCTGTGTAAGAAAAATAATGATTACCCGATTACGCACCCGAAGCGGTGGCGTTTTGCTATAGATTATCGCAAGTTAAATTCAGTTACAAAATATCCTGTATATCCGTTGCCGATAATTGAAGAAATTATTCGAAATATTTCGTCTACAAAATACATGACTACATTAGATCTCACGAGTGGCTATTTTCAGATTGGGGTAAAACCCGAGGACGTACACAAAACCGCGTTCATAACGAAATCTGGTACGTACGCATTTCTTAGAATGCCGTTCGGATTATCCGGCGCGCCGGCAACGTTCCAAAGATGTATGGACATCGTCTTAAGACCAGTCCTTGGTAAAAGCACTTTCATATATTTAGACGATATTATAATTACGAGTAGTACTCTAGAACAACACTTACAAGATTTAAGAAAAGTATTTTCATTGTTAAACGAAGCTGGTTTAAAGATAAATGCGTCTAAATGTAAATTTGCCGCAAAAGAGTTACGTTATTTAGGATTTAAAATTTCCCAAAAGGGAATCGAAACGGATCAGTCAAAAATAGTAGCCATTAGAAATTATCCTGTTCCTAAAACAGCGAAGAAATTATCGTCGTTTCTCGGGATGTGTTCATATTACCGGGCTTTCATTAAAGACTTTGCAAAAATAGCTGAGCCACTGCTAAAGTTGAAAAGAAAAAAAGCTAGGTTTTCGTGGTCAGCAGAAGCCAACTTGGCGTTTCAAAAATTGAAAGACGCATTGACTCAAGCTCCCGTCTTAAAATTTCCAGAAGGGGATAAGGGATTAGAGATTTCAGCGGACGCTTCAGATTTCGCGATTGGTGCAGTGCTTTCCCAAAATGGTCAGCCCGTGGCTTTTTTCAGCCGAACATTAAATGAAACCCAAAGAAACTATTCCGCAACAGAGAGAGAAACTCTCGCAGTGTTAGCATCAGTACAGAAATTTCGTGTGTTCTTTGGAAGTTCTCCAGTAACTGTATATACCGACCACGCGGCGGTCACTAGACTCTATTCTGGAAAAAATTTATCACCCAGATTAATAAGGTGGGCTCTCAAATTACAGGAATATAACCTAATAATTAAACATACGCCGGGAAAAGAAAATGTTGTGGCAGATGCTTTAAGCAGAATTAACTTAGATGAAAATGGAAGTGTAATTAAGATAGCCATGTTAACATCCAAAGTATTAGATTCTCGTGAAACAGTAATAGCCGAACTCAAAAAAGATCCGGAGTTCAAAAATATATACAATTATTTGGCCGACCCTGAGAATTTCAATCATCCGGATATTGTGCCGATAAGAAATAGGGCCGAAAATTACGAATTAATTGACGGACTGTTATTCTATACGAAAGCTACTAATGAGAATCATGAATATAGACCGGTTATCCCAGCTAGCATGAGGTTGAATGTATTAGAAGAGTTGCATGATTGTGCCATTTCGGCTCATTTAGGTATAAGAAAAACTGTTCAGAGAGTTCGCGAGGCAGTTTTCTTTCCAGAACTGCAAAAGTTTACTAGGGCGTATGTCCAGTCGTGCCCAACATGTCAATTAAATAATTATGTTAATTTCCGCCCGGCCGGGTTCCTAAATAGTATTAAATCAGAATTCCCAAATCAAATAATAGGCATCGATTTACTTGGACCTTACCCTCGAAGTAAAGTTAATAAAAGCCGATATCTTTTAGTTATAGTGGATCATTTTAGCAAATGGTTAGAGTTAATTCCGTTAAAACGCGCGTCTGCAAAAATTGTAGTAGATTCAATTCTAAATAAGTATATTTTAAAATACGGGGCGCCCCTAAAAGTTATTTCAGACAATGGTCCTCAGTTTGTTAGTAAAATGTTTGAGGAAATGTGTGCAAAACTGGGCATACGTCATCTAAAGATGGTCCCGTATCGTCCGCAGTCAAACATAGCGGAACGGGTGAATAGAAATGTAGTGAAAATAATTCGTAGTTATGTGAAAAACTATCACTCTACCTGGGATAGCCATATAAATGAATTTGCATTTGCCCTTAGGACCGCCAAACACGATACTACACAAAAAACACCCGCTGAACTCTTCTTAGGAAGAAAGATCTTGACCCCCCTAGATAAACTGTTCTTTGTACAGGAAAGGGCAGAAGAATTTAAAATGAGTGATATACAAAAGTTAATACGGGAAGCGACGGAAAATATAGAAATGGCCCAAAGAAAACAGAAATTGTACTATGACCTAAAAAGAAGAGAGGTCAAGTACAATGTGGGAGATGAAGTGTTGAAGATTAAACACAACTTGTCAAATGCCCCAGAGGAAAAGGTGGGGAAATTTTTTCCGCGTTTTGAAGGCCCGTTCACAATTGAACAAATTACGGGGGCAGTGGTTATATTAAAAAGAAATGATGGTCAAACGCTCAAAGCGAATGTGGACCAAATAAAACCGTTCTATAATCGCAGCAAAATGGCTGTATTTAAAGATTCGTTTCAGGATCCGAGGCAATCGACTAGCCAGGAAGATATACGTCAGCAAAAACAGCAGGAACCAGCTACAACGGCATCGAAATGTCAGAAGAAGAAAGCTCCCCCCCAACAAAGAAATAAGAACCAAAAAGGTGGTTTCAAAAGAAAGTCTCACGATGCAGGTGAACAAATCTACGAACGGAATTACGAGCGCACCAAGAGAAGAAAGCAGAATGGGCAAGGGAAGCCCAATGTATCCAAAAGAACTGTGGAATCATCGGACAGGTGCCTGAGAAGCAAGAAACGTCGATTGCAGCCTGAGAATCAACTTCCCGAATACAGCAGGAACCAGGACAAGCAACGAGCAAGGGCCCAGGAGAGAAGGGCCCAGTCCACCAAACGTCCAGCGGAGCAACCTCCTCTACAAAGGAAATTGCCGAGGATACAACGACGGAATTTCAAAAGAAAAAGAGACGAGCAGGCTCCGAAAGAACAACGAAAAACGAGGAAACTGAACCAGGCCACAACTTACTCAAGTTTTAAAGATTGGGCCAAGAAAAGGATGGACGATCATAATAAGATAAGTACAATTTCGTATTCAAAAGTTTAGTTAATTTTTGAGTATACTGCAAGTTGCAGGACTGATTTTACCTCAAGCGAGGTTGACTTTTACGCCAAGTGAGCGATAAGTTCTCATATGGAAAGTAAAATGTTTTGTTAAAAGAAATTGTAATTCTTAAAGATTTAAAATTACTTAATTTTGTAAATAGATTAATTCTGTAAAAGCAATGAATTGCTGAAAAGAATATGTTAACTAAATGATTTTGTACGACGCTTTGTCTAAAGACTTGTAAAATGTCTAGAATGAAAATTCGGAAAATTGAAAAACACGATTTAGTCTGTAGACTATTAATTCAATGTAATTTGATATTTCAAGAAAGTACCTTGAGAAAGGAATAGGAAGCACTTGCTGTAAGCTTAGAAATTTAACCTATATTTCTGTAAGCTTAGAAATTTAACTTCTATTTGCATTTCAGGATTGCTGTGAAATTGTTAATGTGTTATGAAATGTAACAAATAATATTATGCTAGCAATGCACGTTAAGTGCAATATTAATGTGAATGTTGTGTGCAAACTGCGAATTTGTATGCATGAAAAGTTAAAGATTCACTATTTTAGAATGCAAGTGTTAATTAGGCTCTCCACCAAATACACTTAAAGTGTTAGACATAAAGCTAGTGAGAACCTTAGGATTAGCTGGTTATAGGGCGTTTTTTTCAGGTCTCGTATGTCAAGTTCTAACTAATGTTAGTCGATTGTAGGTGGAAGAGTTGAACACCCCCGAACACATAAAAACCCGCAATGGCGGTTTGCTTTACATCCAACACCGGTGAGAGAGCATACGGGGGAAGAATTTAATTGTGCTTGAATGATAATGTGTGTGTGCAAAATTACACAGAAAAAAAAAAAAAGGATTTGTACCACTTAGAATTATTCTGTTATTATGTCATACTAAAGTTGTTTTCCTTCCAGATTTTGCTGGAAGGAGTAAGACTGTTTGAAGAATAAGACTTGAAAAAAAAAATGTTGAAGATTGTTGTTCCAGAAAATTTCGTCTGTATTTTACACAAACATATATTGCCTTGTAAGAGTTGGCCTAAGTTTAGAACAGTGAAATTTTCGACTATTTAGAATTGCTAGTTTTCAACATGGTCCGTTTGGACCAAAGTAGTTTAACTATCGCAATTCTGGCGGGAAGTATGTAAGGTTTTAGTTAAACTAACCAAGTTTATTTTAATTTAAATCTTTTCTATCTCCTCTCTGCTTCAACTTCCTGTCAGAAGAAGCGCGCGTTTTTAGCTTATGCTAATTTTTGAAGTTCAGCCAAGCACTATTTAAGCCAGAGGTAGAAACCTCTCGGTGTGTGAGAGCTTTGCCTCAGATCACGGTCACGCTGCTCAACGTTCGCCTGACCAGCTAGCAGTTTAAATTTATAAGCCATAGTGCTTACTACGTGATTGCTTTGTAAAATAAATTAAAGTGCGGTAGTATTTAGTATATCTTGCTACGCACCCTTTTCGGTAGAGGCCAACTTCCGCGAATTGCTCTGCGAAGCAAAGTTTAATTTAAGTTCCATTTTAATTTATTTAAATTTATTTGATTGTTAAGTTCGACCAAAGTGTGGTCTGTTACGTTCTGTATCTCTCCCGAATTGGGAGGTTTGTATTTAATAGTGAGTGAATAAAAGAGGATTTCAAATCCCTTCACGTGCAGTTATTCTCCAGCCCAGCAGTTACATCAGAACATAGAGTACCTTCCGCTCCCTGTTCCAGTTCAGGACTTAGATTTTGAGGATAAGAACCTTGTAAGTAATTCACCATGTTTGCAAAGAGTATGCACAGAACACTAAGTCCTGATAACTTAAGCGATTATTCGCTTGTAAGTGTTCGTGGGATTCTAAATTAGAAATTTAGAATTAATAAGTAAAACCCCACAATTTATATGAAATGCTTTTATGCTGAGAGGTTTTTGCTTCATCTTTTATTGTTGAAATTTCAATGTTTTATTTTTCTGAAAAAATAACCGTATTATCAGAGCTTCTAACTAATCGGAAAGCTAACTCTTAAATCAAATTTTAAAATAATAATTTTAACTCTAACAGATTATTATACGCTATCTAATATCATACTGATATTTTTCTTTGCAGAACGCTAAAGCTGAATCTGAATTTCCATATTCTGTAAATGATGTTCTCTGTTATACTTTCAATATATTATTAAATCAATAACTACTAGAAAACTTATTTTTTAGTGGCTTCATTAAGATTTTTACTATATTCATTCATTCTAAGGCTTTGCTAGGACATTATTTTACAAAACCTTGACATTTAACAGGAACTCAACGATCCATTCCGCTTATGAGTATCCTCATATCAAGGTATATTGTTTATGAAAAACAATTAGCAGCTTTGCAATCAACTTCTAACAAATACTTACATAAATCTTAAACACAAAAGGAGAGCGAATAAATTTGAAGAATTTGATTTAAAAGAAATTCTACAAGATTAATATTTTAAGCCATTTATAAGAAAATTTTTAATTAGATATAAACATTGTAATACATTAAAAGGTTTAATATCATATTGACATCTTCCAGCAGTCTATAGATTCGCTGAGTTAAAAATCTCTTCGCTTTGCGAAATAAAATAAAATATAAATTCTAATTTTAAACTATGATATTATTTACACCATATAAATGACTATTTAAACTATTTATATATTTTTTAAAGGTTTAGAAACCAGCAAAGCGAAATGAAAGCAATAACTCTGGAAAAATAATTCAAAATTGGGCACAGTGAAAGAAGTCTGACAAATTATCCTAAAATCACATTTAATTTCAAATCTAAATAAATCGATAAATAAAATTTATGCAGTGTGATATTTCAAGTATTTACTATTTTAAGGATGAATAAACAAGACATTTAAACTCAACGTAGTAAATAACATTTTAAGAACTTTAAAATAATATTCTGTACTTCAAATCCATATAAAGGTAAAAATGTTGTTTGCTATCGATTGTAAATTAAAACGTCATTTAAAAATGTCGATTTAGAAATCGGAAAAATTTAGCGAGTATCATCCTTTATTTGTACGTATATGCTTCTTGAAGGATGATTCCGGAGGAAAATCAAATGTGCTGACATCACAATCGCCATTTAATGGAATAAAAATAAAAAGATATATTCCAAGCATTCTATTGTAAATAATACACACGCTTTTAATAATTGTTGAATGTAGGTTATATGTTGATCAATTTTTCAAATCTTTTATAAAATTGCTTTATAACCACTTGAAATTTTTAATGATATGGAAAATTTTATAATTAACAAAATGGCAAATTTTTATAATAACGTTTTAGACATCGTAGAAAATTATTCAGAAGTATGGAACAATGAAATATAAATAATTTACTATTTACTAATAATCGCAGTGCTTCTCAGTTACAACGTGACATCTATGAAATCACACGGTATTCGAAGGATAATGGAAAATAACCGGTATGACAAAATTGTGAGCCAGCATTTCAGAATTATGGATCTTTCATTCTTAAGCCTTCTTAGGATTTCAAGTGTCTCTTTACAGAGTGTCATTAAGCTATGCAGAATGATTCGTCTTTGCTGTTTGTGTGTCATCATATTTCTGAAGAAACATTCTAACTGACCTTCATGGGGAAGAACAACATGGTGCACTGACGCTACTCATCAAATCTTTCTCGGTGCGGCCTTTTCTGTTTCCACGAATAAAGAATGTTCTGAAGAAGCAATTCAAAAGGTAAAAAGGCAATCCATTGCTTCGGATGAGATGCAAAAAAATAATTTGCTTTGTCATGTTTCCAGAAGTGGGCAAAGTGTATCGGTATTGGTAGAAAACACTTTGAAGAACAGTGAAATATATATGAGTAACTATAACATATTTGTTTTAAAATAATTCCGTTGAGTTAATGAAGTAAAGTATGGGAGGCTAATTAATGTGGGTACAAGAAGATACTTCATTTTATAAATACACAATATAAAGTCGTAGTATAGTGTAATACATATTGTAAAGATGTTTGTTTCGGCATCATCCAAGGGTAGACTCTACTGAAAAGACTGAGCGAATTCTATCAGTGTCTTTGAAGAAGGTTTAAATAACCTTTTTTATAAAGAAAACGAAGACTGCACTCACTCGGTGCTCACAATTTACCCCCACTTTTGGCTAAGTAATTAAGTAAGAAAAAAAATGTAAAATCACAATAAAGTAAGATGGGAAACACGACTGGCTCCTTATTTATCTAAACCACTAAAATTGGCTGGTCACAGCAAAGCCGAACCTAGAATATCAATATAATCTGAGGAGGGTTGGCTAACACTAACTCTTCACGTACAGAGCTATTTCAAACACGTAGCATAAACTCGGAACTAATTCCCTCCTACTTTTACTCAAGAACTCTTAAAATCGCTGCTTAAATACTGCTTCCGAACTCCCTTTGAATTTGCATACAAGTCATTAAAATTTGCGTTCTGGCAGGAAACTGAAATCAGAAGAGAAAGGAAAGTTTCACAAAGTAAAAATAATTCATTAGCATAAAATAAGGTATTTACAATGTCAAAGCTATACTGAAATATGTGTCAGTATATTTTAATACCTATTAAGAGAGTTGTTTCCTATAACGGATAAATTACTATCTGACGCGGATGAAGATCAAAAACAGCATATTAAATTGACAATATGAGAAGTAAATGAAAGTTCTAACTAGTAAGACGTTAGAACTTTCATTTACTTCTCATATTAAAAAAGTGAGTTACTCCTCAGTGTAACGAAGCGAATCGTTCAAAAAGATATCTATAATTTTTATATCTATAATTATCTATAATTATCATAATTATCTATAATTTTTATAGCATCATGAAACAAGTATTACAAGGTTGTTTCAGCGATTTTGATTGTCACATTGGCGTGTTTCTCTTCCATTCTAAGTATTACTTTGTATGGTCATTATAGATAAATAAAAGCAATTTTAACATAACATAATATGACGATAGCAAAATTTCTAATATTAGAATAATATTAATCACATTACTATTAATTATATATTGTTATATTACATTAATATTACAGTATTATATTAATATTATAATATATACTTAATATTATATTAATATGTCCCTCTCTACTTTGTCTACGATGAAATGTCGAGGACCCTAGTGAACTTAGTAGCGACTTATCGCTGAGTTCCAAGTACGTAAACGGTATATAAATTATTTTTAAACTAACCAATTACTTTTAAACATTGCTAAAATTTAAAATAGATATATTGGTCCTCAGATTTAGATATCATAAATATTATGCATATAAATTAGAGGCCTTTTTTAAAGGAAAAGTGATTGTATTTAAAACAAACAGGCCTAAACTCCGAAAGCATTTGAAAATATCAACATTATCTTTCGAAGGAATAAAATTCCATATTTTCCTAAATGCTTAAATTTGAATATTGTAAAATTTAAGACGGGAAAGTAAGTCAACCGTATCATGCTTAAAAAAATAGAGAATGATTATAAATTTTATTCTTTCTGATGGCAAAACAAAAGAATTCTATTTATGATAAAAGTGTATGTAAAGATATAATAAGACTGATGAAAATATTTTAAAGTCATTTTGAAAACGCTTGTGTATTTTCTAAATGAACATACTTAAATTTAATTAAACTAACAACGCATAATGTATTGGAAAATGAATGCATATTTCATTGCAGTTGCTACGAATTAAGAGAATGACGCAAGAAGTTTATCGATAAAACATACCTGCGTTTCTAAGTATCATTAATTACATAATTTACAAAAGTCTGAAAATGCTCACTTGTAGATGATGAGTTCTAGAGAGGAGAAGGGAAGTGGTCACTTCTTAGTAGGATAGTGTTCTTCAGCTGTCTTATATATTCTGCTAGTATCTATCATTTTTTTAATACAACCCACAATTTCCTGGAAAGAAACCTTAGAGTATTCGAACTTAATTGAAATTCTCCCACTGCATATTTTTATTGCGAAGCTTCAAGTACCATTTATATTGCTGAATAGCACGAATGAAGAAACATAGTAAAAGGAAATTAAAAAACACGGTTTCAGTGATCCTTTTTTTTTAAGTCAGGAAGTTTTCACAACCAAATAAACTCTTTTCGCCGGCACGTGTTAGAAATTTAACTCTTTTTTCCATTCACTAGTGGCAACAATGTTGCGAATCTTTTTTGACTGTCAGATTGAAAAGTCTAAAACATTGCTTTCTTAACTTATGAGGCAAGTCGCTAGAATTTAATAAAATTCTGCCATGCGAAGTAAATAATTATGCACATATGAAACTTATGTATGTTTAGAATATCAAATGAAAAATGTAAAAAAGCAGACTAAAATTATTACAGTTATTATAATAACTCGGAGCACAGAATATGTCTGATTAAATGCAAGTGATATTTGGATTTTTCTGAAGAACCGAGCTCCTGGTGGACAACGAAAATATTTGATTATAATTAGCAGGGCCTCATTTTGTGGGATTTGCATTATTCCCGATTGAGGTTTTTCTGAAGCTGCTCGAAGTGCAGCAGCGGACAGAAAAGGAGATTTCTCAGTGATGGTTATCTTTTGGTTTCCAAACTGAGGGCCAATTTGCATCCAGAAACAGAACCCATGTTCTTAAAAGTCGTTTATTCACTTTATCTCTTATGTAGATAAGGTATCTTTTATTAATCGATTTCTTTTCTGGTGTAATTCTAAAAAATATTTTACGTGAGTGAAACGAACTTTAGCATTTCCTTTGATGTAGAACGTCGTTATTGGAAACCTTGTCGCGAGACAGCGGAATACACCAAAGGTACTCCCAATAGTATTAATCTCAATTTTCAATTTGTCAAAATAATTAAGGACTGGATTTAGAGCATTTTGCAGAAACCTTTGCTTTGCATCATCGATTTTATCAGTACAGTAGTTTGATCAGCGCACTTTGTAATCATAACGTTTAGTCTTCGAAAATTAGCTGTATAATGGTTAAAAACTTTACTCTTAAGACTGATTTTTAAGGGTTTCTATCGTTTCCCGGGATAGAGTATTAATCTGAAATTTTATCATCAGTTTTTGTCATATATGTGAACTGCCGTGTAAAATTTTTATCACTGCTGGGGTAGCAGAGGATAATTGAAAACGATTAATTAATGGAAGAGGCCAACATGAATGGTTACGTTAGTTTATTTTAAAACGGAAATGCTTACGAGGGCTATCTGATTAAGAAAAGGAATGCTTCGTGGAGGATATTTTGAGAAAATTTGTCTTACTCACGTTATACATGAGGAAAACAACGAAAACCAACAATGCGGCCAGCTCGTTTTCCTGGGTTCGAACCCATTATTGAACTACTAGTAGAGACCAACATGGAATATTCTAAATGCAGAAAAAAGGCAGAAACAGCCTTAGTTTCATCAAATTATTTAACTATTAATCGCATTAACTGAGGAATTTTATGTATAAGCAAGTATTCTCCGAGGATTTATTAAACTGAATAGGTTTCAAAAGATAGTTCCTCAGAAATGAATATTCCGTTCTTTTGAGAACTATTTTTTAAAGAAAACTTGCCATTAACGGGAGCATGAATTGATGGCTTGGTTTATATTTTTCGTTTTTTTCTAGATTTGTTGATTACACAAACTCCTACTAATTTCAGGGCGGCAGATTATTGTATATATGTTTAATACGGTTATCAGTTTATTAGAAATAGCCTGAGGTACTTTCTAGGAGATATTACACAGTCCATATGTTTTTTTCGGAGCAAGGTATCGGATAATTTTTGGAACATATTTTATATTAATTAACTCATTTTCTTATGATTTCGAGCTATACTATTACTTCTCCTCTTCGCTAACTCTCATCATGATGCAAATGAATTGAGGGTATTTGAAGCGAAAGTTTTAGAGATAAAGCTTGTTATTGGAGAAGTGAAACAACAAGAATCAGGGTGGTATTTGTAAATTTTGCCGGACTATTTTCGATGATTTAACTACAGAATAAACTTCCTCAGCTGTCTAAGTGCAAATGAACGAGATAAGATAAGAATGATTACATACAAGTTAAGCTACTAAGTTATTTATTATTGTCCTCAATTTGCGTTTCACTGTTCAAATTACAATTGCATTTTGATAATTATGAAGTCTACCAATTTAAATACCAGGTGAATAAAAATGTTAAAATTAGATAAAATTTTTTAAAGTAATTTTGTATGTAAAAGTGATATAAGTACTAAAATATTTGGTGGAAATTTTGTATGCAAAAGTGATATTAGTATTAAAAAATCTGGTAATTGTTTTGAAAGTATTGAAAACTCTGATGGTAAATTACAAAAATTGTTGAATAGTTATAATCATATATTTGCTAAAAGTAAATATGATGTTGATTGTATTAATAGTGAAACCCCTAGAGTTGTTTTAACTTCTGAATTACCAATAGCCTGTAGAGCAGGGATGTCAAACTCATAGGTACACTTGGGCCAAACAAACAAGGTTTAACTTTAGGCGGGCCTCCAAAAAAAAAAAAAAATCAATATCCATAGAAACGTAGATTTATTTCGAATAATACAATAATAAACATATATATATATATTTATATTTATATAGAAAAGAACAAGAAAAATTTAATGTTTATATCCTGATAGTTGACATCTCTTCTCTACTATTATCTTTCCTATTTCGGGAGAAATTTTGTTTGCAGTGATAACTTTCAACGCTGACCCAAGGTGAGCATCATTAATACGGTTTCTAATAGGACACTTATTACTCTTCATGACTGAAAATAACTGCTCGCACCGATAAGTGCTACCAAGCATGGAAATAATTTCATATGCGAATTTTCCAGTATTTTCAAACCTGACTGGTAAATATTTGTAAAATTCACGCATGCCCACTTCAATGAATTTTGCTTTCAAATTTGAGTTGCATTGAATCTCGATCACCTCCATTTGCATATGGCTGGGTACTGAGTCAATACTTATTGAGAAAATCGAAGAAAACAAAAAAAATTTGTCTTCGAGGGAACTAAAATCATTAAACCTCGTTTCAAATTCAGTTGTTAAATTTGCAATTTTTTCTGCGTATTTTTGATACGAACAAGTATCATCTAAACGTGATTTGTTCATGCTGCACGTCGGGAAGTGCGTCAAATCTTCATTTTTAAGTTGTTTTTCCCAAAAAACTAGTTGACATTTGTATGCTTTAATTATGTCAAACATGTTCGTAATGATATGATCTTTTCCTTGTAACGATAAATTTAAATCGGTTAAGTGTTTGGTTATATCAACCAAGAAAGATGAATCTTGTATCCATATTGGATCGTAAAACAAACTTACGTCTTGATTTTTCGTTTTTAAAAACTGACATATTTCTTCTTTCAAATCCCAGAATTGTTTGAGAATCTTGGAGCAAGATAACCAACGTACCTCGGTATAGTAGGACAAACCCGAATATTCACTATCTAACTCACTTAAGAAAGCAGTGAATTGACGCTGATTTAAACCTCGAGATCTTATAAAATTTATAACTTTTTTTATATATGACAAAACATTCTCCATATTTATTACTTTCGTGCATAGAACTTCTTGATGTATAATACAATGCATATGATGAATGTTTGAACCGTGAATTTCACTAAGTTTTTTTCTTAGTAATGCTACGAAGCCCTTGTTTTTCCCGGTCATTGATGGAGCGCCATCTGTAGCTACAGAATTTAATTTTGCCAAAGGTAGATTGTATTTCTGCAGAAGTCCAAAAACACAAGTAAATATATCTTCTCCTGTGGTAGTACCAGGCATCGGTATTAGTTCCAGTAATTCCTCAAAAATGTTAAAATTCTTGTCACAAGAACGAAGAAACACTGCTAATTGAGCTTTGCCACTAATGTCCGTGCTCTCGTCACAGGCAATGGAGAAACTTTCGAAACTAGATGATTTTGCTTTGATCTGATCACTTAAATTCGCGGCTAAATCAGTAACTCTTTCCGCAACTGTATTTCGAGACAATGAAATTGATTGAAAAGCCTTCACATTTCCAGGACAAACAATTTCTCCAGCTTTCATTAGGCATTCCTTGATGAAATCACCGTCAGTAAAAGGCTTCGAATGTTTAGCTATCAACTCGGACAAGACGTAGCTTGCATGTACCGCCGCTTCACTTTCTTGCAATACTTTACTAAACATGGACTGTTGCTTTTTCACTCCTAACTTGAGCTCTTTCAACTTTTCTTCTCTCATTAATCCTTCGTAATTGTTATATTTCGATTTGTGTTGTTCGTAATGACGTTTAATATTATATAACTTTGGTACATTAATAGTATTATTACATATCAAGCAGATTATTTTATCTTTTATTTCACAGCAAAAATATTCTAATTCCCATTTTACTTGGAATATTCTATGTTCGTCAGCGATTTTTCGTTTAATTTTACTACCACTTGGTTTTGATATAGACATACTGAATACAAAGGGCTGGAATAAACACGGTTAACGTTAAAAAGTTAACAAAAATTTATTCTTTCCACAAGAGATAAATCAAAATGCTGAAATATTTCTTCAAAAATATTCTAACAATATCACAAAATGTCAAACGTTTAGCAAAAATCAATTCAAAACAGAGAAACTAATTCTATCTCACAGCGAAATCGCTACAAATCAATCACAGCATTAAGTAAACAAACAGTTCGCTAGAACTACAGCTACTACTGAGATGAGTTGTTTGTTCTCGGCTTTTATAAGCTTTATAATTAATTTCTCGAATATACTGGAAACATCTATAAATATCTGGATTTTTGTGGATGGCAACAGCAATTACGAGATATTTATTTATTAGGTATTAAATGCACGCGCTGTTCTATTTTTAACCTTCCAACGCAGCTGTCTTTTCAAAAATCGTCTGCGTTGCTAAGGCAACATGAAGCAAATCTAATTACAATTCTAAATAAAAAAAACTAACTAAATAAATAACTATGAAATCCGTAACAATATGAATTAAGTAATAATTAATAATAAAGCAAAGTGCATGCACATGCATGCACCAATATATCGTACAAAACTATGATTGGAAAACTGAGACCATGAGTTCGGCCACATTCGGCTATCGGGGGATGCGTACAAGTTCTGAGTGCACGTGTCCCCCAAAAGCCGAAGGTAGCTGAACGCAAGCTACTCACACGCATTTGTAATTTAAGTAGTGTGTGTGTCAGCTCGCTGTGAGTAATCTAACAACACTGAATAAATTATCGTTAATTACTTAGCAGTAAACATTTCATTTTTTTCTTCGTCGATATGTTATTTTATTATTATATATTATTATGTGCCGATATATTGGCCGGGCCGCAAAAATATTTGTTATGGGCCGCATGCGGCCCGCGGGCCGCGAGTTTGACATCCTTGTTCTACACCATAGAAAAAGAGAAACAAAAACTATTGTTTATGCTTATAATAAACAGTAGAATTATAATGTAGAATTACAATCAACTCCTAACTCGGAGTATACACAAAGCCTCCAATTGGGCTTGAACTTAAATAATTATGAAATGAAACTAAACTAAGCTTAACTAAAGCTATCTGAAAGGTGTAGCCGAAGCTATCAGAATTCTAAGTAGTTGGCCCCTAAATATTAATTAAATCGGCGAAGCCAAGCAAGGGCCTAAAGTATGGCCGAGCGTAGTATCCTAAGAGAGAACGTAGCCAAAAAAGCAAACGGGCGCTAGTCAGGAAAATCAGACTCTCTTTCTCGAAGTCGGCGAAACATCGACTTAAATAGTACTCTCACTCATTTGCATTAACTGAGTTTCTGAAATTACATTCTGCTAGGAAATTGTAAGCTGAAATTTGAGTAGATAGAAAAGGTGCATAACTTAAAATAACTGTTAATAGTATTTGGATAAACCTTACATGGTATCTGGAAGAAAATTTGTCTATTCCCTCTCTCAAAGCATGACGAAAATGGCATCAGAAATTGATTATTCATGCACAGAAAAAGTTATCAATCTTGTAAAGCAATTAGATTTGGAAACACTAATGACGTCAACGAGTTGTTGACTCAAATATCAAAAAGCCAATATTCACTGAGCTTATTATAGACGTGAGGGAGCAAATCGCTATTAATGAAGCTGATTAAAAAAGTCATCGAATCTCAAGACGAGTTTGACGAAGTAATCGGCATTGAAATAACTCCGTTCACGTATTACATTTATTTTAATACTATTTTGTATATATATATATATATGTGAAAACTATATTCTATTACACATTTTTACATTAATATTATGTATTTTTCTTCTTAACTAGTTTATTACATAACTTGTTGTATATGCATGTCCTTATTTAACTAAAATTCATATTTATCTGTATGTAAAATTAAATTCCGCTGTTCCACCAATCGCATAACTTCGGAGTATTCCCGTATTTCTTTATTTAAACTAATGAAGTAAATTTAGAAGAATTTCAGTTGATCTTTACTTTCAGAGTTTTTTCACAGTTTCAGGTTTTCATTACTAATAATTCATTTTAAGCTGTTAGAAAAACATTTAATATCTCAAATCCATAAAACTATAAACTACTGGCTTACTATAATGGGTTTGTGAATGGTGCCAGATTTTCAAACAATGAATTTAGAACATCCCCAGATTTGCATCTGAAAATAAAATTTAATTAAAACATAAAAGAAACCGTTATCCAAATACTGCTTTTTAACATGGCATCTTTGCTGATTTATAGTCAAATCCTGAAATATAATTGTTATTATTTTATAACTGTATTAAAACACTGAAAGTAATCCAGAAGATTATAAATTTGTTTCTTTCAAAATTAACTTTGAAAGTGAGCGTACGCAAGGATTATTGAACATCTGCCGCACATATGTGGTAGAAAGTAAGCCATCTGGACTATATTAATATAAAGTAAACTTTGAAGAAACATAGATCAATTTGTAAAGTTTTAGTTTAAACTAACAAAGTTTTATGTTAATTTTCGCTTTCCTGTAAGTTCTTATTTCAACTTCGCGTTAGAATGAGCGCGCGTTTCAGCTTTATGCTAAGTTGAAGTGAAGCCAAGTTTGTATTTATAGGTTAGCGAGGAACTTCTCAGTGTGAGAGAGCTTTTAGTCTCAGATCACTGCTGCTCTGTTCGACGTCCACCTGACTAGCTAGTATTTAAATTCTAAGCCTTAGCGCTGTTACGCTATTACTTATTGAAATAATCTAAGTGCGTTAGTATTAGATAAATCTTGCTACACACCATTGATCGTTTGGCATAGAGGCCAACCTCGCGTTCATAGCTCTGTGAGCAACAACTACTTAATTTCTATTTAACTTTATTTTAAATTATTTGATTGTTCAAGTTAGACCCAAGTGCGGTCATTATTTTCTGTTATCCCTCCCGAGTTGGGAAGTGGCTGTAAATAATAGTGGTTTAATAAAAGAGGATTTTAAATCCTTCTTACGTTCAGTTATTCTACCATTTAACCACAGTATTCTACCACAGAACATAGCTGCATTCAGCTCCCTGTTCAAGATCAGGACAACTACTTCACGAATATGTTCCTTAAAAGTATGCACAGAACACTCAGTCCTGACAAATTTACATAAGATAATGCTCGCCCGAAAAAAGTCAAGCCAAGCAATAGTTTCGAAAGAAAGGCAAGAAATAGGCCAAAGCTCCAGGCGCAGAAATTTTGAAACTGAACTCATATGCAATGCAAGGAAAGCTTCTGTTACAGGTTCTCGGAGCCAACAGAACTTATAAATCAAAACATGATGTTGCATTATTTATAAATCAAGAACATGATGTGGCATTATTCATAAATCAGAAGTGCAATAAAATTTCTTGTAGATGGCAACCTCTGAAAGTTACCAGTATCTAGGAAAATATAAATAAATATCAGTTTTGAATGTGATCCGTCTAAGATAACCACCACTGCAGAAGACAAAATTCATCTGGAATCATTACTGGTCGTCTTAGAGACAGTTCTCTGTTAAAGGAATTAGCAAAGCTTACTGCAATGGGCTTTTGTGGTGAAAACGATTAGCATGTCCAGATGGCACTTTGAAGATCCGTGATTCGATCGAATTCCGGAAAAGTTACAGTATATTATTCATGTTATTCTGCTCTGAAAAACGAAAAATTATCTGCAGAATCAACCAACCTCAATCAGAACAAAATATAATTTAACTCCATCTGGATTGGATCGACTGGATATTCTGCGTCTATCCAGTCGCCTGTTAGAAAGAGGAAGAATGTAAGAAATTGTCGCATGTTCCCGTTGTGTTGTGGTGGTATAGCTGATCAGCACATATCAGCCAGCAAAGCAATTCGAAGACTAATGGTTCGAATTTTATCAAAACGAACATCTGATTTCTAGTATGTCCGTGCTCCTGGAAACCTAAACTTTTCTGCAAATGTGTCATGAAGCGATAAATTTCACCATACAAATGGCGTTAGTTTTATAGTTTCAGAATATATACATGGATCACTGGCTTTGCAAACAGAAGTATATCGTCTTGTAGGGATTTATATTTATTTTAAATAACCAGTAAAATTTAATTTTAAGTCCTTTCCTATAAGCCTTCATTCCCCTAATTGTCAGTGTCAAAATATTTAAATTTGGTAGCGCAAGTGAAAGAATGCAAATTCTACCAGTGGCAGAAAAAGTTTAAATATCAAGTTCCAGAAGGGAAAGCTAGAGAGTCTGGGAAAACTCTGTGCGTGTTGTAGCTCGAGCTTCGGCTTAGCAGTTATTGCTGGTTAAACGTGGCGCAACAGCTTTTATTTTGCTGCCACTAAATTTATCAACGCTCTGTTAGGAAACAGGATAGTCTGAGCCATGTAGCGTAATTCTGCTATTTGTCAATAGCTTCTTTTTTGGTTCTTATTTGGTTCTTTCTTCTTCTTTGTTTGGTTCTTATTGTTTCAGTTACCGCCCAAGCAGAGGCGTAGTGTCTTAGCGTCGAGTTGACGGATTGTAAATAATTTAAAGAGTGTAATAAAAGGGTAGTTTTAACTCTTCTTCTGTGCAGTCACTACTCTCAGGATCCACACAAGAGATTGATAGTAGATCTTATAGTCTTCTTGCTTGAAGGAAAAGAAAACGTTATTGACGTACAACTGTAAAGAGCTGGATTGAGATCCACAACATTGAAAGTTAAGAAAATTTCTGAATCATCAAGTTAAGTTATGCTACACACAACAAGCCAATGAATTAGAAACCCAAGATCAATATTTTACTGGACCACCTTTTTGCACGGTTAACTGCTCTGATTCCTTTGTGCATCGAGTTTGCATGTTTCTGTAGTGCATTTACGTCCAGAGAATATTATGCATTGGCTATGCGGCTTTTTAGATCTTGTGAGATGGAAAAAGAGAGTGCTGTCGGATGCGCCATTACACCATAGCCCGCACATTTTCTATGACGTTAAGATTCGGATTATGCGATGGCCAGGGAAAGTGTTGGAAGTCAGACTGATGTTCAGCGAACCAATTTTGAACACTTCTGGAACGATGTATAGTTGCATTATCGTCCATGAAGTATCTTGTTTTCCGACACCACTGCAAACGAATTCCTGCACGTCGGGCAGAGGCTTTTTTCTCACAGGCATCCGACAATGCATTCCTAGCCTCTGCAATTCTCTTCGCATGGTTCGATCTGAAGTCTGTTGAAAAGAGCCTTGATTGACGATCTGTGTCAGTTGAAGCACAGTAGAGTCCCTGTTCTGCCGTAAATTCGGCGGAGACGACGCCGAGCAGTCTCTTGGAAAACTGTGCTCGAACCGCAGTTACGTCTTCTAGAGAAGGATTGCGGGTTTGATTCCAACTTTTGAAAACCTTTGATCTGACTGCTTTTGAGAATCAAGTGACATTTTCTGTCTTTGAAATCGAGGCTCCTGCTAAACAGGCACCAATAATACGCCCTTTTTCAAGTGGTGAAAGGTCTGTCGTTTTTCTCATTTTACGTCATTGATCGTGAAAAGCACTCTTACGCCTTACTTATACTAACATTCTAACCATGTATAATCCACGTCATAAAAAATTTGCATACTTCATCCCTATCACGAATTCAAATGAAAATATCAAACATTTCTAATTCATTGGCTAGTGTGTGTATCAAGAACCTATTGTACGTTTACTTTTGCAAGTGTTGCCATGTTGTGAAACTTGAGATATTTAATTTACCTTCTTCGAGGCTTTATGCTTAACCAGTTTTCGAAAAACGTAATACGTTCGGTAAAAAGTAAGTTGTTTATCTTTCGAATTTATGCATAATTGTTTAAAAAATGTGAGATTTAAAAGCAGTAAATGTATTTCTTAAAGCTTTAAAGTTTTGTCTTCAGTATGTATACAACCGATAAAACATATGTAGCTGCACTATTATTGTAGAGACATTAGGTTATTACGAAGCAGAAGAGGTGAAAAATAAGCAACGCCTTCGCCAGGAATCGAACCACGGACCTCTCGGTTACGCGTCGAGCATGCAGACCACTACACCACGAAGGCATGTGAAGAAGGCGGGAGAAATACCTTATATAATTACTAAACGATGCTTCTAATGTTTTACATCATACATTTGAGTCAAAATCGTTTATCCTTTATCTATTTTTAGGATTAAAATGACATTAATGCTACACTCAAATACTTCTAGTTATATCTTTATTCATATAAATAGTATTAAGTAATATGATGAATCATATGGATGCTCTTGAATGTTTATTCGTATGCTCATTTCACATCGAGTGTGTTTGTTTTAGTTCATATGTTTATTCTTGTTTATTCAAGTGAATGGCATTGAGTATGTACTCATATAAATGAAGTTGTAATCATTCACTTGTTCTTATGAATGAAGTTTATTCATAAAGATGGCACGGAATTTTATTTATGTTAGTGATTTTGCAGACCCGCAGTGAATGAAAGTAAAATTTGATGAATTAAAGAACGTACAATATTGAATTTAATGTAGTATAATGCCCAAACACATAAAAGGAACAGCTGCAATATGTCATAAAAATAATTTCAGTAAAGATAAAATGAGTAATGCTATGAGTGATGAAATAATGACTGATAAAATTTGTTATGATCAAAATCATTTATTTTTTTGTACTACAGTAGGCAAATGATGCATCAAATAGCAAATCAAAGACTTCATCCAAGATGTACCACACCAGGAATCTTTAGCCAGTGCACTTAACTGCATTCATTGTGATTGATTTCGATGTATTCATCATTCTGACACGCAGACATTCCATTCATCATTCTTACGCAATGTCCTGGATAAGTTTTCGTCTGAAAAAGATAAAATTATTTAACAAGTAAAATACTGAATACTTATAATTTATGAAGCATTAATAATTATATTGAAATTTTATATTTAATAAATTAGCATTCTATTATAGTATGCTTCCCCTTTCCAACTTAACATGCTCTGCTTTCTTTAAATTGAAATTTTCAGGTTTAGCTATCTAGCATTCGCTACCGTTTTTTCTGTTTTCCATGTCAGCTCAGGAAGTACTATTAAAACTTAAGTTTATACTTAACAAACTGCTACAGGCAATGAAGAGATAGAAATTAACAGTCAATAGCACGTTATGTGTTTCCTGCTGCCTTCAGTACTTGCGTTTACTTTGCCATTTGACTTGTAGAATCAGAGTTTAATTCTCTTCCGAAGTTGTAAGTTGTTTTAGTTTTTTAACTTTGGGATAAAGATTTAGTTATTATTCAACCTAAAGCGTTCTTCACATATGGATAATGAATCCTTGGAATGTGCAAATGCAGTTGTAACTCGATGAGACGCATTTCAGATTTTTCAGTTGTGTACGTTCTGTAGAGTGATTTAATTTGCAGTTGTGTTAATTTGTGAAATTAAAGTTAATCGAAATTCTGCGTGGAAGATAAATTTCCAAAACGAGCAAAAGCCATGTACTTAACGTAGCTTAGTAAAGGCTATCTGTATCTTTTCAAAGGAATGTAACATACATCTTTGCTTGTTTTGCTTAAAACGCGTGTGAAAACGTCCTAATATTTAACACAAAAATATACACCGAACTTCTGCTGATCTTGCTTTTATAAATACGATACTTTTTTCCAAGCTAAAGTATTGTATTTATAAAATGCAGTAAGTGCGAGGGCGCATGTTGATTTTTCTGCAATGTCAAGCTTTAAAAACTCTTCTTTCCGACAAGTGATCCAGTATCGTTTTATTCGCCTTTATGTAAGAGGAATGTCAGAAACTAAGACTTTCATCTCATGTATTCTTGTGATGTAATAATGGGTATAACATGTCTTCGGTAGTCTAAAGCCCCAAGCTGGGAAAGCTCCTGAGCTAGCGCACGGTCTATTTTCTTATCTTATTTTCTTATTACCTAGCGCATGGTCATTACATTGTGGTAAAGCCCATTCTTTTCTTTTATCTTAAATATCTCTTCCTTCTCTAATGGTTGGAAACTTGCTGAAGCAGTAATCGGAAATTAAGGCCGAATCCATTTCACTTTCAGCCGCCCGATAATCGAGAACATAGTCCAAAGTGTACCACAAGGATGAACTGTTGTTACTTTAACAAGGAGGGAAGAAAAACATTACATACACATCTAAATTTTACTCAAGAATTGAGCTGGCGTCTTTGGGTTTGGGCAAGCAGCCAGCCTCCGCTAACGACCATAACATTTCAGGAATGCTCTTCTCTAAACCATTAAAGAATATTAAGAATGAATTAATTATGTTCATCATTAAGGAATAATATTCATCGATTATTAATAAATGACATAGAAAAGTAAAACCTCATCATTATTACTTACGATTTGCGATGCAACAGCAATGTCGTTCTTATGCTAATTAAAAAAATCCAGGCAAAAATAAGAAAATACTTTGAGTGTATAAAAAGTAAATACGGGAAAGTAGTAGGTCCTACCAAAAACTCTGTAACAATAGCTGATAGAGGGACAGCATTATTGTTAAGAATTTCCTAATATCTTCGCTAATTTCATTTGGGCCAGGCATTACCAACTTCAATAGATATTTGATGTGGGCCACACTCAAATCTTTCGAAAACTGTTGTCAAATACAATACAATTCTTAAATAAAAAACAAGTGAACTTACAGATAAAGTGTGCCTTTAAAGACAGATTTGAGACAGCTTAACGGTAAATTAATTGGAGATTGCTAATGAAAATTTGTCTAAGTTTGTCACAATAATAACGCATAAATCATGAAAAATATTAACATTCTACTTAAGAATAGATTATTGATTTTGAGCTTTTAAAAACATTTATTTAAAAATTTATAAAATTAATAATTTCATAAAATTTATTACAAATACGAGCTTGTCGAAAAGAAACATTTAGTGAAATGTTTCAAAGCATCCAAGAGGTATATTTTCTGCAAATTTCGAGCATTTGTAAAACTCTTTAAGTACGCTGGTTTCGCGAAATAGTTTAGCTATTGTAAATAATTCGCTCAATTGACAAAGAAGGTGACAGAAAGTATTTTCTTTACGGAGAATGAAACAGTTAGCTGCTATTATGACAAAGCGTATGTTCATTGAGTAGCTGTTATTGGACGTATACTCAGTTTACCGATATATTCAGTCTACAATATAGCTCAGTCTACCAATGACGTAAAATTTGAGCATAGGTAACGTTTTAAACATCGGTTTGATTGAAGAGCAGTCAATTGATGAAGTTTTTGAAGAGATTGCTACCGAAAGGACAGCGAATAACGAAGAAGAATACCATATAACCTCACAAATCACATTTTGTGTTGTTAATATGGTCGTATAATGTTTTGGCCCCTTTTTCACCGAACGAACTCTAATTACAAATCAATATAATACTTTTCGCGAAAAGAAATTTCTTATGAAGATTAAAAAATTATGTATAGTTTAAGGTTATTTTTTCCAGCAGTGCCCCGTCATATAATTTCAGATTATATATTACCTATTTAACATCCAGGACAAAAGTCACAGTCTTTAGGTACCAAAATTACTTTTCCAACAGGCTGCACTGACCTCTACATTCTCCCGACTTGAGTCAGCTTCACTGTGTTTCGAGGGCACTTCTTGTATTAAAGATAAATCATATCAGGAGGCCCCTAAATGAATTAACTTGAGATCTCATAACAGTAACTGTTAATTCTTTTGATGGTAAGATGGTTATTTGATTACGGCAAAGCGCGCTACGGCTATCTAACAGTTAATGCTTTTGACTTCCTCTACAGCGATATTTTGCCCAAAGCTATCGATGCATCAACTTTGTACATCATTGCCTCTGAAGTTAATTATGTCAAAAACCTTATCAATTGATGGTCTAGTTTCAAATAAATACTGGGGAAATTATAGCCTTATCTGTTACCAACATCTTTAATAAGTGTTTTTTCAATGTGTTAAAAACGTTACCTGCTAACTTGTTTTTTAAAAAGGTTTCTGGACGTTACCTTAGCTACAGAGACAGATGAAATAATAAATTCTGTTTTCGCTTAATTCTCATTCATTTAAAATAATTAATAGTTTGCTTCAGAATGTTTCAGCAATCACATTTTTCAAATCATATTGCTCATATTGGCCATCGAGCCAACAACGTCCTCCTAGATCTTCTCAAAATCTACGGTGAGAAAACGTGTTCTTCCTTCTATAAAATATAATGCAAAAATTTCAGGACGAATAGACAAATTGTAGGAGCTTACTTCTTGTATACGTAAGTAGCACTGGGCATCTTCTTCCATCTCTGGGATTCCTGACGCTTTCTCAGTATTTCCTCTTCTGAGTTTAGAGAGATCAAGATCATGCTCTGTACCTAAAAGGACGCCAGGATCTCTTTCGAGTTCTTTTCTTATTGGATGATTCTGGAAGAAAAAAAATCAATTTAGTAGCCATCGTGCTACAATTTATTTGCTTCCAATAAGGTCAGCATAAAATTATCGGGAATTCCAAATAAAAAAACAAAAATGGCTCTCTTTAATTTCTTGTGTACTGTCTGTAGCAAGAATACCTCACAATCAATTAGCTCATTAATGTTAATATAAGCTTGCTGATATACATTTAGCTTTTTTATATGCACTTAGAGCCAAGCTTTGAAAACAAAGCTTAGATGGCCTTATAAAGACGTGCTTGACAACGAAGGGAGACGTGAGACTATAAAGACCTAAATGAAAGTGCGAGTGCTTCTGTTTAAATTGGCTTTCAATCTGTGTGCATGATAAGCTAAATGCTTGAAGAGTCTCTCATTCTTAAAGCTTTTTATAGTTTCATTTTAATGATTTACAGCCACAGATGCCGAGCCTATTAAAAAGAAAAAAATTGCGTATTTGATTGAGAATATTTGGAATGTCTAGACAAGTTTAAATTTTGTTTTCTTGGAAAAAATAAATTTCAAAATTTTTGGGAGTATTTTATTCAGCAAGAAGAGATGTGTAATTTGCGGATGGATGTATGTATACAAAAGGTTAATAGTGGAGTAAACAGTAAGAAGTAATAATTCAAATAATTACTTTACATCAAGCATTTCTGAAGAATAAAATGAGAAATACATAATTTTGAGAACTAATGTATTTGTCTGCTGAATATTGGATATTTTTACCGCTCAACTTACAAACGAACAATTTTATAATTTTCATATCTTGTCCTTTCCCCTTTTATTTAAGGGAAATACATTAAGAATAAAAGTAAAATATCATGACATATGGATCTTTTTTATATCGCTTGAAAGAAATGTCTCAGTGGGGTAACTTGTCTCAATGTGCAATTTTTTTTCAGCATTTCATATTGCTGAATAGTTAAAACTAAACTAAGATGAACCGTTAAAGGATTATTCTTCCTGTAAGAATTTCCTGCTGTTTCCTTCAAATATTTTAGATAAAGCTCGGCACTTAATGCGGCATAAACATATCTTATTATTTTTTTATCTTTTTTATTTACGGTTATACCAAGTTTTTACAAATTAAGTAGAGAACGCTGTAAATCTTTATTAATTAAAAATTTTGCATTCTTGCTTCATATGTGCATAATAGTAAAAATTTAAATTTCTTCAATCTGTCGTTGAGAGCATGGCAAACAAATTAACTCAAACATTTAAATCAGCAGCACGTAGTCGATTTCATGTTTGTGAACTTTGTGTTTGCATATCAAAGTAATATCTCAGACGGAAGTGAAGGGATGTGATATGGGACGTGAAGAACACTTATTAAGGATACCCAAGAAAAAGTATGGCAGTGTTGTATGGCGAATTCAGAAGATTAGAAGGAACTAAATACCTTTATAATAACTGCGTGCACCTCTTCTATCAGGATAGTTATGACTTCAAAACAGCATGATCCCTTCTAGGCAGCCGACTGAAGGAAAACCGTGCCACAATCGCGGGTTTTTAGCTTCCCAACATAATGAATCGTACAGTGTTTATTATGCTGTAAGTGTTCAGACTACAGACCATTGAAATCAATAGGAGTAGCATTGCACTGTTGGACTATGGAATGTCTGATGGATTCAAAGATACTTGGCATGACGAAGTCAAGCATCTTCTTAACGTAGTCGATGGATAAAACGAATGCGCGCAATGAATTCTTCTGTAGCGTTCAAGGACTCCTGGTATACAGATGGTTTTGCATCGTTTCGAGGATGAAATCGGCGGGTTTCAAGTCTGACGAAGCAGAGTTACCAAGAATAAGTCATGGGTATGCCTTCATTCAGTCAATCGAAAATGACGGCACAGGATTTGAAGTTACAAATCATTCGAACAAAGCAGATATGAATGGTGTACCAAAATCATTCAAAGACATTTAATTTCTTCTAGCGGTGCAAATCCATCATTTAGCAATACCCTTTTTGTCTGGGACACTTTCTGCACAGATTACCATGAAACTCTCTTGATGCTAAGGCAGGTAGTATGAGTAACTGATACAAAGGAAATTTGTGAGTTCATATTCTGAAATTAAATACTTACTAGATAGGACTATTATAAATATACTAGGTGTTTGTCTGAAATAGGCATTCAAGGTGACAGAAGATGCAAATTTAATTTAAAAATACCAAATCAATAGGTTACTTATGTTAATTAATCAATTAACTTTAGTATTTAATTTTGCATAGATATTATGGAATTAAATGCAACATTTTCAATTGAATCTAATTTCGTACTGAGATCCCTAATTTATTATTTATCCCCAGGATATATCTGTCAATATACTTCAAGAACCAAACATGAAAGGAAATTTTAGTATATAATACAATGTATTTGGAAGTGAAAAAATAAATGAAAGGAAATTTTGTGATTTAAAAAACGAATAGACGAAAAAAAAAAAAAAGAAAAAAGCCTTTACAACTGAATAAGTCCTGCACTTCCAATACTGGTTACTTGATTTTCTAGCATGAAAACTTGACATTAAATATAGCAATCTACTTCTGCATCTAACAAAGAATCGAGTGAAACACTCCTATATATTCCTATGTTAGATTCGAATATAGAGCGTATTGCATTTCCTTTTATAAGAAATATCTAGTTATAAAAAGAACAGATTTTCCTCAACATTGAAGAACAGCAAAAGTTACATCTTTGTATGACGACTAAAGCTTTTTATTTATTTAATCAATTTATAAATTAATGCACACGAATAATATTTAAATGTTGTTCAGACAAGTAACCATGAAAATAAGGCAAAGTCTATTAATTAAATAATATAGGCAAAAGTTTCTTGGAAACAACTCAGATTTCTCACATTAATATTAAATTTCATCAAGAAATAGTGAAACTTTTCAACTTATTAGACATGCCCCAGAATTTCATGCCAGTGTCTTCTGTATTACTCAGCATACCCTGAAGCAGAGAAGGCAGGGTAGCATGAACAGCAGAGAGAACCAGCAAGTTGCAGAGGATAAAAACTCCCAATCCAGACATCTTCAACTAAAAATTCAGGAAAATGTAGTTACATTAATTTCATGTAAAATTAATTCGAAATAAAAAACTTGAAATCATTTGCACAGCTCTAGAAAAACACTTATTTCACCAGTTGCGGAAATACAAACGGATTGAATAAGAAGCGTAGAAAGCCTGTGCACGTCATATGTGAGTAATGGTGCTTTGTTCTTGCTCGGAAATGTGTCACAGCTTGTGTGACCCTCATAACCCCAAAATTCCCTCAGGTTATCCTGGCGATAAATATCCTCAGGACTTCCTGGAATGTTCCTCTAACTGTCCAAATTGTCCGAAAATCATTTCTTTCCGAAGCCAATGATACATTTAAGCATTATCTTACCTACTCTCCCTTATGGTGTGTTTTTTATATTTAAATCAGTGTTACTAATATTAAGGTAGAAAGAGCACTAACGTGTCTTGAAACAGAAAGGCTTCAAGAATTACATTTCATGCATACTGGGACTGAAGAGTTTATTTCTTTTACTGAAATCTTTTTGAGGCAAACCCACTTTGCTTGAAATGTGGTTATTGTCTCCAAAATGAATATTGTCGCCAATTTGAAGGATTAGGTACGGATAATGCCCTCAATACTGCACTTGATAACATTTATATGCACTATTTTGAGGTAAAATTAATTGAGAAACTTTCTTTTCGTCTCTGGATTCTCTACATCGACGACCCTTTCGCGCTTTTTAATGGTTACAAAGAAGATTTCTATTTCATTTTGTCTTTCTTTATCTATTATAAATTCGCCTGATCCAGCATCTAATTCATTTTTGAAAGTGAATCTGACAGTAGCCTTTCCTTCCTTGATATTTTTATTCGGAATGAATCTAAGGTTTTAATCTTGCCGTCAAAGAAGACTTTTCGCTATTAGAAATAACCTTCTCTTGCTTGCATTCCCTCTTCTGTCAGTTACAAATTGCATGGATTCCTAAAAGCTCAATTTTCAACTCATTTTCTTGTTAAATCTATGGTTCGATTCTTAAAGATTCCATTTCTTACTTTTAACTCTTGGGGGGTTTATAGCGTATCTTATCAATGCAGTTTGAGATATGAAAGTCAAACTAAAAGAGCATTTAAGTTTCGCATCAAGGAACACGAAACGTTTGTTCAAAAAGTCGAAATTAAGAAGTCTTCAATAAATAATCATATTTGGAGATTTAATCATAATTTTAATTATAGATCTGCAAAAATTATCAAATAAACTTCTTCCATTGGTAATTTGGACTTTTTTGAAACTTTTCACATTCCCAAAGAATGATACTAATTAAAATTCAGTCTTTCCTAATGCTTTTAAAATTCTATTAATTAATTTTTCAAATTGCGTTACTATTTCTGGCGACAGATGGCGCTGCCTTCTCCTTCGCTTTACTCTTGCTAGGTGTACGTATAACCATGGCTTTTTGTTCGTTGCAGATTCTTTGCTCCTGATGAAGAATCTGGTGAAGCTCCTGACTTGCACCTCTTTGCTGTCGAAATCGACAGACTCTTGATTAAAATCTAGGACAAACACAAGGTTTTGGCTTTGGTAATTTTGCATACTCATTAGTGCCTAGTGTCATATCTCACTATAGTTCTAGCACGTCAGCTTTAAGTGGCTTCGATAGCATACGGGATGTTGTGGAGATTCAAAATCCTGCTCAATATATTCTCAGGACATCCTGGAATAACTGTAACACGACCTTCCGAGTGTTAATGTTATATATCAGTAATCTCCTAGTAAATTCGGGAAACCTAAATCACTAGAAAGATAGAGCATAAATATCCTGAGAATGCTTGACGACGGAAATCCTCTAGGTAATGCAGGTGAATATCGTCAGAATGTCAAATGACGAAGTTCTGAAGATATGTGAGGATCGACATTTTTAAACATCTTCGCATATCCAAGTACTTAGCAATTTAAAAAATACATCCTCAGAATGCTAAACATAACAATTCTGCAGTACCTAAAATGCCAATTTACTAGAAAAGCAAAGAGAATTAGCTTACTTATCGCTCCATCCACCCTGTAACTTATAGAACACACAATTTCAAAGGGAAGGTTTAAAATAATATTTATTAATAAGTAACGTAATGGTTACACACACTTGAAAAATTATAACAGTAAAAGAATTTCAGAATAAACCTTTCAATAAAATTTGAATGTGAAATACAAATTAGTACGCGCCTAACTAAGCCTTGGCTGGCCCTTATTCGCGGCGCACAAGCGGCTTGCCGGAACCGATCATTTCAGTTCGGTCAGAAAGGAAGAACATCAAAATAACAGTCAACCCGGATTATCAAAAGCTTTCTTAACTCTGCATTAATTTGTACTTTAGCTAATTTACATTCTGGTGGGAGTTGACGAAACTAAGAAGGAAACTGGGTTAATTAACATAAAACTGCATAAAATTACAAAGATCCTCAGGCCACCTGAAAATGCATTAAAAAAAGTTTCCTGAAAATATTCTATTTTATGAGTGATCTTATGTCCTAGTTCATTCTGGAAGGACTAGAATGAGCAGCAATGGGCCTATTTTACCCGCATACACTTCACTGATCATCTTGTAAGGTATTTTGTGCTCTTTTACCACGTGGATTCGAGGTGTAATTGGAAAACGACCCAGCTGGTGACTGAAAGGTTCAGGGTTCACTGGGGAGAGCACTGCACATTTTAACTTCTCCTGCTCGAAACTAATATGAATAATGGTCTCTAACTGGCGGCCGACTTAAACTGAGAAGGACTCTAATCCATCAACACCAGGATTTGGCAACTGATTCTCCGCCTTCCCAATCTCTCTTTAAGTAGGGAAGAATGTAAAATATTTTCACCATCGTTACCGCCTGCCTTCGTTTGAACTGGAAAGCACGTCCGGATGCTAGTCGAAAAGTTCGGTGTTCGGCGAAGACATTGTAAATTTCCCTCAGCTTTTGCTCTTAAATAAAAGGTATAATCCTCTGTATAATGCTTCATCTGGGAAACGTAGGGGTGCTATATAGTAATTTTTCAACACTAAAAATCCTGCATATAGAGTAGATTTAGCGATATGTGATTTTGGAGGCATTCTCAGTTTCGAAAAGGCAGTTACCATGGAAGGAATTCTTTTCAAATCAGGAAGCAGAAAACACCATGTTAGTATATAGTCACAAAACAATCTTTTATGTTTTTGAGTCGTTCATAAAGCGATGTGAAATATGTATTCATTGTTAAGGACTAAAGCTCGAAATGAAATTAAAAATACATAACTCGTAAGATTTTCCGATTCTGAATAAGAGCCAAAACTTTTCAGTCAGACTATACATATTTTTCTGTCTCAGCTACTTTGCACAGGGGAGCTGTAGTGTTTTCAGATTTGAAAGGGGGTAGACAGCAGAGTTAATTCATTTTTAAGGAAAACCATGTTAGCATCAAAACTGGTTTCATAATAATATCAAATTCATACATCAAATAGTAACTTTAAAAATCATATTAAAACAAGAATGCAGCTGAAAGTTTAGAGAAATAAAAGCATAAACAGCTTGTAAAATTAGGTACTTTCACTTGAAGTTTAAGAAATTAAGAGAGCACATACTGAATTCACATAAAATACAGTAAATAAACTTGCCATAATAGGCGATTCAGAAAAAATATTAAAATCATATTTTACAAACATGAAGAAATGTGGAAATTACAAAAAGTCTAAATTCTTACTTGCTGTTATCAGCTTCAATGGATGTAAAACAAGTAATGTGTTCAAAAGCTTTACTCCTCTGGTTTATATACTTTTCGAGAGCTGTATTTTAGTATAAACACCTACAACTTCCTGGCAAGAAACTTTTGGAGCTTCGAAGTTAATTGAAAATCTTTTACGAGTTGTCACATTGCGAATCGTGCGTACTACGAATAATGGGCTATTTATACATTTTGTGAATGAAGAAAGTAGTGGAAGAAAATTTTAAAATATCGCCAAAGTTTCTTTCGCTAAGTGAATAAAGATATCTTAATTAATTGTTAATTAATTGTAATCATCGCCACAATGAAGAAACGTTACGATAATTCTTCATGCAGCTGGTAAGAATGCTGCCACTTCAGTATCTTTGAATAATTTTAAATAACTTTAAATGCTTACTTTTTATATGCTGTGTATTTTTATTCTTAATTCTTAAATTTAACATTGCAATTATCATTACAATTATATTTAATACTGAATTTATGGTATTTATAGTTATCCTTTACATCAAAAACATAACTTTTCAATGTGGGTTATTTATTACCGTATAAATAGGCTTACTTCAAAAATTTTTTACAATTAATTACATAAGCGGTGGTAGGATACCTACTAAATTTTAAAGAGAAAATTGCAACCTAGAGCTTGAGTGTATACACTCATATATATATACTGTCATAGATTCGATGGACGTGTAATCTCGACACCAGTGGCTAAAAGGGCTACTCGTAGAAAATTCAAAGAATGTGGTCTGCATCCATTGCACAAACCTTTGCATGTCAATAAATGTATTTGTAAGAAATGCATTTGTTCAACCTGAAATCTCACCACCTAGAGTAAAATTGCCTTTAGCTAAATTGCCTTTAGTAAAACTGTCTTTAGCTTAGAACTCTGCTTCAAAGTGAGTCATGGTCACTAGTGAAGATGTGTAAAGACCTACTTAGGATAATGGTGAAATGTTGGCCTGTCACTTATCATATAATGCAACAACAGGGTGTTATGGACTGTAATGCTACTTCACTTGATAATCAGACCCCTCTGTTTGACATTAGTGACGTCCTTACGGCACAGCAGCATGCTGATAATATTCTTTGTCTCACTGTGTTGCGTTCTTTTCGAGGCACACTTTTTGAGGCAACAGGATAATGCTTAGTCACATACAGCCATCACGTTTACTTGTTTTCATGATTCTCATTTATTTGGTTGATCAACTAGATTGCCAGATCTCTACCCAAAACTGACCAGGTACGTCGACAGGTGGTGGATAGCCGGATATCCTGTATTACCTAACAGGATAGCTTCGAATAATAAATAAGAAGGCACGAACCCCTCCCGTAACCCTGGTGTTATGCGACTCGTGCCTAGGTGAATGACAATGCGATTGTAGCGTCTTGATAGAGCTTCTAGAATGCCTAGCAACTTTTAGAGTATTTTGCCTTCTCCAGAACCGGCAATACTCGGTGGATAATTCTTATTCTGTATTTTATTTTCTAGTTTATATGTGGCTGAAAATGACACTATAACTAGAAATTATTCTTTTCCAGGCAAAACGTCTGAGGTAGACCTTTCTTCTCAAAACAACGAAACCCAGAGGAAATGAATCCTGCATCGAGTGAGGTAAAAATAATCTCTACTCAGTTTACTCAATCAACATCTAGAGAAGGGCAGGAAGCTATTAGGGGTATGGCTGCCCCTCTAAATAAAATAAAATCAAGAAGAAAATGTCCACAGCACAAAAAAGAAAAATGCCCGAGAATGGAAAATTGCCAAAGATACTTATGAAAAAAACCCAAGGGAAAAAGTAAAAAAAGTTAATCTCAAAGAATGGAGCAGAATGCATCTCCGCAGACTGCCAATAGAGACAGACCTGAAGGCTGTACCTTCAGGAAGGCTCTTGCGGTTGTCAAGATAGTTGTATTCATTGAGGGACATCCTGAGAAACGTTTATCGGAGCAACAGGCTACTGACCTTGAACTTCTGATAACGTTGACTATTTTAGGTATATTCAGTACTAAAGATTTACACCCGAGCACTATTAAGGGGCTGTTACACTATAAACAAAGTGGGCGACTGCAAACAAATGGAGCTAGGAAGCATTGGGTTTGGTGCGTTTTGCATAAAATGCTATTGTTGCGAAAAATTCGGCGGTTGCACCTGTATGTAAGCTTTCCGGCATAGCACTAGGGTTGCCATAAAATAGTGTATGGGAGGGTTGCCAGATTGGCGACTTTATCGCCCATTTGGCGACCAAATCGGCGATATCCCATGGTCCAATCGGGAAGCTTCTAGAATAACGTCCTGTCGATATATTTCTCGAAACCTGTGGAACCTAAGGAAAAGCTATATAAACCCTTGCGTTTCTGAGAGCCGGCAGATTGCGAGAATTGTGAGAATAGCTGCTTACTGTAAGTGCTAAGCTACGCGAGAGTTTTGTGAACGGAAAGCGATCGAGATAGTGCTTTGCCGGAAAGCTACCTTTACAGTATAGCTTGACAGTGTATTGGTGATTGTTCCACGGTGTTTATTATAAGTTTAGTGTTGCCGTGAAGCTACCTTTACAGTTACAGCCTGAAGCTGTGTTGCTGATTGTTTCAGCGTATTTATTGTAGATTTTCGACGCTTTTAAAGGTAATTTTGGAACTGTGCTGTAAATAGTGATTC
>KK122278.1:133223-186524 GCA_000611955.2 Stegodyphus mimosarum
TGTGCGACTTATTGGAAATAAAGAAAACACAGACCACCCCGTTACATCCGCAGTCTGACGGCATGGTGGAGAGATTTAACCGCACAATCTTGAACCACCTATCGCCTATGGTTTCCAAGAACCAAGAAGACTGGGATCGTAAGCTGCCCCTGTTCCTGCTTGCTTACCGTAGTGCCGTCCACGAGAGTACTGGATATTCCCCTGCTCAAATGCTCTTCGGTCGTGATCTCCGTCTTCCGAGTGACCTGCTTTTCGGCCGTCCTCCGGATCTACAGTCCTCTCCTGAGGAGTATGTTGAAGATCTCCAAGCCCGGTTGGAAATGATTCACAGGTTTGCTCGGGAGCGAATTAACATCTCGACGGACAGGATGAAGAAGAGGTACGACGCAAGAGCGACCGAACATGAGTTCCAGGAAAACGACAAGGTTTGGCTGTGGAATCCGAGCCGTCGTAAGGGCATTTCTCCGAAACTGCAATCGCATTGGGTGGGTCCCTACACAGTCCTCAACAGACTGAATGACGTCGTAGTACGGATCCGTAATTCTCCCAATTCCAAACCTAAGATTGTACATTATGATAGGTTAGCTCCATACTATGGCCATAGTAATTAGTGATAGTTATTTTTGTTATGGGTACCCCGTATTTCGTAATGGTTTTATGTTTAAATGTATGGTTTATGCATAGTTGCTTGTACATAGATCTTTGTAATTAGTGTAAATGTTTTTGTTATTTGTAAATACTGTAAATATTTGCAAATTTTGTTATTATTGTAATTTATTTATTTGTTTTGTAGCTTTTTCGATTATTTCTTTTTGGCTCCCAACCACGGATTGTACTGCCCGGGACGTGCAGTCCTTGGAAGGAGGCAGTGTTGCGAAAAATTCGGCGGTTGCGCCTGTATGTAAGCTTTCCGGCATAGCACTACGGTTGCCATAAAATAGTGTATGGGAGGGTTGCCAGATTGGCGACTTTATCGCCCATTTGGTGACCAAATCGGCGATATCCCATGGTCCAATCGGGAAGCTTATAGAATAACTTCCTGTCGAGATATTTCTCGAAACCTGTGGAACGTAAGGAAAAGCTATATAAACCTTGCGGTTCTGAGAGCCGGCAGATTGAGAAAATTGTGAGAATAGCTGCTTACTGTAAGTACTAAGCTACGCGAGAGTTTTGTGAACGGAAAGCGATCGAGATAGTGCTTTGCCAGGAAGCTACCTTTACAGTATAGCTTGACAGTGTATTGGTGATTGTTCCACGGTGTTTATTATAAGTTTAGTGTTGCCGTGAAGCTACCTTTACAGTTACAGCCTGAAGCTGTGTTGCTGATTGTTTCAGCGTATTTATTGTAGATTTTCGACGCTTTTAGAGGTAATTTTGGAACTGTGCTGTAAATAGTGATTCTTGTAAATAAATTGTGCTTTTTATTGGTCTTCATCGTGTTTTCATCGGATACTCTCAAATCCACGAACCCATATAACGCAACACTATATAGGAGAAGTGCCTCATACCTGGCAAACTCAATCTCAGGAAGAAAAGAGAAAATTGCAGTCCCAGAGCTTCAGATTAAAACATAACGTCTCAAGTTTAACAAAACTAAAACTTCAAATATTGAAAAATATAAAAATTTTAAAGAAAGAAAAAGTAAAAAAAGGAAAAGAAAGTAAAAAGAAATTAAAATCTGAGCTCACCAGACAAATGTAAGTCTTACACCTGCAGTAAATTTAAACTAGTACTAGTTTAAATACTCCTAGTAGTTTAGTATTAATCTCTCCTTCTACGAATTAAAGCTACAACACATAACACTTTATAGTTAAAATGAGCTCTTCCCAAATGTTGGAAAAATATTTTTATGATGTTATCACACATTAACCGCATGTTGAGACTGCTTTAATTTAGTACAAAGAAAAGTATTAATTCCTCAAAATATAATCACGTGTTTATTTAATTGCATCGCTTGCAAAGTCACTGAGTCTCTTGTACGGGTATTACAACAATTATTCCCTCAAGAGGCAAAATTTAATAATGTATTTTGCTAGGATGTCGAATGTGAGACTTAAAAGCAATAAATATCTCTAACAGGTTTCCTTCGAGATGTTTAGCAAAATATAAATTTCGTTTTGCAAAATTAATTTTTCTGAAGTTAATGCTAGGATAAAAATATTAGACCTACTCCCTTTTTAGACAAAAATATTAAACCTCATCAATTAATATTTAGTTGGATCACCTTCAGCAAGCTAGTAGAAAAAATGCATATACTTTATTATCACTTAAGTATTAACGTTTCGAATTTATTTGGTGCAATTTTAAGCCAAAATATAAATACAATTAATTTAATTTAAGTTTGCTCTAAGGATTCTACTTAGTTACATCTGTTGTAAGAATGTTTTCGAGTCTACTGCAGAATATTTCCTTAATCATTGCCTAATGTTCGACTACTCCTTAACAGTCGAAATCAAAATATATTCCATAATGCCTATGTCTCCCTGTGATAGACTAATACTTCCAGTTGGAGCACATAAATAGTTTCTCAGTCCTTCTCAGATGATATACGACTCAAAACTATTTTTTTCATCTTTACTCGCAATTCTTCATTATTTCGGTTAAGTGATTTATAAACGACTTGAAAAAATGACTGTGATACTTATAAAAAATGACATTCGTTTGAAAAATGATATTTATATTTGTATATTACATTTGAAAAAAATGGTCATATTATTTGGAAAAATGACATTTTTATATGATTTTGTTTGACCCGGTTTTGAATTAAAATTTAAAGCTATTATTCGACTCTTCTATGAAACTGAAATTTTTTTAAAAATAATTTCATACGTAGGTATTCTATAATGGCAAAAAAATAATAATAGGAAATAGAATTTTTTTATATTTAGTGCCGAACATTTTTTTTTACATATTTTATTTGTACGTCAAACTAACCATTGCAGGATTTTCGCAAAATAAACATTGAAGGTTTTTTGCACCACAGCAAAAATGATAAAATAGTAATAACACATGGAAGTGAAAGTTTTTCTGAATTTTTAAAATAATATGCCGAATTTTGTCAGCTTTTCAACATTCAATTCTTTTTTACTATACTTCACTTGCTATCAGTGCTGTATTTTCAAATCGAAGGATTTAATCTTTCATTGCTTGTAGCCGTATGTTTTTAAGTGAGGATAACATCAAATTTTTAAACTGAAATAGAGTTGAAATGAGCAGAATATGAATTTGTGCCTTCGGATGGATCGTAATCCTTGCAGGAATATTTTCAATTTGTAATACTTAGTACACCTCAAGACCAGGACGAAATCCTACAAATATTGGCATGAAAGTCCGTGGATGTCACGGGTTCCACCATATGAAAATGTATGCAAAATTTTACCAAAGGATGTCAGTGTATATCTTATCATAAAATCAGAAAGTCGAAAAAGAAACCCGCACATCACTTATAGATTTTATTTACATGCGCAACACATTAGTTATAGATTTTATTTACATAAAATAAATACACAAAGTATATGGAAGATTATAAATAGCACTAAAAGTTAAATACGGAATCAGATTATATATATATATATATATTACGCAATGAGATATATCGGTAATTCCCAAACTGTGAGCTAAGACTCGATATTTGGAGGGCCACGTCAATTTCTGAACGTTTATCTCATTACAATATTATGATATTTTGCGTGTTATTATTAAATTGTTATAATTTTATATGTCTTCCAAACGGGATAGTAGTTAGTGATTATGACCACTATACCGAAGATCCTGGGTTCGAATCCTGGAGAAGGCATGGATGTTTGTAAATGTATAGGGTCTTTGCGGGATGGGACACTCTAAATATATGGGAGTCTAAAGCCTTCTCGTTTAGCTTTGATGGTAGGAGAAGAGGGGTGGAACTGGGCAAAATCGTATTGTTATCTATATGGCGCTTAAGGCTCTTGCCATTGAGGGGCGTAATCTTGCACTCCTTGTCACGTCGAATTTCGTGTGCTTGTTTTGATTCAGACAAGATAGATTAGTAGATAAGATAGATAGGTTAGAACAAGATAGATTAGAAGTATTTGTCTTTTAGACTTTCTTTATTACATTGTATTTTAGGATTCTTCATTCCTTTCATATGTGGATCATAATAAGTTGCAGTATGTAGGTGTGTTGCAATCATTGGCGATCTTAAGAGGATTTGTATGAACGCTGTTTCCACTACTACTGAATTTAGCATTTCCTGTATGCTATCATTTAATCGTTTGTTTTGTAATTTTATTTGATGTATGAATCCAGCAAGCAGTTTTGTTTTGTAATGTTATGATCGGGGGAGATTCCCGTTCTAATTAAGCAGCAGTTAAGTTACGTTACTAAAATGCTTTCTGCTTTTCATCATTAAGATGTACGGATCATTTGATCATTATACTAAACTCATGTAAATAGTGCATGTAAATAGTTGCATTTATGTGTATGTGTTCGTAAAGCGAAATAAATGGGATATTAAATGAAGGTGGATTTCGAGTCCAAACAAATGCTTTGTTAAATTTGTACTTTTCATGCCCCCGTGTTCTTTTTGTTAGCTAGTTTGGTAATGTTCTATATTCAGGATCGGATCCAGAAATGTATGTATGCATGCGTATATGTATGAATGTGCGTGTTCATGCATGCAGATATATAAAGCACGAATGTATGTGTATGCATACACATATATGCTTATACATTCAAGTACACGCGCATGCATTCATACATTTTTGAATCTGGTCCCGATTACAGAAGAGTACCTTTAGTTTATTTCACATTTTAGTTTATTCTTCTTATGTTCTTTTTCTTCCTGAAAACTGGGGTTTCAGCTAGTTTCATTTTAAGCTCAGGTAAGTGCATTCTACACTCATGGACAAAAAAATTAGCGCACCAAGAAATAATTGCGGGATCGTTATGAAACTTGCAATGAAGGTACATGTCGGGGAGATATGCAAATGATTAGAAATGCAGCGTGATTGCGCATTACGTATAGCCGGTAGAGGGCGTTGAACCTCGTACTCTGTGGAGTATAAAACAGGTAATCAAAGCTTTGTTTGAGTGTGCTGAATCATTTACAAAGGAAGAGCTGAGGTAGACATGCCATTACGCCGTGTTTGAAGAGAATATGAGCAGTTGTCGCGGTTTGAGAGGGGGAGAATCGTCGGGATGATGGAAGCTGGGTGGTCAGCTAGGCGAGTAGCTCGTCAATTAGGCCGCTCTGATTGTGTTGTGAGGAGGTGCTGGGAACAGTGCCCCCGAGAGATGTCATGTACACGAAGACCAGGCTCAGGACGCCCTCGACAGACCAGTCGTGGAGAAGACCGCAACATCGTAAGAAATGCACGCGTACAGCCAACTGCTTTATCGGCCGCCATCCAGGCACAGGTAGCACCTTCACTAGGGGCCCCTGTGTCTTCTCGAACCATACGAGGGCACCTGGCTGAAGAACAATTGGTATCGCGGCACCCATAACGTGTGCTGTCCTTGATGCCCACGCATCGATGCCTTCGTTTGGAGTGATGTCGAGCAGGAGAAAACTGGACTGCAGCGGAATGGAACCACGTCGTCTTTAGCGACGAATCCAAATTCAATCTCGGCAGTGATGACAATCGTGTTCGTGTGTAGAGAGCCCGTGATGAACGCCTCAATCCTACGACCCATAGCTCCCACAGCTGGTGTGATGATATGGGGTGCCATTGCTTACAATACACGGTCACCCCTAGTATTGTTCCGCGGCACCATGACAACCCAGCGATATGTTCATGAAATCTTGCAACCACATGTGTTGCCTCTCATGCAACGGCTCCCAGGTGCCATTTTTCAACAAGACAATGCTCGGCCTCATACGGCAAGGGTGTCACAAGACTGTCTCCGCACTGTTACTACCCTTCCTTGGCAGCCTGCCCGATCCCCAGATTTGTCTCAATCGAGCATATCTTGGATCATTTGGGACGACGAGTTGGGCATCCCACGAGTTTGAACGAACTAGAGGCAAGGTTACAGCAAATAAGGAACGAAATGTTTCAAGACATCATACAGAACTTGTATGACTCAATGCCCGATCGTACCGCATCGTGCATTCGCGCTAGAGGGGCTCCAACGGAGTATTAACTACTCAGTTCTTTTGACTTTTCCTAATAATAATATAAATAATAATTATCCTTTTTATTTGAATAAGAAATAAATTATCCTTTTTCTTTGATTTCCTTATTATTTACTTATATCAAAGCAGTCATTACGTATGTAAAATTTCGTTTCATTTTGACGACTCCTTCTTGGTGCGCTAATTTTTTTGTCCATGAGTGTAATTAACTTAAAATATAAGCAGATGCTGGAAAATATCATCCTTTGTAAAAAAAATGTATTGTTAGGTGTTGTTGCGAATGTAATGTGAATTATACGAAATAAACACAAAAACTTCTATTACGTAGTTATACACAATATATTCAAAGAAATGGTATTATAAGATTTGTGGATGTAATAGAACAAATATGAGGAAAAAAATGAACAACATTCTAGCTGCCGGGCGGATGCGTTGTTTTTAATCCGATGTTCGACTAACTAACTGTTCTTTGGCTTTAAGCCAAAAGGCGAATCAGAGTTATGTTGAGTTGTTCTGTTCCGGATAAGTATATAATCCCACCCTATCAGGTATTAGTCCTGATATATGGGCAAAGGAGCAATAATTTGTGTATGTTTCTTTTAAAGAGGGAATTCCTTGATTTAATCGTGGCTACTCGAACTAATCTGTCTGTACCATGATGAAGTTCAACAACTTGCCCTATTGGCCAAGAACCTGGAAGATGATCATCATCTAGTAGCAGGACGATGTCTCCAATTTTCAGATTTGGCTGAGTATCCTTCCATTTCTTTCTGGTTTGCAGGGATGATAAATAGGCTTTGAACCATGACTTGCAGAAGTCCTTACGCATCTTTTGAAGGAGATCCCACCTATTCCGTATGCTGGCAGGACTAGTAAGTGGTTGTTTAGGAGAGGATAGAATCACGTCTCCTGTAAGAAAGTGTGGAGGAGAGAGAATATTAATGCAATCAATGTCAGTATCGTTTACACTTCATAAAGGACGAGAATTTAAAATGGCTTTGATCTGAGCCAATAGAGTTGTCAGTTCTTCGAAAGTAAGCAGAGTTTCACCGATTACTCTTTTACAGTGATATTTGATTTGATTGCGGCCTCCAAAATTCCTACGAAATGAGGAGATGCTGGAGGTATAAAATGCCGTTTCATTGATGCTTGAGTTAAATCATGAGCAACCGCTTCGTTCTTAGGAAGTGAAGCCTACAATCGTTGTGTTTCGTTAAGCTTTCTATTACCCCAACAACGTTCGTTGCATTGACGCTGTAAATATGACGTGGAGCTCCTCGTCTAGCGACCAAAGCAGCTAATTATGCATCAGCGGTTAAATCGCTGACTGCCTCGATGTGTAGTGCCTTAGCACCGAGACAAATAAATAGAACAATGTAACCCTTAGTTGATTCCGCTCCACAACCCTTACTGAATTTAATTGAAATAGGACCGGCATAGTCCACTCCGCAGTTGAAGAAAAGCCTCTGGAGTGTTACTCGATGCTTAGGCAGATTACCCATAAGCTGGGATGTGGTCGATGCTTTAAATTTGAAGCGTTTGATGCATTTGTGAACACACTTATTAATGAGCCTTTTTCCACCTATGATCCAATATGATTGTTTGATAATGTGGGACAGTAATGAAGGACCAGCATGTAAATAAGTCATGCTTTTCTTTTACGATGAGCTCACTCATCTTGTGTTTAGCAGGCAAAATCACTGGGTGTTTTTGATTAAAAGACAATTATGAGTTTTGTAATGCCTTCCCATCCATGAAAGACCATTTTCATCTATAAATGGATAGAGGGAGTGTAGCTGCCTTTTCTTAGGCAAAAGTCTTCGACTCCTAATGCACTTTAGGTCCTCATTAAAGTAATCTTTCTGAACCCATCGAATTATGATTACGTCTGCATTTTTAGTTTCCGTGTAAGTGAGTTGAGAAAAGGAATCAGCCATAAGTGTTTGATTTTTGTTATTAGTTTTGCACTTATTGACGAATCTTAAGCAGTATGCTAAAATGCGTATAATCTTAGAAAATGATGAATATTTTTCAAATAAATCACTATATAATTCACCTGACGTAGCACTATGAAATGAAAATATAGGATTAGATCTTTTGTTCAGCGTTAATTAGATGCTTGATTTCTTTGGAACCCGATTCCTCTTTCGGCCAGTAAGACGAATCCAAAAGAAGCCAACGTGGGCCTTTCCACGACAAGTTACAATCAGGAAGACATTTGGGATCAATACCACGCGAAGCGATATCTGCAGGGTTATCTTTGGAAGAGACATGCCTCCAGTAATCTGTTCGAAATACTTCGATTATTTGAGAAGTTGGTTTGCTACAAAGTTTTTCGTTTACGGGGATGCGCCGATAGCCAGGCAAGTACGACTTTAGAATCCGTCAAAGCGTCAACATCAAAATTGTATTTTTGAGTGTGTTCATGACTGCACGACATAACTTTGAAAGCAAATGAGCACTGCATAATTCCCATTTAGGAACCAATACTTGTTTGATTGATGCCACTTTAGTTTTAGAAATTAAGAGAGAAACATTTGTTTTAATTGGAATTTGTTTTATTTGGGAAAACTACCACTGTTACTGCTTTACCGCTCGGTGGCTGGTGGGCTATGACACCAGAGAAACGATCGCCAAGGTTGGGTCAACACTCAATGAATAGGAAAACAGAAGGAAAGAACTTTATCTGGTATCTTTTATGCGAATTTAGAACATGGAATAAAAGAAAAGTAAATTCTTATTTAAAAACATGCAAAACAGTCTGGCATTCTAAAAATACAAAAGGAAACATTTAATATAATAATTTACAAACATCTATAAGTTTTGTTCCTTTTACTTCCTTGTACAAAATAAAGGAAGTATTAAAATCGCGAAAAATTCCAGGTATCCTATTTCAACGAAAATATCCTTTTCGGCCCCTCTGGAAAACATCTGAACGACGTTTTTGAAAGAAAATTGTACGTACGGAGAATAAAGGACTATTTTTGCCAAAACGGATTTGTAAATGGATTCAAAAGAGACTTTTCTCTTGACGTTTGTACGTACGTACGTATGTATCTCGCATAACTCAAGAACAAGTACACGTAGAACGTTGAATTTTGTATTTAGGACAATTATAATATGTAGTTGAGCACAACCGTTTTCGTTGCAATCGGCTGCATCAATCGTATATCAGGAAATATATATATTCCATTTTGTTACCCTGCTCAGTGAGCTTAGTTTTTTTATTCTCATATGTAGGTAAAGTGTGCAATTTTTTTGCTTTAAAAGTGATTGAAATGTGTGTTTTTTATATTACGATTAATGTTTTTATGCCTTTAGTTAATCTGCATGCAACAGTTGTAGAATTATGAACAATTTAAAAGTTTAAGCGGCGAGTTAAGCCTAACGAACCGCCATTTATTTACATTTTAAACTCAGCAGAATAGTGAACTAAGTCAGTTTCTGCACCTTCAGTGTCTTTTCGTCGAGTGGGACCAAAAGTAAACTTTTAGTTTTGTGCACCAAAAAATCTGCCTTCTTGTCCGGCGGTCGCATTGCCTGTTTTTTCTTAAAAAACTCTAATTTTAATTGTGAAAAAAAAATTTTTTTTAACTGTGTTAACTGTATTTGGTGTTTTACGTTTATCTGTAGATTTCAATTTTTAATGAAAATGTTTTGAATTTTTAGGTATTTTTGCTTGCTGCGAAGTGAGAACTGAATTAATTGAATGAGAAATATATCTCGAATGAAATTCGAGGAAATATATTTAAATGAAATGCAGCAAAAATGAGTATAATTTAATTGGCACACAAGGAAGTCATGTGGTGCCCACATCAGATTTTTTTTATCATCAGAATCCATATTAGTCAAATTTCAATAGTTGTGCATCACACAAATTTATTTGCATTCGAAATAAGTTTTTATTTTTTCATCTTATTTACATAAAAATACAATTAACAAAATTTGATAACGTAATAATTTTGTTATTTTATCAACCGCAGGTGGCTGAAGGCTTTTTTCGAAATCCACATTTAACCATCTCTTTATAAAGGGATTCTTGGCTGAGAGCGTAGTTATAAAACTCTGTGCTGTCCATCGGCCCTGCCTTTCCCCCCAACTCCTCTGGGAGAATATCTGAAGGAACATATTTGTGCAGCTGTTCCAAATTTTTTCCATGCACGAAAAACTAAAGAAAGAAGATGCAAATGCTTTATAATTATTTTTTTGTTACAGACGAGCTATATTCTGTCATCATAAATATGGACATAAAATTAGGTAAAAATAATTTCTGAATTAAAAATACAACAGATTCTTTAAATTAATTCAAAGTACAATACGAAGTTTGATTTCTTCGTAATTTGACTTACTGAATGTTATTCGAAAACTGTTATAAATCTGAACCTTGCTTGAGACCGAAATTTCGCTTGAAAAAGTTCGTTTCTCATTTTCTATTTTGGATATAAATGCCCATATTTCATGTATAATTTTGCTTCTTTGATTTATAGCAAGTATTTTTTATATTTGCTACGTACACTGCGTAAAAAAAATGGGACAGTTCTATATCTCTCTTCTAGTGAACCGATTGACGAAATTCAAACAGCGTTTTTCATATCTCGAAAGCGCGACTTAGGATATATTATATTTATATATACCATTGGTCTAATATAGGTATTTTGACATAAAATCGGACTTTTTCTAAAATGACGTGCCAATTTCTTTCGATATTTTAATTGTACGACTTAAATTATGCCAAACTGCCAAATTTTGTAAAAATTGCAAGGGCAGTTTTTAAAAAATTAGCTCTCAAAAGATTAGCTCTTCAATATTCATTGAATTTGATATATATTTATTAATATCACTTTTTATTAAACTTATTTGATTCTCCCTTTCACATTTCGAAATTCAGATTCATTCCAAATCACATTCGCCCATATTTTACGATTTATTTTTAAAATTTGTATTTCTAAATAATTTGTATAAATTTTTCGAAAAAAAGTTTGAATTATAACCTATACAATTTTAGCATCATCTTAAAGTAGATGCATGTCTAAGCATACATACAAAAAATTAGAGTTCTTTATTTAAAATTTCCTAAAATATACTTGAGTTTATATATGGATTGAATTAAATCTACATCTTCGATAGTGTATAAACCACAATAGAATAAATGCACTCTTTAAAATTCACTATAATTTGTTTACCATAGCGACACGCTGGCGCTAGGTTCACTTAACAGCGGTACATCTCATTCATTTTATAACTCAGAATGCACAAAAATTATGTATATCATCTGAAGAATTATCTAATCTTTGACATAAGTTCAATTCAAATACTATAATACATCTAAAATGATGTATAAAAGAAATTAAACAAACAAACAAACAAAAAACACTTTTTCACAGAAGATTCAGTATTTCTCATTCAATTAATTAATTCACTTCTCCCTTCGCGACAAGACAAAAATACATGAAAACACAAAATTATATTAAAAATTTATATTTATATTAAACTATACGCGAATCAACGCAGAAAGTGATTCGACGCAAAACGCCGAAACGAAATTAATAGCCCTTTTGAGCTAATGTTCTTTAGGGCTAATAAAATCATCATTGTATGGATGAACACTTTCATGAACATAGTTTGTTTGACAGAAATAATAAACGTTTGTATGGAATCTAGTTTTGGAAAACTTAAGTTACCTGTTATCCGTTAATTCGTTGATTACAGTAAATAAATGTTCCAAAGTATATGATAAAATGAGGAATAATTAATACCTCCATTTTTCTGTCTCTCTTTTTTGTTGTTGTTTTATTTCTGGTAACCGTTAGATCTTATTTATTAATTTTACTTGTTATTTTGTTTGTTTTCGTCTCCAAAAAAGGAAACTGAAAAAAAATGAATATACATTTTTTTTAATATTATTTGAACTGGACAGAATGTTCTTTCTAATCCTTCCAGAGCAGTGTTTCGCAGTCTTTTTTGCCCCATGCACTCCTTTCAGCATTGCTAGAAGATAATCTCCCATTCGTTCTCAAAACTCGAAAAAAAATACATGTACATCTATTTAAATTTAGATAATTTTTTAACGATACCGCAGGAAGCAGGTAAAGTCAGGACGACTGTAGACTGTATTCTCCCCCTTCGTGAAACTATGTAATTCCGAACTGGTTGACAGCTCCGGTTTTAGAGTCATATTAATTTGCCATGTTTAAACATTTTTGAAATTTGGTCTTTAATTAATGAAAATATTAATTTTTCGTTCCAGAGTTGTTTTTGGGTACAGAATTCTTGAAAAAGAATGAAGAGAAAGGAAAATTGAAAATTCTTTTTTTCTTTCAGCATTTAATTGAATTTGGAGGGAAATTATGAGAAAGTTGTGACTGAACTAGTACATGGAAGTTGATTTACTTGCTATTATATGTCAATATGTAAAACAAATCAACACACTAATACTAGACTGAACTAGTGCACGGAAGTTGATTTACTTGTATTATATGTCAATATGCAAAACAAATCAACACACTAATACTAGACTGAACTAGTACATGGAAGTTGATTTACTTGCTATTATATGTCAATATGCAAAACAAATCAACACACTAATACTAGACTGAACTAGTACATGGAAGTTGATTTACTTGTTATTACACTCATGGACAAAAAAATTAGCGCACCAAGAAGGAGTCGTCAAAATGAAACGAAATTTTACATACGTAATGACTACTTTGATATAAGTAAATGATAAGGAAATCAAAGAAAAAAGATAATTTATTTCAGAGAAAAAGGCAAAAGAACGGAGGAGTTAATACTCCGTTGGACCCCCTCTAGCGCGAATGCATGATGCGATACGATCGGGCATTGAGTCATACAAGTTCTGTATGATGTCTTGAGACGTTTCGTTCCATATTTGCTGTAACCTTGCCTCTAGTTCGTTCAAACTCGTGGGATGCCCAACTCGTCGTCCCAAATGATCCCAGATATGCTTGGTTGGAGACAAATCTCGGGATCGGACAGGCCAAGGAAGGGTAGTAACAGTGCGGAAACAGTCTTGTGACACCCTTGCCGTATGAGGCCGAACATTGTCATGTTGAAAAATGGCTTCTGGGAGCCGTTGCATGAGTGGCAACACATGTGGTTGTAGGATTTCATGAACATATCGCTGGGCTGTCATGGTGCCACGGAACAATACTAGGGGTGACCGTGTATTATAAGCAATGGCACCCCATACCATCACACCAGCTGTGGGAGCGATGTGTCACTGTACAGCAAAGGCAGGATTGAGGCGTTCACCACGGGCTCTCTACACACGAACACGATTGTCATCACTGCCGAGATTGAATTTGGATTCGTCGCTAAAGACGACCTGGTTCCATTCCGCTGCAGTCCAGTTTCCTAGTGCTCGACACCACTCCAAACGAACGCGTCGATGGGTGGGCATCAAGGACAGCACATGTTATGGGTGCCGCGATACCAATTGTTCTTCAGCCAGGTGCCCTCGTATGGTTCGAGAAGACACAGGGGCCCCTAGTGAAGGTGCTACCTGTGCCTGGATGTCGGCCGATGAAGCAGTTGGCTGTACGCGTGCATTTCTTACGATGTGGCAGTCTTCTCCACGACTGGTCTGTCGAGGGCGTCCTGAGCCTGGTCTTCGTGTACATGACATCTCTCGGGTCCACTGGTCCCAACACCTCCTCACAACACAATCAGAGCGGCCTAATTGACGAGCTACTCGCCTAGCTGACCACCCAGCTTCCATCATCCCGACGATTCTCCCCCTCTCAAACTGCGACAACTGCTCATATTCTCTTCAAACACGGCGTAATGGCATGTCTACCTCAGCTCTTCCTTTGTAAATGATTCAGCACACTCAAACAAAGCTTTGGTTACCTGTTTTATACTCCCCAGAGTACGACGTTCAACGCTCTCTACCGGCTATACGTAATGCGCAATCACGCTGCATTTCTAATCATTTGCATATCTCCCCGACATGTACCTTCATTGCAAGTTTCGTTACGATCCCGCAATTATTTCTTGGTGCGCTAATTTTTTTGTCCATGAGTGTACATGTCAATATGCAGAAAAAAATCAACGTACTAATACTAGACTGAACTAGTACTAGTGACTGAACTAGTACGTGAAAGTTGATTTACTTGTTATTATATGTCAATATGCAAAACAAATCAACACACTAATGAAAGAAAAAATGAATTAGTTGAAGAAAATTATTAAATTATTTTTGTAAGCGATTAATGAAATTCACCTACCCTTAAATGACGATGAAAGGATGTGCTGCAAACTTAACATTGTTTCACTGCGGCTGACGCACAAAAATCGCAGGACACAAAGACTGTATTTCCTTTATTTAATTATTCTAATTCTAAATATGAAACAAGCGATGCGAAAATGTGATGCAAAATAAGCGAGTCATTCTACATGGCTGTCACAAACACAATATTCTATCAATCACTAATGTTGTTGCCCCATGCAAAAAGTAGAAAAGGGAAACTTACAGATTATAAAATGATCAATCACAGATCAATATCTTCAGCTTCCGGTGGGAGCGGACTGGTGATTTAATTATCAAATAAACAAGTTGAGCGATCTTAGATTTTATCCGCTGCTCGCAATACTCACATGAACACGATGTAAATGAGATGAAACCAGTATTGAAGATTACAGGGATTAAGATAGAATCAGATAGGAATATTTCTATTATTTTATTCCATAATTTTTTATTTGGAATGTAAGTAAAACCGTGTACCCGAATGAAACTAATCGTCATCTGAAGAAAATTTCATATAACTTCTTTGATTACTCGAAAAACGTATTTGCTTGTTACGGGAAGAAAACATTGAGAAACTTACCATAAATCTGTCAGAAATTATTCAAAGCATTTGCTGTAGAACAACGTTCACATTATTACCCTGTTATGGTTCTAGTGCAGTTATGTTTAGAATGATTCTAATTACATTAGTTACAGAGATTGCTCTCTTATGACCATGAAATTTTACAAAGTGTATAGCAACGATGCTTTTTAATTTGTGAAAGCAGTTAAGAAAATAAAAGTTTTTATCAATGGCAACAATCTTTTATATTTGCTTTTAAGTTTGGCAACACTTTTAGCGGCGTCAAATAAAATTACGCCTCAGGTATATCGTAATCTAGGAACTAGGCCCTTTAACGTGAGCAAAACAAAACAAGAGATATTTGTTGCACGAATAGGTGTTATCTGCTTCATGGCTTTCCAAGCTTATTTTCCCATTAATTGCATGAAATTCAGAGGCAGATGTAGAACTTATTATTAGTCGCATGATAACGTTGGAATCACATTTTCTATTTTAACATGATATATTAATGACTGGTTATCGCACTAAACTTCAGAGTAAAACGAATGTTGAGATAATTATAACAGTAAGAATAAAAAGAGAAAACTTACTCTTTTTTTCAACTTCTTTGGTACAGCAAATTTTATCATATTATAAAAAGTGCCGAAAAGGGCTGTTTCGTTCACTACGTGTATACTCCGTAGCCGAAAAGGCAAACAATTCTAAATAAAAAATTAAATAAAGTAAAGTAAAAAAGAAACTCGAAATCTGAAAATTTTAGATTAGATTTTACACAGTCCAGTCACATTAATGTGACCACCACGTACTTTCCATGTCAGAGTTAAATAACCAATCACAGAAGGCAGGTGGCAGCACAGTGCAGTTGAGCGTATATAAAGGGTGTGTGAGGGCTTCGGAAAACATTTCAATCGTTGGCGTAATGCAGAAACGAAGCGATTTATCCGACTTCCAAAAGGGCATGATCATTGGCTTTCGGGCCAAGGGTGGAAGCATTTCCGAAACGGCTGAGTTTGTGAACTGTTCGCGTGCCGCCGTGGTAAAAGTGTACCGTGCATGGCAAAATGGGACTGTCCAAAATCAGCGACGTGGCAAATGTGGTGCACCACGGGCCATAGATGACAGAGGCGAACGACGGTTGCGGAGATGCGTTCGGGCAGATAGACGGGCTACCGTTGAGCAACTGACCACCAAAATGAACCAAGGGGCTACCAAAAGTGTCTCCCAAAGTACTATTCAGCGAACATTGCTGCGTCTGGGCCTCCGAAGCAGACGCCTGGTTCGTGCACCTATGCTGACTGCTGTTCATCGACGGCGAAGGCTAGAATTTGCACGCCAGTACAGCAGCTGGACGTCCACTGAGTGGCGACAGGTTGCGTTTTCGGATGAATCGCGTTTTATGCTCCATCGGACAGATGGACGTTGGCGTATAAGGCGTGAAACCTCTGAAAGGAACCACCCTGCAACCATTGCCGGAACGGTCCAAGCTGGAGGCGGGAGCATTATGGTCTGGGGAATGTTTTCCTGGCATTCTCTAGGTTCACTGATCATTGTGGAAGGCACAATGGATCAATACAAGTATGCATCTGTCCTTGCGGACCATGTTCACCCCTACATGCGCATTGTTTTTCCTCAGGATGATGGCATCTTCCAGCAGGACAATGCGAGGTGCCATACAGCTGCCAGTGTACGTGCGTGGTTCGAAGAGCACCAGGATGAGTTTACCGTCCTCCCCTGGCCAGCAAACTCACCTGACTTAAACCCAATCAAGCATCTGTGGGACCATCTCGATCGAGTTGTTCGCGCCATGGATCCTCAACCGCGTAATCTAGCGCAGCTGGCCACGGCATTAGAGTCGGCATGGCTCAACATCCCAGAGAACACCTTCAGGGACCTATGTGACTCTCTTCCTGCACGTCTCGCAGCAGTCCGCTCTGCGAAAGGTGGTTATTCTGGCTTTTGACAGATGGTCACATTAATGTGACTGGACTGTGTAGATTCTTAGTTTATAAGATAAAGGTTATCTGAACTCTAATATCCTTGAATTATTAAAAAGGAATAAGAATTTTCCTTTGCTGACTTAATATCGGTACAAAATTAAATGAATTTCAATTAACTCTAATTTAAGAATTATAAGTATACTGGAAATAATACATGCTAAAACTGGCTTTCGAAGGGGACAAGAAAAAGGTGGTTCTTAGAATAACGTAATTTGTTGGATTTTTAATTAATTTTCTAAAGGTCCCTAAAATTTATTTTTTAAGTTGTGACTGAACTAGTACATGGAAGTTGATTTACTTGTTAGTATATGTCAATATGCAAAACAAATCAACACACTAATACTAGACTGAACTAGTACTAGTGAATTATTAAAAAGGAATAAGAATTTTCCTTTGCGGACTTAATATCGATACAAAATTAAATAAATTTCAATTAACTCCAATTTAAGAATTATAAGTATGTAAGGTTTTAGTTAAACTAACCAAGTTTTATTTTAATTTAAATCTTTCTATCTCCTCTCTGTTTCAACTTCCCGTCAGAAGCGCGCGTTTTCAGCTTATGCTAATTTTGAAGTACAGCCAAGTACTATTTAAGCCAGAGGTAGAAACCTCTCAATGTGAGAGAGCTTAGTCTCAGATCACGGTCACTCTGCTCAACGTTCGCCTGACCAGCTAGCAGTTAAAATTTATAAGCCATAGTGCTTACTACGTGATTGCATTGTGAAACAATTTGAAGTGCGCTAGTATTAGTATATCTTGCTACGCACCCTTTCAGGTAGAGGCCAACTTCCGCGATTTGCTCTGCGAAGCAAAGTTTAATTTAATTTCTATTTAGGTATTTATTTAAATTTATTTGTTTGTTAAGTTCGACCCAAGTGTGGTCTTCTACTTCTGTATCCCTCCCGAGTTGGGAGTGTAAATAATAGTGATCTAATAAAAGAGGATTTCAAATCCCTTTCAAGTGCAGTTATTCTCCAACTCAGCATCTACATCAGAACAAAGCTAACTTTTCATCAGCTCACTGTTCCAGTTCAGGACTTGAGAAGAAGAACCCTATTACAGACTTTACTATGTTTCCTAAAATGATGCACAGAACACTCAGTCCTGATAAGTATACTGGAAATAACACATGCTAAAAATGGCTTTCGAAGGGGACAAGAAAAAGTTGATTTACTTGTTATTATATGTCAATATGCAAAACAAATCAACACACTAATACTAAACTGAACTAGTACTAGTGACTGAAATGGCTTTCGAAGGGGACAAGAAAAAGGTGGTTCTTAGAATAACGTAATTTGTTGGATTTTTAATTAATTTTCTAAAGGTCCCTAAAATTTATTTTTTAAGTTGTGACTGAACTAGTACATGGAAGTTAAAATTTATTTTTTAAATTTTAATTACTTAAAATTTAATTAATTCTACTTAATTTTGTTAATGAATGCTAATTATTCATAATAATTAGAATTAATATTATTAAGTCTACGTTTTTATGATAATTAATTCTGATTATTATAATTAATTCTAAGTTTTAACTAATTTTCTAAAGGTCCATACTCCAAGTTGAGAAATACTGGTCTACCGAAAACGTACCACATTCTGCGCTGTAGGCGATCTAAGTGGGACAAACCGTTCGGCCTTTCCTTTCCGAAAAAGCATTATATTCTTGGTGGTTACTCATAGTTCTAATGTTAAACAGAAAGGGAGTTCAACAATGGTTCTGGCTCGTATTAACATGTTACACATGGAGAGAACCACGAAAACACCCATGCAGCCAACCCGTTTGCGGTATTTGAACTTCTGACCGAACTACCAGTGTTCAAAGACTTTACAGCTCGGCCACTGGTTGGCCAAAGAGGTATATTTAAAGGTATAAAGGTATAGAAGCATAAAGGTGGTGTATAGAAATTTAAAAACTTAAAAGCGAAAAATGGCTATATGAAATGCTGAAACATGGCTTTCGTAAATAAGAAATTTAAATTTCGAGTATTACCTTTAAGAAGAAAAAAAAAGATTTCCTATTAATGAAATGTAAATATATTTTCTTAAATTAGGCAAAAACTTTTCACCTACTCATGCGCAAAAGCTGAGGATATATCAGGCAGCGAAGCAACGGATTTATTGCTTTACATCGCATTTTAATATATGTTGGAAAAAGAAATTTTTAGTTTCCTGAGCAAACACATTACAGGGAATAATTGCAGAAAAGATCATTATTTTGGCGATTTATAGATTTCTATATAATTGGGTAAAAACAAGACCAGCAATTAAATCTTTACTTAATGGTGTAAATTGATGGTGGTCTAGTGGAAATTTTTTTTCCACTGGGGAGCACTTAGCCGACTTAAGCTTCGCCACTTTATTATGGAAGCATCTAACAGGTCCTTATAAAGGGATGAACAATTACAGTCATGCCTTCTCCGAGATTCAAACCCGGGCCTTTCGGTATCGCAATAGGCTCCCCTATCCACTGTAACGTCTGGGCGGCTAGAAATATTAGTTACTCATATATCTTCAAATTCTACACGTAAAAATGCTTTTTGTACTTAACTTATTGAAGCAAAATGCATATTTTATTAATCAGAATTTTTTCAGTACGATGACAACAAAAATAGTTAAACATTATTTACAGAATTCTTCCAGCCAAAATTCTGAAAATAAATACATGAAAAAAAATTCTGCTCTGTTTTTTGAAAGCTTGTAATTGGAAGCATATGTTAGGTATTAATATATGTGAAAACAAGTAATATTAAAAGAATTCTTTTTAAAGTGAATTCCTACTTAGGCCAACAAAGAAAAATTTTATTTCAGTTACTTTTTATTAACATTATTAACATTTTTTTCGTACCTAATTTATGAAGCTGATGGTGGTCTATAATTTCTCATTCTATCTATCTCTTGTAATGTTTCATTATTGCAAGGAACCTTTACAGTGAGTTTCGAGCAGTGCAGTTCTTCAGTTAATATTCCATCTAATGATTTCACGCGATTCAAGGCGACATATGGTTGACCTGCTGCGAAGCGTTTTCGTAGGAAGCTTTTCTTGGCGCTTACCTTTTTCTTTTTCTAATCATCGCTTGCGTTGTGTTGTAGTTTCTTTTCGCATTCTCCGTTTGTGAAGCAAGGGACATTTTAAAGGGTTATACTTTAAACATATATTATTATCAAGTTAACGTAGAAACATGGGGAGAATTTTCGCTACATAATGGGACATTACATCCGCTTCAACCAACTCTATAAAACAACCAAAGCTGTATGTAAGTAAAGCGTCGGCACTCCCATACTATAACATGACGCCAAATTGCAGCGCCAATTCACTGCAGTGGTGGCGATGTAAACTAAATCTCTTCCCCTCCTCCTTTCCCCTGCAGTGACGACATGGAGGTTGGAAGTAAGATGGCGAGGCCGCAATGAGTTTTGACACGATTGGATGTAAATATTTTGCAATTGCGTTGTAATTATATATATAAATGTATATATTTTCTATTTGTACAGTATTTCAGAGTCCTAAGTATACGAAAAGAAATACATTTTTTAGCAAAGTTTATTGTTATTAACATTAAAATTATGCATTATTTCTTCTCCACTTACAGAGCTTCTACCTAAAATACTTTCTCAAATATGACATGATTTTTTTAGCTTCTGAGGCATCTTTTAAATGAAAAAAATCTAAGTCAATTTGTAATTAATGCTCAATTCGGTCCACTTCAAATTAGCGTTTTTTTTATTTTAATAGTGAAATACATTAAATAGTACATAACTTTCTCTGAATATTTCTGAAAGGGAATAAAAAAAAAGATTTTTTAAAATCTTATTTAAAACTTGTACCTGCGTTATTATAAAATATAGCGGAATAATTCTTTTAATTATCAGATTTTTTTACCTTTAATTTCAACAACACATATCCTAAAACTCGTCTTTATTACTTCCGTAAAACTCTTCTTTATTACTTCCTTAAGTACGCATCGTCTCAAGGTAACGTCTAGAAATGTATTCCATCAGATTTCGACGAAATCTTACTCTTGCAATCCTTAATCCGCAGTATCGATACGCCATTAGAGAAAATTAAAAAAAAAATTGGTTCTGAAAAGAACCTTTTGTAATTAAAAAGTACAAAATTAATAAGTTATAAATAACACAACCAAAGCACGTTAGAAGCTAACAAGATTTCGGTAGAATCAAACAAACAACCAAATCAAAACAACCAATGACTGAAAAGAGAAGGAGCATGTGAAGTTTTACTGATTGTGTTTCCACATCGCCACCGCTACGAGCGCTGCGGTCGTTACGAAGCGCAATTTCTCGCATTGAAGTGTCGACGCTTTATTTACATACAACTTTGAAAACAACAATTCTTTAATTCCATACACTTTAAAAATCTTTAAAACTCTATCTTACTGTTGCCACTTATTTTTGTTAAATGTTACAATCCCATTTATTTCATCCATGTGCTATTATTTATAAGTTGATATAAAATTAATTTTTACACCACGTGAGAATTCCTAATAAACGGTTATTATTTGTATTAATAAAAACAGCATATCTTTAGTTCCGATAAACAGGAATAAATAAGTAGGAACTGACTTTAATATGTGAGAAACTGTATTAACATCAAGTGTCATCCACTGCAAGTTAAAAAAATATATTTGGAGTGGATGAATAAAAAGTATTTTATTAACGATTGAAAATTTGAACAAGTTATAGGGAGAGTGTGAGCTAATAGTAGGAATTTAAATAAAAAGGAGCTATTGTTTCAGGAATAACCTTATTATGATTATTACATGATACACAGAAGCATGATACGTAAAACTTTTGCAAGCCGAATAAATGGCATAAAATGTTGAAGCAACTTATGAAATTTTTATGGAAAGCATTTTAAATCGTTGCCAAATAGTTAGCCTCTACCCAATAACTCCAAAATTTTAAAACTATATTAATAAAAGCAAGAATGGTTTAATGAATACACAGCGAATGTAAACAAAACATAATATGCATAATCGTCTCAAAATGTTCATATCTAAACTTCAACAACCATTAATTAATGTACCTTCTTTTAAATTCTACCAATCTGAAAAAAAGGATATAAATATTAGATTCAGCTTAAAAAAAGACATTTTATCTTCAAGTGCCGTTAGAAGTTTAATAATGAAGTTTAAGTACAAAGGCAGTTTAAAAAAAGTTTCAGATAAATCCAACTTACACGGCAGATAGTTGCTTGAATTAGAAATAAGTTCCGACCACACAGAGCTGTTTCAAATGTCTATAAAAACGTTCTGGAAAAGCGCGGACATCAATGATATCAATGAGAAAAGCTGATTGAAATGCATTTATTGCTCGAAGAAAAGAAAATAATCAAGTGAATTATGAGTTAAAATTTCAAAATTACATGTTCATCACATGTAGCAGCGCTGTCATTGAAAAAATTACATTCCAAGAATAATCCATTTTCTTAATGAAGAAAATTTGGACCGAAAAGTTTAATTTTTGGCTGTGGTATTTGGCAAGAGCTGTAAAGGATGTACTTTTTTAAAGAAAGAATGATGTATGCTAGAGGGTTACATTTAAAAACATTCTGTAAATGCGTTTAAATTTTGAAACTAAATTATTTATTAATAACACTGCCTTTATAATTCTTCAAAGTATGAACACAATGCAGAAAACATCGTTTCGGTGCTCATTAATATGTATAGAACTTGCCTAACGTCTGAAGAATAGATAGATCAGTAATAGCTGAATATTTAGAAGTGGTAGTTGTGAAATAGCGCTTTAAAAATAATTGAAGACTGAGTGTGAGGAGGTGTAACAGGTTGCCTAAACAGGATAGAGGTTAGTGACTGTGACTACCATACCAAAGGGCCCGAGTTGTTCGGATCCTGGAGAAGGCATGGAAGTTTGTAAATTACTGCATGTAATTAGTGCAATAATTAGTGTAAGTATGGTGTTTGTGCGGTATGGGGACACTCTAAATACGCGGCGAGACGAAAGTCCTTTCGAGATTTTGATGGTAGGGGAAGAGGGGTACTGCTAGTCACAACAATAACAAGAGATAAAACAAATTGGGTTGAAGGAGAGTGAGGAACTTAGCAGAAGTATTTAGTTTCCAAAGAGACTACACCAGGCCTTAAAATGTCTAGCGCCTCCCTTGGATAAACTTTTAAGTATTTTGGGAATTTATTTATTCGGGTCTCATAGGTATTGTTACGTGCGTACGAGTTCGTTATACATTGAATGCACAAGTCGTTAAAAAGTTAACAAAAATTTATTCTTTCCACAAGAAATAAATCAAAATGCTGAAATATTTCTTCAGAGATATTCGGACAATATTACAATATTTCAAACGTTTAACAACAACTCAGTTCAAAACACATAAAATTCTATCTCACAGCGAAATCGCTACAATCAATAACAGCATTAAGTAAACAAAGAGCAGTTCGCTTTCTACAACAACAACAACAACAACTGAGATGAGTTGTTTCACCTCGGCTTTTATAAGCTTCTTAATTATCAGTAGAACAAACACGATTTTTCTAGATTTTTCTGGATGGCAACAGTAATTACGAGATATTTATTTATTAAGCATTTAATGCACGCGCTCTTTTATTTTTATTGCTATTTTTTTTCGACGTAGTTTTCTCTTCAAAAATCGTCTGCGTTGCACGGGGAAATAAAAAGGAATTTCAATTAAAATTCTAAATAAATAGCCAAATAAATGTGAAATTCGTAACATTGCTCCCTTCCCAAGGACTGCACGTCCCGGGCAGTACAATCCTTGGACAGGAAGCCAAACTTACAACTAAGGCCTCAGTGTTATAATAAATATTACTTTATAATAACAAAATAAACAATAATTCCAATAAGTGACTTTCAGCAAATTAAATTCTATCCAACGTTAAATACAATTCTAATACTATCAAGTACTAAGTACAAATACTATCAAATACAAATGCTATCAAATACAAATACTTATCAAATGCTAAATACAAATCAAATACTAAATACAAATAGGACCATGGTCTTATGCTATTTACATTATTATTTACAACTATATGCACTACGTACTATGGCCATAGTAATGAACTAACCTGTCATAATGAATGACTTTAGGTTTAGAGTTCGATGACTTACGGATCCGAACCACGACGTCGTTCAGCCTGTTTAGGATTGAGTAAGGACCATATCAAGGTGACTGTAGTTTCGGAGAAAGTCTATTCTGTCGAGTCGGACTCCATAACCACACCTTGTCTCTTTTGTTGAAACGATGGGCAGTAGCTCGTGTCTTAGCGGGTCTTCATCTTGTTCGTCGCCAAGCTGCCTCGCTTTCGTGAGAACGGTGCTTCACTTCAAACCGAGCCTGGACATCTTGGATGTATTCCTCAGGCGATGAAGGCGCATCTGCAGGGCGGTCAGATGAGAAATCACAAGGCAGACGAAGATCACGACCGATGAGCATCTGGGCTGGAGAATTGCTGGTAGTCTCCGGTTTCTCTTCGATCTCAGTATGATTTCGGCACCTTTCTGAGCAGGGTAATTCAGACGATACGTCGGCGTTTCGTGGTGAAGATCCTTTCTGAGGATCGATAGTCATGGTCTCAAACGCTGAAAACAGTTTGTTGTTTTTGAAGTCTAACTAAAAATTATATTTCCTTAAAAAGTCCAATCCTAGTATGCAGGGGTCTGTAATATCCGCCACATATGCTGTGTGATGGTAGGTGGCACTTCCAAAGGCGATGTTCACGTTTAACATTCCTTCTATATCAATTTTCTCGCCGGACGCAGTCTGGAGAGTGACACAGGATGGCGTCCAAATCAGTTTTTCCTTAAATGTTTGAGCTGAATCCTTCCGAATTATGGTAACATTAGCTCCTGAATCAATGATCATACTGCAGGGAACTCCGTCGATATGCCCATTAATGGATAGTCCATTACTCTTGCCACACACTGCAGAAATCTTGAGCGCTTTAAAACGGGGTTGTTCACTATCGCTCAAACTTGCAGTTCCTTCGTAGGTGGCCTTCAGCTCCGGAGTTCCAGCATTTTGGTTCTTTGTCATTACTTTTCTATCTCATGTCATTTAATTTTCTGTTTATATCGTTCGTCTTATTTTCCGAGCTTTTGAATATTCGGCAGTTCCTTCGCATGTGCCCTAAAGTACCGCAGTTCCAGCACTTTACTGTCGGTTTCTTATCACCGATATTCCGCTGCAAGGCATTCACTTGTCTTGTTAAATCATCTAAACGAGCCATCAACTGATCCACTGGCTCTTGGACTCGCACAGCTCTGAGTGGGTGTTGGTCTCTACGAGTGGCTTGCTGTGCTGCCTCGAATTTCATAGCGTACACTAGAGCGCTTTTCAAGTCCTTCACATCAGCCATTCGCAGTGCTTTCTGTATTTCAGGATCGGATGCCGTCGATGAAGTATTGCAGTGACAGGATTTCTCTTGTTTCTGTCGGACACTCCGAAAAGGCGAGGTGGGACAGCCTTTCAACATCCGTGGCGAGCTCCTGAAGTGTTTCCGTAGGCTTCTGTTGACGAGATTTTAACATAATCTTTTAAACACTTCTCTCCAAGCAGCTGTAAAGCACCGGACAGAGCTTCGAAATCTAGCCTTTTGTTTTCGGGAAGAGTCTGAAGGATATGCGCTGCGTCTGCTCTCAGAGAAGCGGCAAGGTGACAGGCCTTAACTTGGGAATCCCATCCATTTGCTTCCGCAACTATAGAAAATTGTGTCTAATACACTTGCCAGGAGATCTTCCCATCATATGTCGATAGCTTCAGAGAAGGATGCGCAGGCATGGCTAGGAATTCGTATCCGAATTGCTTCCTGCCGTCGCTACGAATTTCTTTAAAGTATCAACTTCTTTGCAACTGCGGAAACTTTGTCATCAATTTGTTGTTCCACTGCAGAAACTCTTTCTTGAATTTGTTCTTTCACAGCAGTAAATCTTTCTTGAATTTGTACACAGCAGAAATTCTGTAATCGATTTGTTGTTCTACGGCAGAAACTCTCTCTTCTATTTGTTCTTTGGCAGAAGAAACTTTATTTTCAACCGCGTCTATTCTGCTTTCCATAGCCTCAAATTTATTTTCTATTATGCAAGTAATTTCCTTTTTCATTTCTTCTTGACTTGCTTTAACGGCTCTCATTTCTTCCTTAACGGATTCTTGACCCAATTTCATCTGAACTTTAACAGATTCCTGAACAGCCTTCATTTCTTCCTTAACAGATTTCTCCATCTTTTCTTGAACAGAATTCATTTCATCTTTAACAGATTCTTGAACAGCTTTCATCTCCTCTTTCACAGAATCTTGGCCAGCTTTAATTTCTTCTTTAAATGCAGCAAAGGCTGCCATGAATTGCCTTAATTGTTCTTCCATTGTTCTAGTTAATGGCATTAGAAAACCCCACTCCTGACACCAAAAATTGTTACATGCGTACGAGTTCGTTATATATTGAATGCAGAAGTCATTAAAAAGTTAACAAAAATTTATTCTTTCCGCAAGAAATAAATCAAAATGCTGAAATATTTCTTCAGAAATATTCGGACAATATTACAGTATCTCAAACGTTTAACAAAAACTCAGTTCAAAACAAATAAAATAATTCTATCTCACAGCGAAATCGCTACAATCAATAACAGCATTAAGTAAAAAAACAGCAGTTAGCTTTCTACAACAACTGAGATGAGATGTTTCACCTCGGCTTTTATAAGCTTTTTAATTATCAGTAGAACAATCACGATATTTCTAGATTTTTCTGGATGGCAACAGTAATTACGAGATATTTATTTTTTAAGCATTAAATTCACGTGCTCTTTTATTTTTATTGCTATTTTTTTTTCGACGTAGTTTTCTCTTCAAAAATCGTCTGCGTTGCACGGGGAAATAAAAAGGAATTTTAATTACAATTCTAAATAAATAGCCAAATAAATGTGAAATTCGTAACAGTATTATACATATGCAGAAAATAGGCGTAGGCATGATAAATAACTAAACTAATATGTGTCAGGTTTAAATTCGTCAGCGTGAGATAGAAGCAAGAGAAAATTTAGCGGAACAGCACGTCTTTAGTCGTCAATCTCTGGATACATCGCCAACAGTGTACAGCGGACGTTAGCTAGGTGTGAATTTTAGGGCTTTCAGGCATCGCAGGCAAAAAGCAAAATTTTCTAATTAGTGGAATTTGTGAAGAAATGCAGAGAAATACTGATAAATGCAGAAGAGAAGTTTTTCATCTCGATTATAGTCCCCCAATCGTCAACCAGCTAACGGATGGGGAAATATGTAGTGCGACTCTTAACTCCAGAAAATGTTACTACCGATAGAGAAGAAAGTGAGAGAAAGGCTGCTAAAAACATTTCTATTGATAATTTAGTGGAAATTTTCAATGTGGAAACTACAGGACTTGAAAAAGGCAACTTTGTAGCTCAAGAAAAAATTGTGTCTATCTTTAGAATTAAAGACAAAGTATTAGCACAAAAAGGGAGAACTTACGTTGAAAAAATATTTAAAACAAACAAATAAATATTGAACATTTTTTTTTGTAAATTTTGTTTCCATTAAAGTTTCAAATGCTTTATTATTTCATAAATTACTACTTCATATTTTTAATTTTATAATTTCTGCATGACGTCTTGCTAGATTTAAACTGATGATCTAATATCTGGAAAATTCCCAAATCCGAAATCACCGAAGTCTTGATGAGTCCGGATCTCGGTCTACTATCATTATACATGATCTCTCATAGAAGCGAAAATCAGCTTTGCATTTCCTTCTGTTACTAATAACAGTTATTATTCCAAGGTTTCCTCAAAGCTGAGGGCTATTTAAATATACATTTAACATTGTGTGAATTAATTAATATATGAAGAAGAAGACAAAGAACAAGTATTAAAGAAACTAATAGCAAACAAAAAGAATCGGCGTTTCAGTTTCCATTTCAAATTTGAAACATTAAATTCCTTTTCATTTTTTTGTTATTCTGACCGCCCGCAATGTATCTAATTTCATTGCTAAATGGGTATCATAAATTTGTATTACTTCAGTACTGTTGTGTATTGCAAACGAACTTCGCTTTCCGCCATAATTGAAAGACTGCCATTTTGAGTGGGCTTCACTTTATTCTTTCATTTCCCTTGCACTAAACATTTGTAGAGTCAGCTCTTGATCAAGATCTATTAATGAGCAGTTGCCAATTAACAATTCTCCTCTCGTATTATTCACCAAACTATTGAAAGTTTTTGATGTGCAGATAAAAAAAAGCTATCTTTCATTTTCAGCCATTATGATATTTTCTTTTTACCATAGATTAGTTAAAAATTGAACAAATAATGGATAAGTTTAATTTTCGTGTCGATTTGTCTCCCACCTGTACAATTCGAAATTTAAAGACCGCATTCCATGTATGAGTTTCCGGGTATCTATGATCCTTTTTGTCCCCTTGCTTAATACACATTGGCAAACTAAAACAGCATTAAAATTTCATGTTAAAGATCATGGGAATTACGTCGAATAAAAAAATGAAACTCACAAATCTTCCATTGCCCGTCATTGTTGATCAAAAGCGTCACATTTTCGTTTCCTCTGCAGCCAAAATTGTTAAAACAACTTCTTCCGTTGGGAAATTGCATCGCCAGGAGACGTTTCATTCATATATTCATAAGAAGTTTTCTGTCTGAATTATTAATTCAATCTATAATCTTTCTTTACAGCCAACGTTTTTAGGAATTATTTTCTATTTGCTTTACTTTCACTGTTCGGTCTATAGACGCCGCGAATGGATTTGCTTTCTATTACTCTGCTGGAACAAACTCGAATTCTGTTTCTGTTTCTATCACTTAAGAACATGTTTCGCTGCCAAGAGTTTCATTCTCATAACTGATGAGAAAGGTTCTATTTACACTTACAAAATAACACCCTGCTAATTTACTCGCGTTACGCCGAATTTGTTGATTATTATTAGTTTCTTCAACACGAATTAACTAGATTGTTGATATTTTTTCTACTCACTTGCACCTCGTAAAGCATGAAAATAATAAATTTTGGAGATGCAAGTCTATAAATATCCTCCAAGGATAAATCTTTGAGGTCAAAGATGAGCACACATCCGCATACTGAAGATGCTTCGAGGCGGCAAATAAGTAAACCTGCTGTCATAACTGCAGCTGCATAACTGCATGTCTTCGGCAGAGACTCCATTCCGTCTGCAGTGCCCTGTAAATATTTATGCTTTCCCTTCAATAAACATTGCTTTTATCAATTAATTTTTACTTCATTTCCTCTAAGCAAGGAGATTTAATCTCTCCCAAAAGAAATGTTTCAACAATAAATGATATGATACAAGAACGAATTCCTTACCTACACGGAAAATGGCCAGAAGTCTACCATCAACATCTCTAAAATGCGTACTTGAGTAGCAATTCGCAGCCATGACGTGTTTAAGTTCCGAAGGTAAAAAATCTGTGTAAACTCTGGAGTACTTCTCTTTGAAGAGATAATAACTTCGCAGTGCCTTGAAAGCTCTCTGGACATCATGCTTCTTGCACCTGAGAAACATTAACAGGAACTTGTCGTCCATAAATGGATAGAAATCAGGCTCTTCTACAGGGGAAAAGGTAATGTTGATTATAGATATTCTACAAAAATATGTAATTTGATTAGACAATTATTACAACGACCCATAAAATATCAATGGTATTTCAGTTACCAGTGCTTGGCAATGGTTTACAGCTACAACTTAACTTTCAAATCTTGTTCTGAGCTAGAGCTAAAAAGTTAGAAAATCAGTTGTAACTGAGTTATTTGAAGATATCTTTCTTGTTTCATTTTCGTAATAAATGATGTTTTAAAAGAATTGGTTTGTCAGTATTTGAATGTAGTGATAAACATGTTTCCTTCTACCAAAATTTAATTCAATCCAGTCAAACCATCTGTCAATATAAGGGAAAAATACTGTAGCATAAGATGAATATCCACAGTGTTGTTAATTTAGTTGAACTTACTGAGACTAGCATCTAATTCTTGTGATATTTAGGAAATAGTATTCTGGCAAAAAGTTGAAAAATTAATGTGGGTGAAAGTTTTCTGTACTGCTTACACTATTTTGTTTTCAATTGATAATTCGTCAAAATTCAATCAAATGATCTTAATTTACTATTAAATATGAAATTAAGAGAAGTTCAAAAGATGCCTTTGCGCTCGAATTAATATATAGCATATATATATGCGTGTGGGAGAGCTAAGTTCTGCAGACACCAGAGGGCACTACTTGACAGAGCGAGGTAGACGACGAGATATCAGACCACGAAGATGGCGATGGACTTTCGGTTTAGATATGATCGTGAGGCGTCGAGTGGCTGCGTAAACACATAAAGTGATAAAAAAATTTCTGATGCTGAACTAGCGCGAGGAGGCGTTAAGTCACGGTTACATTCCAGTTTAATGCGTAGTTTTTTACGCAACTATTGTATGCTCCGTGTGGAAAACAAAATGATTCTTCATTATTTACTGAGTGACATTACCTCAATTTTCTCCACAGAAAAATCTGGGGCTTGTCAGGGATTTGACCAAGAATTTTTATATTCTTAACCTTAGAAGAAGAAGTCATCGCAAATTGTGTAGAGTGTATTTTGTGCGAAGAAAAACGAGGTAAAGGCGATGATTTGCTGAATCCCGTACCAAAAGCACTTTTCACATTGATTTTATAGGACCATTGACGAATAAGAAATGCAACCACATCTTGACCGTTGTCGATGAGTTCACAAAGCCCGTATGCCTTTGTCTCTTTCCAGTGAAGTCTACATCAGTTCAAGAGGAATTGCAGAAGCTGAAACTGCAACAATAAACTTTCAGCAAGCCTTAAAAAATATTATCGATAAAGGTACGGCTTACATTTTTAAAGGATTTGAAAACTACTGTACGGAAGAGAATATCCAGTACATATTTAGAAGTACCGACGTTTCTAGAGGGAATTGGCAGGTCGAAAGAATTCATCTGACTCTGATTCCAATCATATCCAAACTATCTGTAGAAGATACTATCAAATGGTACAAATAACATTGTAGAGGTTATAGATCTTCAACAGCGTAAAAGCAGAAGTAAAAAAAGCTCACGTGCTCACGTTTTGAGCTCCTTTACTGGTGTTAAAAAAAATCAACAGGATTTAAAGATTATTAAAATTTTCGAAGAAGAAATGAATATTCAGATCAAAGACCGAGAAGCTATTAAAGAAGCAAAGAAATACATTCTAAAAATTCAGGAAGAGAATAGAAAAACATTAAACAAGAAGAGAAGAAGCAAAGGTATATAACGTGAACGACCTAGTGACCATACAACGAACGCAGTATGGAGATTGTCTAAAGTTAAGGCCAAAGTTCTTCTGCCCGTACCGTGTAGCAGTGAGAAAAGGCAAATAGTCAAGTGGAAAACGTCCAAGTGGAAAAAGTAGACCGACTTGAAGTCCTGGTTGTATAACCACAATAGTTGATCATATGACACCTTGGACTATTTCAACTTCTGTTTTTGCCTTCTTTTTCTTTTTATTTATTTTCAGATGCTGTCTTAACGTACTTCATATCACTGATCTGTCTTTTCGAGGCCGAAAACGGGAGTCAGGATCGTCGAACTGTAGGAGCGCTAAGTTCTGCAGCCACCAGAGGGCACTGCGGTGTGCATCTCTCCATTTCCTTTCGGCCTGTAAAGTCACTGGACCATTTTTCCTTTCCTTTGTCTCTTTCCGGAGTGTCACAGACAGGACTTAGTTACTTTAATCGCCTTTGGGGCATAATACTTCATGACAGCTGGAACACGTTGCACGGAATGCACGATAATCGTGGTGATCAGCGACAGCTGGAGTACGCCAGCCTTTTCGTGCGTTCCCGTTCACTAATTTTGAGAACTTTATTCAGGGAATTCTCCTATAGTCCTTTATGGATTTATCTGAGGTTACTGGAAAGGACTACTTAGGTTGTAGAATCCCAGTATAACTACATTCATATCAATTTATGAATGCCAGCCTTTGAATTCGAAAGGCTACCTTCATATCAGAAGTATGTGTTTTCAGACTTTCTCGCATCGCATTAAATACTGTCTAACCACACTAGCCAGAGCAGTTTGACTGACGGCCAAGATGGGTCAATTTAATTGAAGGGGTGTTGGTGAAAAGCGCGGGTATTTTTTCCTCTCTGTTGTCGGAGGGGTGAAAAAGCACGGGTATTTTTTCCTCTCGGACCAAGGACCAAGGCGAAGGCTTACGGAGTACCTTTGCTAATTAAAGCAATTACCTCCACATCATCGTTAAGAAAAACTGAATAATTCAGAAAAAGCAATGGCTAAAGTGATGAAAGAAAACCGCTAAGTTTTAAATGTCCAAGAGTTGAATAAGGAGTCCACGCAATGGGACGGGAAAGTCTTTCGAACATTCTAATACCGTACAGGAATCCTGCAGCGATAATTGAGTGTTGAACGAGGTGAAGCGTGAGGCGATTGCTGGCACGCGACAGCGTAAAAAGCAATCGAACAGGTATGAAAGAGAATTTTCCTCTCGGAGGTCGGGGTCATTTAGTGTTTTTTCTTATAATCATTGAGCATCGCTATTAATGACCTTCTTTCAAATCATTATTTTTACTATGAATTCTAGTGTTCTAGGAAGCTCTATACATAAGCCTTTGCACAGAAATTTTAAGGAATTAGTGTATAACTTGATTAAAGTTTGTGATGAAGAATCACAATTAGGCACACTGACTATCCTAGTTAGTTACACAGACAACACGTACAGCGAAAAAGATGACTGGCGTTCTTATTGCCAGCATAAACAGAATTCTTAAAGAATCTGAAAGTAAAGAAAATGTTTAATTCTCTTCTTCTAAAAAAAGATAAAAGACAGAAACTGTTTTAAATACAGGTTTAGATAATTTTGATTTAGATATTTTAAGACGAGCAGTTCAAGACTTTTATGACAAGGAAAAAAAGTTCCAACTATAACTAAACTGCTTCCTGTATTAAAGGACACAATCAATTTTCCGTAGAAAAGAGAAACGCTAAGAAAGATTCTCTGACAAATTGATTTCACCTGGAAAAAGTTCCGGAATAAAAGAAGCGTTTTACTAGAAAGACCTGACATTGTTTTATAAAGAACAATGTATTTGAGGAATATTAAACATTACAGAGAAGAATCCCGTCCCCTAATTTACATAGATGAAACATGGGTGAAAGCAGTTTAATGTCTGGAATATGCTAGAAATCAAATGAAATCAGTACGATTTTAGAAACAGAGAATGCCTCTCGCCGCATAATAATTTTATGTGCTGGTGGTAAGATGGGTTTCATTCCCAATACTACCTTAATTTATAAAGCGAACTCTACAATTGGCAATTGTCACGAACAAATAAATTCTTCAATATTTGAAAATAGGAAAAACAAAAAGTTCTTTCCAAACCTACCACAAAATTCCGTTATAATTATTGATAATGCACCTTATCATTCTGTGCAACTCAATAAAGCCCCCAATGCCTCTCCCAAAAAGATAGATATAATGCAGTGGATGACCAAAAACAACTTTTTTTTTGCCCGAATTTGAGAAAGTGGAGCTGTTGGATTTCGTGAAAAAAATACTTCCAAAGTAAAAACTTTTAAATTTGATTTTATAATCAAAGAATAAGGCATACAGTTCTGTGACTACCACCATATCACTGTGATAAAAACGCCGTGGAGTATTTATGGGCTTAAGTAAAATATTATGTTGGAAATCAGAACACGACTGCAGATATAAGCATGCCGAATTTATTTCGTTTCACAAACGAGGCTATTGAAGGTGTTTCAGCGAACAATTGGAAGAAGTACTGTGATCATCTGAAGGATTAGAAACTGAATTGGAGGAAAGATGGAGAAAAATTGGAGAAAAGATGGTATTATAGAAGAATTATGTGAAGCATTAAATTTTACTTACAGCGACAATTGGGATTCTGAATTCTCTACGAGTTCGGAGGACCCTCAATGCTGTGTTACGAAATAAATGTAAAGGAATAAAAAGGTATGGCATGTCTAATTAAAACTGAAATAATTTTTATGCAACCTCTTCTCATGAAATAACTTTACTTTATTTATAGATCATTTGATTATATTAAGAAATGTAATTTTTTAAAGTATATTTAACACGTAAAAGTTTTTCGTTCAATTACAGTATTATTACAGTTCTTACACTGGTTTTTCTATGAAATGTTACGGTCTGATGTTTTTACGTATTTTATTTTAATTCTATAATTTTAAAATTTCACGGCACATCAATTTAAAATGTATAAAGCGCAGACAACTTTTTGTTGTGTTGCATTCGAAAGATAAGAGCGGGAAATGGAAGAACCTTTTAAATCTACTGAGCTACTGCATTCACCCCTACATCACTGATAGATATGCCCACTTCGCCCCAAACCGGATGTTTACATAAAGCTGGAATACGTGGTCGGACAGTACGTACTGTGATCATATTTCGAGATGTACCTACTTCTTGCATATTTTCGATATCATGACTTTAGTACATTTTCCGATTAATGTTCACCACACGAAAAATCCTTTTTCTCGTCTTGTACACAGCGAAAAGAAATTAAAGAATGATGACTAAGCTTATATTTATCTTACGCTTAAGCATATTGATGAACGGAAATTACAAAAGTCTCAGTTCATTAATACCAAAGTCGCAAGGCAAGCCTGTTGATGCAGGTTTAGGGAAGACTGACAGGGCCTTTTTAAAGTGATGGTTATCAAAGCCTTGATAGCCCGCAGTTCAGAGAATCCTACCGCAATGTTTTAGGTATGCGTGATGATGATTCTCCTAAACACACGAAAAAGAAATTCGTACCGAAACAAGATGGTTACTCCTAGGCTGTCCAGAAGAAACCAACCAAGACGAAACCAAAGGATGTCTCTGCTACGTCAACGAGGAAAGATGATTATGACTGCGTTCTGCTCAAAAAGCAGCAAAGCTGACATCTCAACCAAAGGATGACTCTTCTGCTACAACGATGAATAAATTCGAAGTTCTAGATTCAAAGTCCCTTAATGAGGAAATTAGGGACTGTCATGATGAAGCCACCACGGACGAAGATCACACGGATGTTATTATTGACAGTGCGACTGATCACAAGGAAGAACGAATACCTCGATCATCTGCTCCACACTGGAGGTTAGCTGGAAAGAGATTAGGAGTTTGTTCCCTAACACGGCGTAATTGGTTACACTGATGTTTTGTTTAGGGTCAAAATCTCCATCATCTTTGACTCCACTTCAAATCGTAATCTTGAACTTCCATCTTCATGAAAAATAAAGTGTAATTTGGCTTTCAGACCAAAACGTAATGCACTGATCAAGATCGTTATTCAAGAATTAGCTAATGGCACTTACGTAAAAGACGTCAAGAAAGAACTCTGTGATGAAACTTACCCTATAATCAAAGTTACTCATTTTATCGGGAAATTCGATGGTGATGATGTGATTTTTCCATGTTCTGGTCCTTATTTCAGTGCTCCTCGTTTAGCGTGGTCAATTGCAGGAGGACACACTACTAAGCTCTTTATATACATATACTTTAAATTCCATCGACGGGATCCAACAGGCTGAAAAGCACCTAACCCAGTGGGCCAGCTGTTCCGTCGATGGCGAAAAGAAAAGAAAGGTGATGATGTGAAGCTTCCTGTATTTTTTGCATCCCTGATGCATAATCGGGCAGGAAGAAATATATCTGAGAAGAAAACTATTGTCAATCTGAAGATTAAGATCAAAAGACTTAAAACTAACAAGAACGTTATGATATGCTTTCGCTGACAGACATTTGGTCACAATCAGCTATTTTGTAATAGTTTACGGAAGACTCTAAAGTGGTTGAAAGATCACCTGACCTATACTTCTGCATTGCAGAGACTTCCCGCAGCAAACAAAGTGACGTTACTTCCTACAAGAAATATGAATTTTAGTTAAAAATTAGAAATAAGAAATAATGATGAAAAGCCAGCTCCTGAATTATCTAAATACCCACCATGAAAGATACTAAACAACATGTAAGCCTACCCTTAGTAATGCCTCTGCGCATGGTTAAATTTACTGGATCTACGATCGATAAATTTGCTGCTTGGCAGAGTATGCAACACCAGACGAAAAACTACAGTTAGTAGAATTTTTTACCGAACTGCAACTATACGCAGATCATCAAGCAAAGTACATATCTTCTATTTTCAGGATTTAAATTTTTCTGTAAGACCAGTGTAGTCTCTTCTTAATGGAGTGCTACGGTCGTGTATTTACGATCTTATTTTTTTTTTTTGGAATTTTTCTTCAAGGCAAACGGAACAAAGTGTGCAAATGCATGCTAATCGTGATGATCAGGGGGAGTTGGAGTATGCCAGCTATTTCCATTTCATTACTATTCATCATTTCAAGTCCTCATTAGTCACTCGTTACCAGATAGCGATGCAGACCAGAAACTTTTCCAGTTCTTCCTGTTACTGCATCATTTCTCACCATCTTGAATATGCATCCATTTTTCGCCTTGTGGTGGTGCTAATTAGCTCTTATTACAGAATTTCAGCGATTGCCTTAGGGCATCCACCAACTATGTGACTAATTGCCTAAGAACCATCATGGTCAATGGAAGGATCTACTTCAGCCTTTCAATTCACTCTTTTAGCTCCTTCCTCTTTAGTAGGAATTAAAACACCGTGGAAAAAGGTCACACTCTTCTCTCAAGTTTCTCAAGTTTATTCAAGTTTCCCTTTCTACAGAATTCGCTATCAAGTAACAATTATCGCCAAGACCCAAAATTTATCTGAGCTGGTAAAATAGGGCTTCGTGAAACAGCTTAGCAATAAACTACTATAATCGTATTTGTATTCGTATTTGAAAGAGTAGATTTTCAACTAATTTTCGCAGCTAATATAATCTATGCTTCTCTGAAGTGCACTTATTGTGTTAGGTGCGGCCATTTGCATAATTATATCGCCACTGACCAACTAGAGATGGTTTCTCCAGGTAATGCTTTACCCTCGCTATCTTCCATGGTTTCAATCGGTGACTTCTTAAAGATCAGATTCCTGAGATGGCATGCTTCAGCATTCCGACCATACTCCAGCGATGTCCAGTCTAGGTGTGGTCGTCCGCCCCAGAACTGCGGACCGACGGCCTGTTAAGAATACACCAGATGAGCCTCTTCAGGGGGAGAATTATCCATAAATTTCCCTCATTTAAAACCTTCACCCTGTCATTTCACTCATTCTGTCAATACATTCCTTCATTCTGTCCTGCATAATTTCTTTCACCCTATTAATACTTTAAACTTCTCGTGCAATTATATCATCTGACAGTAAGTTACCTTCGTTAAATTAAAATATGTAATTACTTAAAATAACAGTTTTTTTATGTGTGAGCTAAATATTCGCTTTTGGTTAATATACAACTCCCCTGAAATTATCAAAATTTCTCCATATTTTCCGTATTTAAATTCTATCGAACATATATGGACTGACTGGGGAAGAATATGGAAACATGATACTTGTTCGCGAGCTCTACTAACAGCAATTCGCATGCAAGAGTAGTACAAATTAGAATATTCTTACATGAAGAACGTTAGTTGAATCCATAGCAAACTGCATGCAAAGTGTTCTTTTAGCTGAAGGTTATTCCACAAAGTATTGAATATACCGCTATTCTTGTGTTTTCATTAAATAAAAACTGTTTAATCGAAGTGTCCGAATAGTTATGTGAGTTCACTTTCAGACGTTTTTGAATAAATTTTTTTTTACCAAATAATTTTTTTTAATGACGTTTTCCAAAACAAGAAGGTTTTTAGAAAAGGTGATCGATAGAATACGGGAAAAAAAGTAATTTCGCTAGTATTTAATAACTGATAATTTCCAAATTGTTGGGAATTTGCATTTCTTCTTTGCGGCTGAGCCGAAAAAAGTAAAGTAAATAATCCCGCAGTAAAATCCAAAAAAGGTGTGTGAAGACTGTGTGTTATCCCGATGTGCTTTATTGACGTGGTCAACAGTCGTTAATCTTTCCAACGTGGTGTGGAGATTTCAAGGTATGGAAACCAGCAGTGGATAACAGCTGTGGAAGACTAGATTGTAACAGGAATCTAGCACCGTATCCCTAATAATTTAATACACCTCCAATCCCTTGCCGAACTAAATGAACCGTGAAATAGATCAACTCATATAGTACCAGTTAAATACATTCATCTGTTATTTATCATATGGTTTCACAAACGTGTCACAGTCTGACGTGATATGTTAATCTGTTTCGTTAACTCGAGGAAAGCAATAGTTAAATCTTAGGTTTTTCAGCTTACAGCAAGTGTACTTACTTATTTAGTAGGGAATCACGTTTTACACTACTGCGTATCACGCTAAAGAACCTAAAGTAACATCAGCCCAAGCCCACGAAACTCCTCGTGGCAAAGAGCGCAAGATTACGCCTGTTGTTGGCAACAGCCTTGAGCACCACACAAGTGGCAGTGCGATTTAGCTCAGTTCTGCCCCCAATTTTGATGAAGAGCGCCTCAGAGGGGGGACGGGTCAGAGAGTACGCTACTTCTCCTTCCACCAAACCATAACAGAGGATTTTTGGCTCGCCGCATAGATGTCGAAAAAGATGAATGCGAAAGAAAAAAGGCAGGATTACTTAACTTCTTTCCTCGAAATTGTAGACAAACTCTCCGAAATAGGATCTGAAATTTGGGAAGAGTCCTAACTATTTTGCTATTACATAGCTTAACCGAAAAATTAGAACTTTTTAGAAACGTGATAAATTGCCTCATGCTGAAAGTTAAGTTACTCATAGAATCTAAACAGACTTTCGGAATAGAGAGGGCTTTCGGCTCCTCGCATATTTGGAGCGACAGCATTCTGCACTGACACTATGCATTTACAAACATCCGTACCTTCTTCGGTATTCGAGCCTGGGCCCTTTGGCACGATAGTCAGCGACGCTAACCACTATACTGGATGGGCGGCGCAAAGAATGTAGAGCTATTAAGCACTAAGTAGAATACATAGCGTTAACTGAAGGAGTAACAGAAAATTCGAACACACAAGTGTCTGAAAACAAATTAAAAAAAAAAAACACTGTAAATGCGATATTTGCATACGGCTATATTAAAAACTAAATTTACACCGTAAATAAATACAAACTTTTATATACCCAAATTTTAAAAATTGTTAATATTTGCTGTATTAACTTACAATAAAAAAACAAAAGCAACAAATGCGACTCATTTAAATACTAACATTGAAAACAGGCAATACGTGCTATTTTTTATTATGTTGCAATTTCATTAATCATGAAAATTTATCAGCAAGACAATAATAAATTTTATTTACAAAAAATATTATTGTGTAACACTGCTACGTTTTTCATTCTGGTACGTTTTTAAGTGTTGATACCTAAAAAGTATCAGCATGTAATCAATGAAATTGATATTCGTTGATGTAAACGTATTTAAAGCCGCACCTCACTCTTAAGTAAAACTAAAACAAAATATAATCGCCAGAATGAAAAGAAACAGACTAATATAAAATATGAAGCTAAAATGGAAATTCGCATTTTTGTCTAATTTCAAAAGCTGATCATTCAAGTATGGCTTTTCTGAGTGTGAAAAATACAAACAGAAAATATTATTTACTTAAGATTACTCTTAAGAACATTAAAAGTATTTTTAAGCAATTGCGAAATTTTAATTACAAATTCTGAAGTATCCAGACTTTCTTTGAGTTAAGATAACACTCCAAATAATGATTATGGGAGAAGTTAAAGCAACAAGAATCACTTATTGCAAATTTATGAATATTACTCTGATTCTTGTTGTTTTAATTCTTCCAGTATCTAGATTTTTATAATTTTAGTCTGAAATAAAAGAATGAAAGAAATTTCATACTATACAATCGTTTGTTTAAACTAATACTATTGTCTTAGTACGGCGGTCACAAGAATGCTTTCACGTGACTTGATACTTGACAAGGCTAGACTCCCTTCCCAAAAAAAATATAACTATATGGGACTCTAAGATCATTATGAGATGCTACATTTAACATCTATACGTACGAAAGCATCCTCGAAGAGTTGGTGGAAGGAGTCTTAAATCCTGAGACTGATACATTCTTTGGATTCCCACGTCCGGTGATATTCATCAAAATCTCAATGAAGTCGAGCAAATCGCAGTGTCAGTAATAATATTCAAGGTCAATAGACAACAACAATAGAAATGCACCCAGTCGTAATTATTTATGAACCTGTTGGGGAGAGCGATTAGAGGAATTCGGAAAAGTACAGTAGAAAACATACAGCAGAAAAATACAGTCAAGGCATTTTAGGGCACATTTCCCATTATCGTATTATTTCTGAATATCCGAATCTTTGAATTGGGATACCAATGCATTCCTTTTAGCGGACACTCTTTGACAAGCAGTAAAAACTTTGGTTCAAGGAGTATCCTCTAACTGTCTTCTATCAGAAGTTGAGGAATTGCATTCCATGTACAATGAAACTAAAGCATTTATTGAACACGTTATCGAAAATTATCGGAAATGGTAGTTATGAAATTAGCTCTAAGTTCAGAGCAGAATTCATCGTGCTAATTTAAAATGTCAGATTTACTTTTTTTCCTAAAGCAGGATTCTTTTACATGCAATTAAATGCATGTGCATAGCTATATTCTTTAGTTTCATGGCGTGTATATGTACAGAGTGATTATAGTGCACTTTGCTATAATGATCACAGTATCGATCTCATTTTTATCACCAAAACTGTTAAGGCTTATTCGTTACTTTTTTATTGCTCAGTTAACAGAAGGTGAGATTTATTGGGCTTATTTTTAATGATATGCAACTTCTCATTGCATTACGGAACTGTAAATTTGTTATGCCTTCTTTTCGATTATGTTACCTAAAAAAAAATCATATATGTTCTGGAAGATTCTTGCCCAACTTTTCCTCTCATTTTGTGCAGTAGGTGAAGCGAAAAACTTCGCGCTCCACTCCTGTATTTTTCTCCCAATGGAGATCAATATATTAATTTTGAGATTACGAAAACCATATATAATGGCTGAATGAAAATTAACGTTGTTTTATGCCATTAAACGTTGTTCCTCTTAATCTCAATGCTTCAAATGTTCATCATATTAGCAGCTGAATACACTATCTGCTACACAGACGGTATATTGGTTAGGGAAGCCTACTGCGGTACTGAAGGGTCGGAGTTCGAATCCCGGAGAAGATATGGGTGTTTGTAAATGAATAGTGTCTTTGCAGCATGGGTGAACTATATAAATATATGGCAAGTCAAAAGTCCTGTCGTGTGGATGCGTGGTAGGAGAGAGGGATGGGGGAGCCTAGGACCATCCCCCGGGGTGCTGTTCCTTAAAATTGGGGTGGAAATAGAAGTCTAACCTCCTTGAGGCTCTGGCAACCATTCTTCCATGAAATTAATGGACATGACAATAGCAATGTATTATCTGCATTAAATTAAATTACATCAGTCCGGTATAATATTAATAATTATTTAAGGTTTCAAATAAAAAGTGTGTTGAATGCTGCTGTTATAAATCGGACAGTTCATTTGAAGTTTGAAGCGCGAGGTTCTTCACATTTTTGTGCCGACATTTAAATTTGAAATAATCCTGAGTTATTCAAACAGCGATGTTGTTTTTAAATCGGTACGAAAAAGAGAAATAAATCGTATAATTATTTATCATGAAAACAATAGTTTTTGCAAAGTATAATGAGATTTAAAAAAAAAAGAGAAATTTCAACGCTTACGTTCTATACGTTTCTTGAGTTTTTCCAAGGATTCCTTCTTAACTTTAGGTGTCTCACCAATTTCCATTTCTGCTATTTTCTCCATTTCAGGAGTTAAACAATCCATTATGGCCGGAGCAAAAACCATCTCGATAAGTTGATGGAAACAATATCACATGCAAATCACTAATAAAATCCTGAACTAAGCGCATTGTCTTTTTTTAAACAACTTCCCAAGGACGCTAGGCGAATTTTTATTATGAAGATATCAATATTTATGTAACGCTGTAAAATATATTCAAGGCGGAAAACTACCATTTAGATTTCGCAATGATTGCTCCGCTACAGGAAAACCGAGCTAAGTTTCAGTTCGAGTAATGAAATCAAAGAGATTTTATTTTTGAATCGTGATATTGTTTCCTTTTTCATCACATTTGGAGTTAAGCATATGCTAATTTAAATGGACAATATATAATTCACCAATACAAAGAGCTTCAAATAAATTTGCAAGAAAAGACACCGGATGTTGAATAATGGTACCTATAAATATAAAATAGAGACATAAAAAGCAACAAATATAAAAAAGAGATATAAACAGCAGACGTATCAAAATCTGTACTTAGAATTCAGTACACAGCGGTACTTAATACTTACTTAATTAATTAGTACTCAGTGAATCAAATAGGTATCGTGTGCAATAATAAAAAAGCTATTTTCATAATTAATGACGTATTTAAAAAATGATTAAATGCACAAAATCATACGTAATACCGTAGTTCTTAAAAAAATAGGAGGAAAAGAAATCCGGTAGTACGTGGTAGATATCTGTTGTTTCTTTCTTTATACCAAGCATCTTTTTTCTGCAACCAGCTTTCTGATGTCTGAAGGCATGCTTTGTGCATTTATATTTCAGAACAGGAGTCAGACAATTATTTGTTAGCCTGGATTTCGCTAAGGACGTTTTCCTTCATAACGGAGAAAAGTTGTTCACTCTGATGCATACCTGCGAACATGAAAACCGCGTAGGATGGAAATTTGCGGTTTTCAGAGAATCGCACAGCAAATATTTCTAAAATTCTGGCATTCCCATTTCTCTGCATTTTCGTTTCAGAATTGAATCTCACTGAATTTCTGTTAATTCCATCTGTAAATGGTCTCGCACTTCTCAGGATCGGCTAGGATCTATCTAGACTATCTTTATAGAGATACTGTCTCGAGAGTCATTTTTAGCTCCCAAGAATATACAGGGTGGTCATAAAAGAACATTTCCGATACTCGAAATTCTAGCGGCCTGTTCGCTCAACCAATCAAAACGAAATTTCAGATATTGTTATTTGAAGATATGCGCTCGAGCTCTCACGGTTACGGTTGCAGTAAAAACATTACGAAATTTTTGAATGACAACACCCACTCTTTTCCTCCTCAAACTGATCACAGTTTTGAAAAAGCATAAATGGCGTTGGAACTATTCACTTATAATGAAACGTGCCAGCGTAAAACATTTACAAAGAAGAGCTAATCATCAGTCCTCATTCATCATCAGATATGATGAAGATGTTGGGTGGAATTCCAACAGGTGACGGTTGCGGATATTATGAGCAGATGAGGTTCATTTCTTCTCAGCTGAGAACGTAAACCTCAACACCTGCGTTCAGCAAGCTGACAAAAATACTCACGATGTAACACCAGCGCCTTTGCACGAAGCTAAAGGGACTGCGTGGTGCAGCGTGCTCCATTACAAGTACTCGGTATACAACAATGTTACAGAATTAACGTAATTCCAGAACTGCAGCAACGAAATGTCGTTAATGATGTTGTATGGATGCAAGATGGTGCTCCTCCACACGTCCACATGTGTTTGGCAAGTGCTACAACAGGACTTTGATAAGAGCCATCTCCAGTAACAAAACGGTTTCGCGGCCACCGCGACTCCTCCATGTCATTCCGATGGATTTCTGGTCCTGACATTATCTGAAATATAAGGTGTACACTTCAGATATTCTATAAAATTTGAAGTTATACAAATTCCTCCAGTGACTACACTGGTCGTTGTTGCCAACAATCTCCCGCGCGCCATGCGTTATCATCTGCGGTAGTGGGTATGACGAAACTACGCGATTCCAATAAAAGCTTTTTCTCCTCTCCTCTGTTGTGTTGTCATTGGTCTTTCTACTAACAAAGGGTGAATATTGGCAAGCGGAGCATTGTTTCTTCAGCGATTGCGCGGCAAATAATTAAGCCAAGACTTCAGTTCCAGCATCATTGTTCCAGTCACTAAGAGAGCGACACAAGTTTCAATATTTGGTGAAATTTCGACAATTAATTCAGAAGACATTATTTTTATCTGCAATTTTCGAGCTTAGTAAATTCCGTGAAGAGTGACAGCTATATATGTAGCGCATAGTGAATGAATTTGCATATTTCCATACATCAATTTACGTTTATCCGATTACTTCAATAGTGTAAGCTACATTAATTAAGTGCTTAAGTGATTCGCGCTTCAACTACCAGTATTTATATTATTCAGTGCTCCCAGTGTTTCTGCGTACAGTGTAATTAGTGCAGCTCTGTGATTAGTGTGTTATTCTTCAGCTATTGTCTCTATTGGATTACCATGATGTTTTGCACAGATGAAAAACAAATGAAGTCATAACGCCCGAGGTAGGAGTTCATATAACTTCCACAACAGTTCATTATTCTCATTTTTAATTACCTAATTAGCGCTAATTAATAATCAATGGAAGGCTTTCTAAGGAACGTTGGTCTTAGATATAATTACAACAGTAGCTACTACTTGCTTATGATATTTTATAGGTTTATTATACTGTCTAAATATGTCTCCACTAGGATCAAGTTCATTTAATTAGCATTAGACCTCGTTAATTAGCATCAATTCATTTTTTCGTCAATCACGCATTTTCCTGCTCTTTGTTAACTCTACGGGTATCATTACTCTTACGCATATATATATAATTTAATTTCTTACACACAGCCTACCTTGATTATAGTGTCACTTTGCCACTGTTATTTGTACTGCTATAGTGATAGAGTTATTTTAATATAGTGTATACCACACACATTAGAATCTGCATCAAAGCAACAAGTTCTTTATTTACTGTGACAGCTTTTACGCTAGGTTTTTAATAGTGTACAGTGTACCATATTTCTCATTGAAATGAGTTACTCCTATCAGTGACACTGACTGAACTTTAATAGAGTAATACCTTGAACCGGACATTGAACTATTGTTTTCAGTACTGTTATCTTGATAATATTCCCTGCATTACTGAACTGTGCAATTAATCATATTCATGAATTAGTGCGTTAAGAATCATTGTTGGGTGACAACAATTTTGAATAGTGTTGCAATATTGAATAGTGCCCCTTGCCATGTAACGACAATCTACTTTCCTGACTGAAGAAGTCCAAATCCTTGTACAAGGCATACTAGACCCTTTTGCCTTACTCTCTTCAGATCGGACACACGCAGAGAAAATCGTAGCACTAGCAGAAGACATCCGACAGGCCTCGGCGACATACAGAAGGAATAGGTACCTCTTGCCAAACGACGTAAGGGCACGCATACAAAAATCGCTAGAAGTACTACAGGGAATACCCCTAGAAGGCCCGGAATACGCACCGAAGGCTGAGACAACTGAAATTGGGGTACACATCAAACTTCGTCTGTTGCGAAGCAGTACGCTCACAGCACTCTACAACCTCGAGCGATCTTCCTGCACTAAGTGCATCAGTTTCTGTCGAAGCAACACCAGCAGTTATACAAGAACCACATCCACGGTCTTTTGCAGAAATAGTAAAACTAACACAGAGGCCTAGTAATTAAACTAACACAGAGGCCATCGTAAGGTGTATACAACACTCCTTAGTAATACAGCAAGAATTTACTATTTAATCAATTTGTATTATGCTAACCAACCGAATGATATCTATTACCTGCACCGCAACATATAAATAAGAACCATCTGTACCTGTTTATAAATGTATCTTAAGTACCATCACCATGTAGTTATGTTTTACGTATGTATATGTATAATGCACCCAATGATTCTATACTCAATGTTAATTATGCACCTTGTTATGGTCTAGTATAAATATTACTGTATTGATCATTAACTGTATATTAATCATTGCTGTATTATTGTATTAATATTATTTAGCATCATCAAATGAACAGCAGCAATTGCTAGATTTAGGACCTTATTACGTACGTTTAGTCTAAGTATATGTATGTAGTATATCCCTAATGCTTACGAGAGTAAGTTACTATGTGCATTAAGATTGTGAACCGATTGTGAGTGCATTAAGATTGTGAACGATTACTATGTGCATAATACTATGTATACATCCTCGTATATATGATAATGTAACCATGCATCCGAATATAACATCACGCAATATGACACTTTATCGCATAATGTTAGTCTAGAGTCTTAATTTTAAAAAATTCCTTTCATCAACTAACTTCTACAGCATTGCATTATGTATCATCTGTATATGTAAATAAATATATGTACCATGTATATAATGCTTATAATTCCAATGATTACTGCGTGACTAATAACTCTGTATACGTGTTTTAGTATACATGTAACTGAATCCATGGCTCCCCATATATCATCTTGTAGCATGGCACTGTACCGCAGAGCCTTAAACTAGGACCTCACACTAAAACTAACAGCACCAATTAATTGTTCGAGCATTGTGTTAGTATCTTATGTTTTATGTATGTATATGTATAATGCACCTATTAGTATATATATCAGTGTACCCATGCAACCGCATACAGCATCATGTAACATGTAAAAATAATAGCACCAATTACTTGCCCTATTACTGTATTAAGAAACTTATGTATAAATATGTATATGTATTATGCACCTAATGTATATGTACCCAATGACAATTGTGCACCTTATAATTGCATATAAATGCTCCAGTATAAATGTTACTGCATCCATGCAGCCGAATATAACATCACATAACATGGCACTGTGTCGCACAGTGTCAATCTAGGGTCTTATTTTAAAAATATTATAAAATTAATTGCATCAATTGCCCTCAACGGCACTCTACAATGTATCATCTGCTCATGTATATAAATGTACCATGTACCTATTGTTTATGAATCGAATGATATGAGTATTGTAAATAAGTAGTACAGAATAGCATTGTAAATAGGAAGCGGTACACATACACCCGCATATATTTCTACGTAACGTGACACAGTAATGCAAAATATCAACCTAATGTCCTATTATGAAATTAATAAGCACCCATTACTAGTTATAACATTGTTTTATGGATTTAGAGTTTATGTAAGTATATGAAGTAAGTATCAAATGTTTATGTCACCAATGAATATTATGTACCAAATATAAGCGTATATACGCTTTTGTCTATAATTGTGTCTGTATGTCTTTATTTATATGTAATTGCATCCATGCATCTACTAGTACTATCACATAACTTGTCACTGTATAGCTTAATAGACATCTATTACGCACTGAATTATCATGTACCTAATGTGTGTGTACCCAATAGCTATTGTGTACCCAAAATGTCTGTATACATGTATATGAATTTATGTTCTGTATATATGATAATGTAACTATGCATCTGCACATTTTATCCTGTAACACGGCACCGTATCGCAAAAGTCAAACTAGGGTCCACTCTAAAATTAATTGTATTAATTATCTGTTCAGCACTGTATTAAGTACCTATTTTTAATGTATGTTAAAGTATGACGTACCTAACGCTTGGGTACCCACTGATTATTGTGTACCTGATACACGTGTATTGTGCATAGGTTAATGTACTCTAGCAAACAGCACAAATAACCCACTAGCAAGACATTGTACCATACAGTACTAATCTAGGGTATAAGTTTTAATTCATTGTGCTAATTACTTTTTCTAGCATAATATTATGCACCTAATGTTTCAGTATGTACATGTCTTGTGTATCTAATGATCATGCTTCAAAGGATCATAGTGTACTCAACATATAAGTACACACATTATGTATATATGCTACCGTATCCATGCTTTGGCATACACTTTGTAACATGGCAATGTATTATCTAGTATCTAAGATTAATTAGCTTTAACACTGTGTTAAGTACCAAATTTGTATGTATGTTTATGTCTTAGTCTATTAGCACAAAGTTATCTAGATAAAGGTGGACGTGGCGCTATACCTATTAACCGTTTTGGTAGAGGGCTGGTACAAACGTCCTCTATCGCATATCGCATGTCATTGGTCTTTTACAACGCTCTTCTCTGTAAGTGTTTTAAGCCGGCAGTTTTCGTTATACGTGTATCTTTCCAACTTTTTTTTAATGAACTATTCAATTTGCGCAGGAAAAAAGTAGATGATGGCCTTCGAAAATTTCGACATTTTTTTCACTGTAACCGTAACCGCGAGAGCTTTGTTTTTTTTAATCATCATAAACTCGAGCGTGTACCTAACGCTTGGGTGTACCTTCAATATCTAAAACTTCATTTCAATTGGTTGAGCGAATAGGCCGCTAAGGGTTTCCATGACGGGGAAGTATTATTATGACCACCCTGTATATCTATAACTATATATTTGGCCAAAGGGTACGATGCCGTTCATAAATTGGAAACTATAGGCATAAAAGGAATTCTAATTTTGTGAACTTTGGGGAGAGCATAAAAATCTAGGGGAGTTAGCCAATAGGTGGAATGAGTGATTTCTTAAGCTGAGTCGAAAGCATGTGAGAAGATTTAACTTTTGTGAGGTCAGAAGTTGAGAGATCTTTAGGGATCGAACAGTATGGGCCTCCACTTGTCAGTTTCGTGACCCCATTAAATATTTAGCCAAATATTTAGTTTCCGTATTTTCTCCTTTACTTTCCAACAATGTTCACATCGTAAAAAATTCTTTCGAAGTCATCGATAAACTTCATGATATTTCCCCTTGCACTCCATTATGGTTTCGTTTGATGTTAAATCGCTGTTTACTAACGTTCCAGTGGAAGGGGCACTAAAATGCCTTGAAAATAGACTTCGAGAATTCCATTTCTCACCTATTGAAATTGAAAAGTTAATTTCGTTCACTAAATTGTCTGTGAGTCAAACTCACTTTGTTTTCCAAAATAAATATTATCGCCAAATTGAAGGACTAGCTATGGGTAATCCCCTCAATCCTGTACTTGCTGATATTTACATGCACTATCTTGATGTCAAATTATTTGAAAAACTTTCTTTTCGTCTGTGGATTCGCTACGTAGACCACACTTTCGCTCTTTTTGATGGTGATAAGGAAGACTCACATCTGTTATTAACAGATTTTATCTGTTATAAATTCGATTGACCATCCAGTTCACTTTTGAGACTGAATCTGATAATAGACTGCTTTTCCTTGATATTCTTATAATCCGCAATTGACCTAATTTCAGCGCAACTGTTTACCTAAACCCTTTTCTGTTTGTTTACCTCCCCATGCTAAGCCATGTCACCCAGCTAAGCAAAAAACGCCTTCATTTTACTATTGTGTATTTCGAGCTCTCAAAGTTTCTTCTTCAGAATTTCTTCCTGCTAAGGAACTCAATTACTTAAGATCTGTTGCCCTTAACCGAGGATTTTCTCCCGTAGTCATTGATAAAGCTGTTCTAAAGTTCCCATCGTGCCATCTAAGAACATATTCTGATGTCAGACATAACACTAATAAGCTTCTTGTGCTTCCATTTCATCCCCCTATCAGTTAAAAAATTGCACAGATTTTACACAAGTTTAATTTTCAAGTTGTTTTCTCTCCTATAAATAAAATCCGAGGTTCGGCTCTTAAAGATTCTATTTCCGACTTTAACTCTTGGGGAATTGGGGTGTCAGTGTGGCTTAAGTTATATTGGCCAAACAAAACGAGAATTAAAGTTTCGCATAAAAGAACACGAATCTTGCGTCCGAAAAGGCAAAATTAACAAATCTTCAATAGCTAATCATAGTTGGAAATTCAATCACAATTTTGATTTTGGTTCTGCTAAAATTATCCAGAAAGCTGGTTCTATTAGGGAATTGGATTTTCTTGAAGCTTTTCACATTCACAAAAATTTATCTTGCTTAGTCAATGACTTGCCAATCCAGTTTTGCCAATCCAGCCATTCCAATCCAGCCTTGAAAATTCTACTAACTTAACCCTTCTTTTTAGTTACTATTTCGGCCGATAGATGGCGCTATCGGCTCTTCCACTGGTCGCGTGTGGGTATAAATATGATCCACATTCGCTTTTTGGCTTTTGCAGAATTTTTTTTCCTCCTGATGAAGGGAGACCCGTTTTGCTCTCGAAATCGATTGAGATTTTACAAAATCTACGCCGAATACAAGAGTGTCGATTTGCTTGTTTTAGTTTCCACGTCTGCGTGTGTCTCTTGCCTCTTGAGCTATTGTTTATATTATGTGATATTGTACGAAATATACCTGAGGAAAAATCCAGCGTTCTGTTATATTTCCTTTAAAAAGGATAAATTTTATTAACCTTTTATTCGACTTGCGCATTTAATCTGTTACGAACCCGTATGCACGATAAATTTTTGGGTGTCAGAAATGGGATTAAATGCAAATAACAAGAGACATGGATGAGCAGTTAAGATAGCTGATGACAGCTTTTGCTCCATTTAAAGAAGATATAAAAGCTGGACAAGATTCCGTTAAAGAAGGGATGAAAGTGGGTGAAGAATCCGTCGAGGAAAAGATCGAAGCAGGTCAAGTAGAAATGAAAAGAGAAATTACCTGCATAACAGAATAGCAATTTGAGGCTATGGAAGGCAGAATAGACAAGGTTGATAATAAAGTTGGACAAACTGAAGAAAACGTTTTTTCTGTCAAAGAAAAATAGAAGAGAGAGTTTCGGACGTGGAACAACAAGTCGATTACAGAGTTTCTTTTGTGAAGGAACAAATCGAAGGAAGAGTTTCTGCCGCTAAACAACAAATTGATGGTAGGGTTCTTGCAGTCGCCAAAGAAGTTTATACCTTATAAAAATTCGTGGGGACGACAGAGACCAATCCTGATGGTTTTAAATTTTTACCCATTCTTGATCGTCCCTCTCTGAAGCTATCCACATATGATGGGAAGACCTCCTGGCAAGTGTATAAGAAACAATGTTCTAGTGGCGGATGCGAATGAATGGCATTCCTAAGCTAAGGCCTGTCATCTCGCCGCTTCCCTGGGAGCAGACGCTGCGAATATTCTTCATACTCTTCAAGAAAACCAGACTAGACTTCGAAGATCTGTCCGGCGCGTTGGAGCTGCGCTTTGCGAGAAGTGCTTAAAAGACTACAGCAGGTTTCAATTAAAATCCCGTCAACAGAAGACCACAGAAACACTAAAGGAGCTCGTCAAGGATGTTCAAAGGCAGTCCCACCTCGCTATTTCGGAGTGCCCGAGAGAAACAAGGGAAATCCTGTCCCTGCAGTACTTCATCCATGGCATTCGGGATCCTGAAGTGCAGAATGCTTTGAGAATGGCGGATATCAAAAATCTGAAAAGTACTCTAGTGTACGCCGCCATGTAATTCGAGGAAGCCCAGCAACACGTAGAGACCGCCAACCAGTCAGAGCTGTGGAAGTCCACGAGCCCGTGGACCAAATGATGGCTCGTTTAGCTGATTTACCCAGACAAGTCAATGCTTTGATAGGGAGTGAGAACAAACTGGCTATAATGTGTTGGAAACGTGGAACTAAAGTCCACATATAAGGTAATACAAAACAACCCAGGGCACAGAAAATAAAACATATGATTTGACCAGACAAGTCAATGCCTTGAGATTGAATAGGTTGGAAAAGGAACCCAACTGCTGGAACTGCAGTATTGAAGTCCACGTACGGAGGAACCACAGAACACCCCAGGCACGGACAATAAGATCATTCAAATTCGCTGAAACAACCTTGTATTTGGCGTGCATTTTCTAAAATACTCAGTCGATTTCGAGGGCAGCTACATGTCCCTCCTCATCAGGAGAACAAAATATCTATAAAGGGAAAGAAACCTCAGTAACGGCTTTTTATACTCTCGGGGAGAACCACGCGCGAGGAGACAACGCCATCTATCGGCAAAAATAATCATCAAGAATTATGTTAATAGAATTCTAAAAGCGCTAGGAAGGAATGGATTAGACTTAAAATCGTTCACTAAACTTACTAAATCTTTGTGAATATGAAAAGCCTCAAGAAAATCCAATTCACCAACGGAAGAAGCTTTTTGGATAATTTTTGCAGATCCAAAGTCAAAATTATGATTAAATTTCCAACTATGATACGCTATTGAAGACTTGTTAATTTCGCCCTTTCGGACATAAGATTCATGTTGCTTGATACGAAATTTTAACGCTCTTTTTGTTTGGCCAATATATCTCAAGCCACACTGACACGATACACTATAAATTCCCCAAGAATTAAAGTCAGAAACAGAATCTTTTAGAGTCGAACCGTGAATTTTATTGATAGGGAAGAAACTGACCTGAAAATTGAATTTGTGGAAAATTCGTGCAACCTTATAATTAACAGAAGGTTAAAATGGAAGCACGACAATGTCATTAATATTATTTCTAACAGTGGAATGTCTTCTATGATGGGAATCTGAAAACTTTTTAACAGCTTTATCAATGATCACGGGAGAAAATCCTCGGTTAATAGCAACTGCTTTTAAATAATTAAGTTCATTGGTAAGCAAGGATTCTGTGGAACAAACGTTGAGCGCGCGCAAATACATAATAGTAAAAAGAAGCCATTTTTTGCTTAATAGGGTGGCATGACTTAGCATGGGGTGGTAAACAAACTGCGAAGTGTTTACGGTACACAGTAGTGTTAAAATTAATTTCATTGCGGATTATAAGAATATCAAGGAAGGAGAGCGAATTGTTGGATTCCATTTCAAGAGTGAATTGGATGGTTGGATCAATTGAATTTATAATAGATAAAATCTCGGATAAATCGTCTTTATTACCATCAAAAAGTGCGAAAGTGTCATTTATATAACGAGTCCAGAGACGAAAAGATAGTTTATCAAATAATTGTACCTCAAAATAATGCATATAAATGTCAGCAAGTACAGGACTGAGAGGATTACCCATAGCTAATCCTTCAATTTGACGATAATATTCAGTTTGGAAAACAAAGTGGGTTTGACTGAGAGAGACTTTAGTAAACGAAACCAATCATCAATTTCAGTATGTGTGAAATGGAATTCCCTAAGCCTAGTTTCAAGACATTTTAGTGCTCCTTCGACTGGAACGTTAGTAAACAGTGATTTGACATCAAATGAAACCATAATGGAACGCAGTGGAGAAATACCTTTAAGTTTATCGATGAAGTCAGAAGAATATTTTATAGTGTGAATATTGTTAGCAAGTAAAGGAGAAAATCTGGAAACTAAATATTTGGCCAAAGTATATGATGCTGTACCTATGTTGCAAACAATTGGTCGAAAAGGAATTCCAGTTTTGTGGACTTTTGGGAGAGCGTAAAGCCTAGCACAGTTAGCAATAAGTGGAATAAGTGATTTCTTCAACTGTGTTGGGAGTATGTGAGAAGATTTAATAGTTGTTTTAA
>KK122279.1:0-51686 GCA_000611955.2 Stegodyphus mimosarum
GATCTTGAAGCCTAGAAGGTTTCATCGCTTCATTCGAAAATGTTTTTTAACAAATAAGGCACATTGGCGATGATGGATCTGTGGAATTTTCTATAAATCCATATTTTATATAATCCACACTATACTGCAGCCTTTTTTGCTTCCGACATGGGTTTTTCTTTACTTATACTTGATCCAAGTTAAGGGAGCTGCGAAGGATACTGCCGATTTAAATAATATAAAATGAAGTAGTAAAATATTAAGGCATACAAACACCATTTTCATCGCATGCAGTATATGCTGCGATGAACGAAAAGAGAGAGTGAGAATGAGTCAACAGTTTTCTGCGACAGAGAAAAAGGCTAGGTTCAGGGTTGGCACAAGGAGTGCATCTCGCCAAATTGGCAAGACAGGTTGCTAGTTTTGACGCATGCACCCACAGAGCCGTACATACTAGAGAAGTACTCACTCATATGGAATATGTGTGAATTTTCGCATATATAGTACATACTCATATGGAAATATGTGAATTTTCACACACATGATAGAAATGAATTATCAGCGTGATTTTTAAGTATTTTTTAAACTATATTTGGATAATTTTCCCATGCCAAATCAATGCCCCCTAATTTACTCTGGGTCTTCTACCGCCCCCTGAAAGCCTCAAGTGCCCACAAGGGGGCGTTATCGCCCACGTTGGAAACCTATGCTTTAGAGGATGTTACAATTAAAGTTATTTTGTAGTACTTATTTTTTTAGCTTATTAAGATATGTTTGTTTATTTTATTTTTTGTGACTTTCTGCCCATATACTTTTATTTCATTCCAATGAAGTAGATTTTCTACAATTTTTGCATAAATATATTTTTAAGCTAATTAAACCACATTTGTTAGAAATGTATAAATGTCAGCATTTTGTAAATCTTTTTAATTGTAAAAAATTTATTAATCTGCAGATTTGAATTGATTTATCGTAACATATGACAAGCCCTTTGCTGCTTTTAGCGCATTGCAGATATGTAAAGAATGATTTTCTATCAGCTGATTACTATTTCTTCAAAGTCTTGTATTAGTTAAAAATTTGCTGTAGTATAAAAACAACAGATCAGAATACTTTTTTGCAAGCGTAATATGATCTTGTCCCCCCCCCTTTTTTTTGATAATTTTATATATCAGTGATCCATAATTCCTGAGGAAAACAGTACTAGAATTTAATTTGAATTTAATTGCTCATTTGAAGTATGAATTTACAAAATATTTTGGGATAGTCTTTTTTAATTTAAGTAAAATTTGTTTCCTGATCATCACCATGTAGCTTTTAAGGTTGTGGTAAAGTGGTATTAATTGCTAATAGAAAGCTACATGTAGCATAGTTAGGCTTTAATATTTCGTTCATTTAAATTGACGATAGTCAAACATAGACTAAGCTTTTTTCTTCTGTATAAATGAATGAAATATTAAAATCAAATTATATAGGCATGCTGTACAATCATGTCCATATATCTGCTGATTCAGTATCCATGAAAAATGGCAAGTGAAATAGTTTAAAAATTTAAGAAATAAGGATTTTAATTTACAGATTGTGTGCTAAGTGAAAAGGCTAAACATGAATACAACAGCTCAAACATTCTCATTACTGATTGTTTTGACCTGATACTTCAAGTACTCAGCACAAATACTCTTAGTGTCTGATATTTCATTCCTTATGACGTCACATTAGAAGTAAAATTAAGTACACGATTTCATACCTACTAATTAAAGCAGCCAGCATCTTATTTTGGTGGTTTTGTAAGTCACCAAAGCTGCCAAACTTGATTGACTAATACTAATATTTTGCCAACTTAATTGTAAATTTCAAATGTCAATAAAAGTTTGTGCAATGGCCTCTTAACAAGGAATTATTTATACTCATTATCATAAATATTATCTTTCATTTATATATCTATATCTATTTATCTCTCTATCTATGTGTGTGTGTATATATATATATATCAGTAAAGACATAAAGTACGAAATTTAGAACTACTTTTTCACAAAGACGAAAACTGAAATTCATAATTAATAAATTTCAAATAAACCTATAAATGCAACAAAGAATATAGGCATCCATGCAGTTAAAAAAATGTAATCGTTTTTTGTACTCAAATTTGACTCTGGTTTGAACTTAATAATAGTATTTGAAAGTTCTGTTGTAAATGTTTTTATTTAATATAATTTATAATTTAATCTCTTTTGTAAATGCAGATAAATCGTCAGTACTATTTTTCTATTAATTATAATTAAGTTTATTCATCTTCTCTGTGTCCATTTCAACTGACATCGGATTAGTTTTGTTTTTGAGTTAACCGTGGACGTCGTACGCTGTATTCTCTAAATGAATCGGAAGTCTACTTTAAAACTCATTAGCATATTAACCGTCATTTTCTACATTGTTCAATAACTTGAGCAGCTGCTAATAAAGATGGTATCTTGATTTAACTGAACAATATTCATACATCAACTTACAATACTTCACAATATCGTCCTAGTCTTAGAATGCAATTTTCTCTTTCTCCTAAAATTTGTAGCCATATAAGAACTCAAAAAGTCGAACTTATAATACATGCTCCCCTCTGAACCACATTATTTATTCTATTGTGAAAATCGAGGTGAGAATGAAGGTTAACTGTTAGGTTTGCATAATGGGTAAAGAAGCGCTACGTGTTGATGATGAACGAGCATATAGCCGACATACCGACGACGGCCATCTTGAATTTTGGTAGAAATGGGGAAAGTAACACGTGATGCACGAACTTAAAATAGAACTTTCTCAGAAATACAATGAAGTTTTAAGCATTTGATATCATTATTCGCTAAGAATGTAATTACCCTTGAAGTAAATAAACTGTTGATGATCCGCTTTGTTTTCATTCTGTGTGATCCAGAAGAGCAAATAATATTGTCCAGAAATGCATCTAGTTCTTCCTTATGAGCTTCCACTTATTGCTAATGAGTTTAAAATAACTTTCCTCCAACGAAACTAATATTACTTAGAATAATATACCAAGATACAATAAAATGAAGCAGTGCATTTTACGCACTATATTGAACTTCAAAAATTATAAGAAACGATACAACATCCATTGCAGATAGTTCTGCTTTCGCAGAAAATCGTTATTGAATTGTATGTCATTAGGAAGGAATATCAGGTGTATCACAATATTATTGTTGACACATATATATAACTGGCATTTATGCCTAATGAAATAAAGCTGATACATGTTCATAAAAAAGTATCGGTGTTACTTAAATCCCTCTTGGAAAGAACCCTTCAAAACTGCCAATGGTTCTAAAATTCCGGCGCGGAGTTAACTCTGGTATTAACTTTGTTTTTCTTATGTGTGGCTTTAAAAAGTTACTTTCAGAAAGTACTCCTCCCGAATAGATAGCCGTTGTGTGCTTTCCTGTTAATCAAATAAATTTAATCCAATCCTTTATAGTACTCACTACGATCTCATTTCGTTCTTGTATTGTGGTGAATCACTTCGAAGGAAAAAATAAAGGACTATTAACAGTCGGTTTAAATAGACATCATAGGAGTTATTCATAACTCTTCAATAAATAAAGATATCAATTAACAAACTGCACTATTTATTTTTGAGAAACGAATTTGCAACAAGAGTGAAAACGGTCGCTTTCAGATTTTAACCATAAAACTCACCTACATTCAACATTTAATTTCAAGTCTTACCACAGTTTGTGAAGTGAAAAGGAGTATCTGAACTTAATAATCCTCTTGCACTTTAAGTTTCCAAGACAACATTCTGTGTTAAAGATCAAAATACTTTTATTTTCTCTTGTAGAAATATAGTTCTCTCAGCAGCTTGTATACCAGTTGTAACCAAATATTATTAATAACATTCTTCAATTCTCCCCGTTAATTTCCGAAATTATAGATTCACTTTCTTATATTTAATGAGATATTTCATTTATGAAATCAATAAATCTTTCTCTTATGAATTTTGTCTTTATTACCAAAGAATTAACAGGCAAAAGAAAAGTAATAAATAAATTCACCCCCTTTGTATATCTTCAAATGGTAATTTTTGTGACACACAGACCACTGAACTTTTATCGCAGCCAATATAATCACACAAAAGTATCAGATATTTTAAGGCATTTTCAAACGCACAAGGACATGGTACAGTAAAAGGATGAATAAAGGCAAATACAAGATGTTATTAAACATAGCTGAACTTTATTTTTATAAAGTAAATATTTGGTAAACATATTAAATATTATTTAATAAAAGTACATATAATTTGTCAAAAAAGTATTCGATCTGACTTATTAATGTATTTGAAATGACATAAAAGCATAGTTCTGATTATTTATTGTTAACTTACTTTTATTTATTAAGGTCTATACTAGTCATTAGATGCAAAATCATATTTGAAAAAAGAAATTTGATTGGGATAAAAGCGACTTTCTTGTAAATGTCCTGTTTTCATCGCCAAAAAGTATTCGACTCTAGCCATTCAGAGGTCATTTGAAAGGTTACAAAGTTTAAATTAACACTCAAAGATTTCCTTAAAATGTTATAAGATTATTGCCGTAAGGCTATTTGAACTTTTGTGCTTGAATCATATTCATTTCTGCAATTTTAAAGGGTAAAGTTAAAAATGTCGAAGGAAGGAAAAGAAACTACAACTGGAGAAAAGAAAACTGTAATTAGTATGAGGAAACCTGGAGAAACGTATGAAAAAAATTGCTCAAACTATCAAAAGACTACTTTCAACTATAAAATAAATAGTAAAAAGGCATCTGGAGTCAACAAATTTTGTAAACAGGACAATAAGCGGCGGACTAAAAACGTTGATCAGGTGTGATAACGATATCTTTTGCAAGTTGAAAAAGACCCGGCATTAAGTGGTCCAGAATTGAAACTACTGGTTAAGAGGTTTGCACTCAAACTGTAAGAAATGCCCTTAAAGAGTTTGGTTATAAAGGACGATCAGCTCGAAAACATTAGTACCAAATCCAATAAAAAGAAAAGGCTATCATTTGCAAAAAAATATGTAAACGAGGCCCTAGAACTTGGGAGAAAAGTTGCATTTAGTGATGAAAGTAAGTAAAGCTTATTTAGAGCAGATGATAATTTGAAGACAACCAAATAAATTAAATTAAATTAAGAATTAAGTTAAATTAAGAAATCTCCGAACAACAGTAAAGCATGGAGGACGTTCCGTTATGGTTTCGGGGTTCATGTCTTAAAATTAGTGAAACATTTTATGGATGGCATAATGGACCATAAGGTATTTCAAAAAGAAATTTACATGCCATTGCTCAATTTATGTGATTATCCACAGATTTTTGTTTTCACTCAGGATAATGATCCGAGACATAAAACGCTACCAGACTTTGCCTTTTGTACAACGCATCAAAAGTACTTGAAACCCCGCTATAACGACCAGAGATAAATCCAATTTTCCAATAGTTATGGGAAAAATTAAGGGTCATAAATAAAGATACTACAAACAAGAAGAAGCTAAAACACAATCAGAAGAAGAATGGTATAAAATACAGTGATTACACTAAAAAACTAGTTGTAAGCATGCCACCTAGACTGAAAGTTAATATTAAGAGACATCCTACAAAATACTAACTATAATATAAATACATTTTGTTCCCACTTTGAAAAAAAAAATCGAGTAATTTTTAGACTCATGCTATGGAATCGGAAATGTTTTTGCTTTCTCATAGTAGTAGTAAAATTTATTTAATTTTTTGGAAATGTGCCTGAGGCATATCTTAGTTCTGTAATTTTCACATTGTTCAAATAAAATTTCTAGTTCACTGTTTAATGTTTTTAATGAAAATTGTTTAGATAATGGAATGATGGTCGAATACTTTTGGGAGTAACTAATTTTTTCTTACAGTGTACTTAGGAGATCTACCGATGGAGAACCCAGATCTTTTTGGAGGAGACATATTAGGAATCGATGATATTCATGTATGTGGTAATACAGAAGTTTTATTTTTTAGAAAGTGTGAAGTATAACCTACGATCGGGTTTTATTTTTTTGTATTCAAAGTAATGAACGTCTCTCCGTTCAACGACGTGGTGAAACAGCAATTTAATTATATAAGCGAAACTTTCCGTCTTGCCTCTAAAGAAATAAATAATTTAAAAATGAAACACAAATTTATCTAAATGCAAGAATAAATTTATTTAAAATATTCGGAGCTAAAATTTTAATTTAGAAGCTATAAATGATATACTTCAGAAATTATATATGCCTAGAGAAAACCGTTAGAAACGGAAAGAAATTAAGAATATGGCAAAGCCTACAAGCGCTATCTGCCTAAGGGGAAAGATGCCTTTGTGAAGGACTTTCTAACAGATATCGTATTTACGTTACACATGGGGAGAACCAAGAAAACGAGACATACGGTTGGCCAGTTTCGCCTGTGTACGTACCCAGAATGAACTACTTATCTGTAACCACTCAGCCAAGACTGAGGCAGAAAAAGATATAACGGAAAATTTAAAATAGTTTCAACAGCTGAGGTAATTAAGTAGCTCTCTGGGCACTGCAGCTAGTAGTGGACAACTGTTAACTCGCTGAACACTAGTAACTTAGTTTGTGTTCGAATCTGCAGAATGGACTGCTGTGCAGGAAATTTTATTTTTTTCCATGTGTAAGGTGAAAGCAAATTAGTTTCCCTTAATATGCTATCCACGAAGGCACTCCTTCCTTCAGACAAGAAGCTCTTACCCGCTTTGCTGCAATCGAAATAATGTAATCCAATTCGTCTCTGAAACCGTGAGTTTTAGATTCGACGTGATGTTAAGAATATAATTTTAAAGTCCCTTTAAGCACTAATCAAATTTATGAAGAAAAAAATTTTCTTTTTGCTGACGGTGCACAAATTGCTCGTGCTTCTATCAATCTCCTCTTAAAGAATCGGATTAAATCAAAGGCAAGGAAAATAAATTGTCTCGTTCAGTTACTAAATTTTGTTCTGGGTGATGATATTCCAGGCAGCTTATCGAAACAATATAGATATATATATATATACAGTGGCTCAAATAATTGAGAATACATCTTACTTTAAAATAATAAATCTAATTTTGAATATAAATAACACATTACCAAGCAGAGCAAACACATTTTTATTTTTACAAATAACAAACGGTTTAATTTAAAGTAATAAAGAATAATCCACCAAAAAATTCTAAAATTCAAAATCATTTTAAATAAATATATGCAGATTTTTGCCTCAAAAAATTAAGAATACAGCAATGAGATTTTTGTGATATTACACATACAAAAAAGTGTCAATATTTTGTTGCATGTCTTTTGGCTTTTATGATCTCTTCCAGATTCGTGGTACCGATTCGACCACTTTTGGGTCCTATCTGAAGTTATGTTATTCCATTCTTCTTGCAACACTTGTTTTAAATGTGCTTTGTTTTTAATTTTGTGTTTCTGGATCGCTGCTTCGAGTGTGATCTACAGATTTCCTATGACAGTGATGTCTGGAAACTGTGGTGATGTATGTAACTGCTGCTCACAATGAAAACATTACCACATTCTGGTCATTGTCGTGGTGGAATATGAAATTTTGATCTAAACCTAACTTTTTAGCACTTTCGTTTAGGTTATTGTGGAGTATATTCAAGAAAACCATATGATTCACAATGCTATCTATAAAAACTAAATTTTTTACCCCAGTTGAAGCCCTATAACTCCAAACCATGACAGAGCCATCACTATGTTTAACTGCAGGACGTAAAATTTTTGGATCCAAAACGATGTTGGGCTTTCTTCGTACAATGCAACGGCCATCACTGTTGAAAATATTGAATTTACTTTCATCAGTTACAAAACTGTCTTCCAAAAGTTTTTCTGCATACTCCAAACGATTTTTCCGATTTTGCAAGCTGAGAATGGTTTCTTTTATACGCATCTTTTCGCCATTTACATATAAGGGTGACGTAACAACACACAATGACATCTCTCTTGATTTTCAATAAGCTGCATTTTGTTTCTATGAACGACTATATAAATTAATTGTTTTTGCTGTATTTTATTCCGTGCAGTTTGGGAAAAACGATTAAAATTTAGGACTTCTGCATAACAGCAAGCAGTGGATTATTTTCAAGGTCATGGAATCCTACCATAGAAAAAAGTGAATGAACACAATAATATTGTTGAACACAATAATGTCAGCTGAATACGGCCAACAAATAGATTGCAACAATTATTTGAGGAAAGTTTGTACTTAAAGCTTGCTAAGCAGAGTTTACGGTAAAACGGAGGGCGTAACAAAAACAGAAGAAAACCGTTTTACGAAGCTCAAAAACTAAGCGGATCGAATATTGACTGTTTATTAAATAAAAAGGGATCAATTCCTTCGGAATTCCGCTGGAACGATTAGCGCAAGCGAAAGTTTGACGGGATTTCAGCCAAATTTTAGAGTTCGAAGGTAGCCAACTCTCTTGGTTTCTTGATAGTACCTAGAATACTAAAGGCCTAGCTGGCCATATGGATAAGCCGAACACTAGTATTTCCATCAGATTCATATACTGGCGAACGGTCGGGCTGAATAAAGTATTCCTGATTTTCCCCGTGTTCGTAAATGTAAAATAATTGCTCTTGAGAAATTCCCCCACGAACATATCCCTTCTCTCAGACAGATAGCCCTCGTATGCATAACGAAGTAACCAGCCAACAAAAGTGGTAAAGTAAATAGTGTTATTTACGTAAAAAAGAAGGTTTTATTGGGTGAAACAAGGACAGTCTCAAAAAGTTTGAAAACTTCTGTTGTAAAATACTATCTAACAAGTTGCTCATTTTATATTTTTCTGGTCATTAACAGCGTGAATTTCTTACAATTAATGTCTGTTAATCTATTTGCACAATTTTTTTGAATAGTAGAACCTCAAGAAAGTCTAAAATATTCATTTGGAAAGAATTTAGTAGATAATATACAGAGCTTTAATTAATATATATTAACAATTTATAATAATTCAATTAATTATATTATTATATATAAATTTCTAAAAATGAGTTTCTCTAATCAGCGCATGTTTTCCTGCCATCTTTGCTATTCTTGGTAAAATTAAAATTTATATTACGAATAATTTATAGCATAAAACCTGAATCTAAATTTTCCCCCTATAACAAAATTTTTTAAATTGTGTCCATTGGGTCAAAATATGTCATCCTTTACTAGTCACATATGAATGAAACATTCATGTTAAAATAGGTATTTTGAATTGATTTCTTTCGAAATCTTTTTAAAATATATTTTTCCAATTTGTTTTCTCTACTTCACAGTGAATCCCTTTTTGTAGGATAAAAGCGCGATTGTTGGCGATGACAGATTATGGCCAGGAGGAATCGTCCCTTACACCATCGACAAAGGAATGACATGTGAGTTCTTTAATCCACTTATTTCATTTAAATTTGCTCATAATCAGTAGTGGTTTTTGTTCATTTAGATAGTAAAAAAATAACATATAATCTAATCCTGATTTAGCAGTTGTCAAGGAATTCACGAAAGTTTTCCTTAAAACCATTCTTTTAAACCATTTGCATCCATGTCACTTAAGTCAAGATTTAAAAGCATTCTTTCAAATCATTTGAATCGCTATCGTTTAAATCAAGATTTCTCGGCCGCTGGTGGTCCTTCACACCGATATCTATTAATTTGTATAGAAGGAAACGACTACCTCTAATTCACTGACTTTTTTTTTAATTAGCTGGTGCTCAAATAATGATTTCTACTTCCAGAATTTTCTATGCGCAGAATTTTTTCAACGTTAACTAAAAAAGTTTACAGGAAATACGAGTCTTCTATTTCCGAATTTCTGGACTTTTATATGACGTCAGTTTATTATTATTATTATTATTAAATAATTTTATTAACAATATTTTATCAGGAAACCCTTAGTTCATATCATGGACCTTTGAAATACAATTTTGTCTTGTGGATTCCCTTAAACCATCTGTGGGCCCCTGAGAATCCATGTAAACCCCGGCTGGGAAACCTCGACTTACATGATGATTCAAAGGCTGTGTGGAAGCGACTATTGCTTAAAGTTCCACGTATTTTTATAATCCAAAAGCCAGAATTACAACCGCAGTAGCCTCTGTGGATGCCGACATGCTTGCCGGTACTTGGCGTGAAATTGAATATCGACTTGATATTCTTCGTGCGACGAAGGGGGCACACGTGGAAGTTCAGTGACAAGGGTCATGAAACTTTTTGAGTCTATCTAACCATTTATGTTATTAATTTTAATCTATCTTTATTATTTTATGAGTTATTAAACATCAAAATGGGTCCGGGACTTTATAAACATCCTGTATATATATTTCTAGCATTGTGATAAAACATCGGTACCTAGAGCCATCCAATTTTGAATAACTTACCTTAGGCATCTGGAAGCCCAAATTTGGAATTTGTTTTATTATCTATTCAGTGGCGGCTCGTAATAAGCACTGTGGAACTGCAGCACCCCCTGTTTCCACTTATTATTATTTTTAATATTTAATATAATGAGCCCTTTTTTCTTTAATTCTTTCTTTATACTTCTACAATATATAATCCTTAAACTTAATGTCAGTAGCAATCCTCCAGTTTATAAAAAAGGTACGAAAGTTTTTGTATGGAACTGCGCAAGCGCGCACGGAAAGCAGCACTCGAGCCAGGGAGATAAAACAGCACTGTCGCTCTTTCAGTGCCGAAATTCTGGAAACGTGATTATTTCTTACTCCGCGCGTGTGGTATTTGGCTGTTCTGCGCATGCGCTCTTAGGAAGAAGCGTACGAGGCTGAGAGGGAGAGACCACTGTCGTTTTTACAGTGCCGAATCTGGAGTATCGTTGGGAGCTGGTTCTTTTTTTTTTTACTCCGCGTGTGCTGTGTTTAAAAATCATACACCATATTCTTGGTTAGATTATTTTTCAGCTATTCTATTTGATTCATTTTTTTCGGTTCTTTTATTTTACAGAAAACATTAACCATGTCCTTGCATCCTCAAGTAATAAATTCTGTGACTGTAAGAGAACTTCAAGAGCTTTCGTTTTCATGCGCTTGCAATGCTTTCACTACAGAAAAATTTCCTCAGTTGTCATCCAGAGATCAAGGAGAAAATTATTGATCTCTTCGCGCAAATTAAAACAAGAAGAATCGATTTCATTTTTAAATGAATAGGTAAAGCTTGAACTGTAACAATTTAAGTTAAAGTAATTAAGAAATGTTTAATTTTTCTTTTGTAAAATTTCATGGAAGTTTCAAAATAAATTTTCTTTTTATACATGTTTGTTTCCCTTTACACAGGTTTAAAACAAAGGTTAAATTTTTTTGGAACAGCACCCCCCACTAATTTTAGCTACGAGCCGCCACTGTATCTATTTCATATTTTGTGAAACTTTAACGAATTTTTTATTAACAAACACAACTATTTCGAAGCAAGCAATGGCAACACTGTACGGGGAAATATATATATATATCTTCAGCGCGCGAGACTGTGTATCGGAAATTATAAAGATATGCTCATTTTGAAAATATTATGCGACAATGTTGTTGAACTGAATTTTATGGTTTAAGTGCGAAAAACATAATATTTGATAAATAAAGGTAACACACAAAAACACTAAGTAAACACCTTTTTGAGCGTAATGTAAAATCCGAAAGCTTTCAGAATTTGGTTTTATTTTTATTATTTTTATTTATTTATTTGTTGCTGCATTAACTAGATGTTAAGCTGGTCTCACAACATTTTCTAATTTAAATAAGCACTTCGCGATGGCGAAAGAAATCAAGTTCTAGATGGTGCTGCCATCTGCTGGGGAAGAGGGAACGATTATCCACAATTCTAATTGTTTTAAAAATTATATTTCCGTGAATTAACTTACAGAAATAAACTAATACAGAAATGCATCCCATAAAATTTTTTTAAGGAATTTTATAAAATCTTCTTTTAAACTGTCAGTTTTCCAGACGATGCTCCATATATAGCAGAGCACAAATACCCTCGTAATTAATGCTAAATGAGCAGTCATTAATACAGAGAACTAAGAGCAGCTTGAAAACGAACTAAGAAGGCATAGACAGCAGAAATGTCTTACTGATAGGATTCAATAGCATATGCTGTCGCATAATGTCTCTTGATAGTGCCACTGACACAAAATCATCGCTACATAACTACAGAGCCGTGCCAAGATATTTTTTCACTTGAAGCAAAAAGATAAATTCGCTTCACTATATATATATATATATATATGTATATCAAAATAGGTATATTAAAAAAAGTAACTGTATTAAATCATAATTCTTAAAGTATTTTTCAGTCGCAGCTTTATAAATTCAGAAAAATAACATAGCCAATTATTTATAACTTTTAAATGAAAATCTTAAAAAAATCTTTTTTTGGTAAATAACATTGAAATACACATTGAATTGACCAGGTTTTCTTGCAATTCTTCTATTGTTTTATTAAATAAAGTTTGCTGAAGCTTATTTCTCCTAATAATAAACGACAAATTTAAAAACATAATTAAAGTAATTTTCGAATTCGCATAGCCATTTTGGTGCCCCTTCTAGTGATTCACCTGAGGTAAGTGCCTCATCCTTGTCCAGGCTCTGCATAACCGTAACTTCAGATAACTTCATGTCTAGAAATGAAAAGATCTTACACTTAGGGTTTTGGATAAACATTTATATTGAAAGCTGGGGAGTGTAACTCCACTTTCACCAAAACCTAGAATTGAGAGAGAAACTTTACTGGGGACGCTCCATCATGAATGAATATCAGAAAATCTAATACCCAGTAGAGTTAAAGGGGTAAAGTCATTGAACGCAGGTAGTTCCGTCCAAGACTCGAATCCGGGCGAACAAGCTGGCTGCGTATGCGTTTTCGTAGCTCGACCCATGTGTAACGTATATACCAGTTCAATTTCCCTTAGAAATTCTCCACGAAGGCATCCCTTCCGTTAGGTAGATAACTCTCGAGTGCTTTGCCATAATTAAATAAACCAAACCAACGACAAAATGTAATGCTTTCCATTATTCCAGGTTAGGGAAAATGATGTTTGGTAACAGATCGGCATTATGTTGGCTTTCATGCAAAGTACTTTGTATGAAACCAACATACATAAAAGAAAGTAAAAGTCGTTTCGTACAAAATACTGTGTCATCCAGTAGACATAACAGTAGACATAACAGACATATTTTTTTTTTTTTAAAGACTGATCTCTTAATTTCTTTGATGCATTTTTGTGCTATTTGTGTCATCATGCGTTGAAGGGAAAAATAAATTATTTCAAAGATTTAACATTGAATGATATATAAGTTATTTAATAGAATTCAAAATGTTTAAAAGTTTGCTCATTTGAGATCAGAAGTAAAAATACAGATGGTCATTCGCATCTTATGGAAACGATTTTGATAATCAACTTTTTATGCATAATGGGAATATTTCTTAGGGTGATTTGCTTCTATCTCATACCTTTGATTAATTTGCTTCACATGATAAAAAGACATAACAAAATGCTTTTTGTATTTTTTAGTCCAATCGACATTCCATGGAGCGTTCTATTATTACAAGAGGAGCACGTGTATTCGATTTGTTCCAAGAACCAACGAAACGGACTACATCAGAATTTTTCCAGGGCAAGGGTAAACTACACATAAATATTGAGTTGTATGTTACTATAGCAATAACGCTTCTAGTTTTGCAAAGTCGCTTAGGCTTAGTAAGCAGTAAATGTTCTCGATATTTATTAATTCCTCAGTATAAAATTCTGTTGCCTTAGTTCAGAAAGTTTCTTTAACAGGTTACTCTTACAAAAATAAATGACTAATACCAAAGTTTTTTTTTTCTTTTTCCCTGAAACAATTCTGGAGCTTAAATGAAAATAAATGCTATTATTTATATATTGGTATCTAATTAGACAAAGATCTGAAGACCAGATTGCAATATTTCGCACGGCGAAATTTTGTGCTAATAAAGATTATTAGAAGAAAGAGTTCTTAAAACCCGGCAGGTTTTAAGAACAGAAAGTTTCCCTTTTATAGCTAAAGCGTTTTGTTTACCTGTATTATCTTGTCTGCAGTAATTTATCTATTATCTCAATAGCCTTCTTTTTAATAGAATGCACCGTATTTTCCTTGAAAAAAAAAGTTTAAAATTCGCTTAAATGCAGATTGCAGTTTTACTGAAAAACTAGGAAAGCATTCTCTTTAAACACTGAAATTATTGGTAGTAAAGCAACGTAGTAAAGCAAAGTCATGTTGTGTACACATGAGATTTTTATTTTTTATTTTTTATTCTGAGATAAATAGAAATTTCAAAGTTAGAAGTCCTTCTTGTGAGAGAAAGTTGTTGTGGTATTAATCTTAGAATCTTTATTTAGAAGTTGCTAAATGCAATGTTAATTTCACTGCCACTAAATATGAATGAAACAGGAGTTATTAAATAACACATATTACTAGCACAGTATAAATGAATTGTTTTTGGCCAGGTGCTATTCTCACGTGGGCAGAACTGGTGGTTAGCAACCTGTTTCCATTGGACAAGGCTGCAATTGGATGGGGACAGTTATTCACGAACTTGGACATGCTTTAGGATTTTACCATGAGCAAAATAGGTCGGACAGAGACGAATACTTAATAATCTACTGGGAAAACATCAAAGAAGGTTAGTACATTGCTATGATTATGTATCTCCTTTTCGTAATAACTATAAGAACATGATTTTTGCTGTAATAAAAATTCTCTTTAGTGAGAGATCATTTAAATTCTTAATGTATTTATTTATTTAGTTTTCTTTACACGTAACGTATTTTAACAGTTAATATTCTGTTTCAAAAATTTTCATAAAGAATGGGTTTTAAAAATAATAACGATTTCAGTTTTTCTAACGTTCAGTGAAACTATTCTACACAGTCCAGTCACATTAATGTGACCACCACGTACTTTCCATGTCAGAGTTAAATAACCAATCACAGAAGGCAGGTGGCAGCACAGTGCAGTTGAGCGTATATAAAGGGTGTGTGAGGGCTTCGGAAAACATTTCAATCGTTGGCGTAATGCAGAAACGAAGCGATTTATCCGACTTCCAAAAGGGCATGATCATTGGCTTTCGGGCCAAGGGTGGAAGCATTTCCGAAACGGCTGAGTTTGTGAACTGTTCGCGTGCCGCCGTGGTAAAAGTGTACCGTGCATGGCAAAATGGGACTGTCCAAAATCAGCGACGTGGCAAATGTGGTGCACCACGGGCCATAGATGACAGAGGCGAACGACGGTTGCGGAGATGCGTTCGGGCAGATAGACGGGCTACCGTTGAGCAACTGACCACCAAAATGAACCAAGGGGCTACCAAAAGTGTCTCCCAAAGTACTATTCAGCGAACATTGCTGCGTCTGGGCCTCCGAAGCAGACGCCTGGTTCGTGCACCTATGCTGACTGCTGTTCATCGACGGCGAAGGCTAGAATTTGCACGCCAGTACAGCAGCTGGACGTCCACTGAGTGGCGACAGGTTGCGTTTTCGGATGAATCGCGTTTTATGCTCCATCGGACAGATGGACGTTGGCGTATAAGGCGTGAAACCTCTGAAAGGAACCACCCTGCAACCATTGCCGGAACGGTCCAAGCTGGAGGCGGGAGCATTATGGTCTGGGGAATGTTTTCCTGGCATTCTCTAGGTTCACTGATCATTGTGGAAGGCACAATGGATCAATACAAGTACGCATCTGTCCTTGCGGACCATGTTCACCCCTACATGCGCATTGTTTTTCCTCAGGATGATGGCATCTTCCAGCAGGACAATGCGAGGTGCCATACAGCTGCCAGTGTACGTGCGTGGTTCGAAGAGCACCAGGATGAGTTTACCGTCCTCCCCTGGCCAGCAAACTCACCTGACTTAAACCCAATCGAGCATCTGTGGGACCATCTCGATCGAGTTGTTCGCGCCATGGATCCTCAACCGCGTAATCTAGCGCAGCTGGCCACGGCATTAGAGTCGGCATGGCTCAACATCCCAGAGAACACCTTCAGGGACCTATGTGACTCTCTTCCTGCACGTCTCGCAGCAGTCCGCTCTGCGAAAGGTGGTTATTCTGGCTTTTGACAGATGGTCACATTAATGTGACTGGACTGTGTATATATGAACAGCAGATTATAAAGCTCGCTTAAAGTAAAGCGAATTATAATGGAAAAATTGGTACCTAAACATTTTTATGAATATAACAACTTTTTCACTATAACTCGTCCGAAACAGAAGTTTCTAACGTGATGAGGTAATTAATAGATATAAACTACATAAAATGGAAATGCAGAAAAGAAACTGATATCCCAGCCTACTACTGATCAGATTCCTTAAGAGAGCATTGACAGGCAAAAATCTGGATCCCACGAATATGCCGAAGCATTCTGTAGAGATTGAGCACCATTCTTTCCATAGCGAACAACAATTTTGATGTGTTCAGAAGTGCACTATTTCTGTATTCTGCAGCGCGTTGCATTGCGTCACAAACGGGCTCAACTGGATTGAGATTTGTGACTAGATTGGTCATGACAAGTTTTCAAAGTCAGATGAATGTTTTTCTTTTAAACCAGAAACTGATACTTATGGACTTACGTTACAGCACATTTTCTCTTAGAAGACGCCATTCCGAACTCATATGAGTCCTTTTTTACTTCCTTGCATGAAGTAAAAAGGAAGTATTGTAATCGCGAAAAATTTCGGCTATCATATTTCAACGAAAATATCTATTTCGACCGCCATCGAATGCAATGTAACGATGTTTTTGAGTGACATTCGTACGTAAGAACAGAATAAGGGACGCTTTTTCCCCCAAAAAAATCATAAAACTGATTTATAATGGATTCTGAAGAGATTTTTTCGTGGCGTCTGTGCGTACGTATGTATGTATGTATCTTGCATAACTCAAAAACGAGTAGGCTCAGAACGTACATAGGACTGCCATAACATGCAGATGTGCATCCTGTTTCGGTTACAATCAGCCGCACCAAAAGTATATAAATTTATGTATATATATATCCACTCGGTTACTCGGCTCGGTGAGCTTAGTTTTTATTGTTATATGTTGGTAAATTGGGCATTTTTCGCTTTAAAAATGATTGAATTATGCTGTTCTTATCTTCCGGTTAAAATTTTTATGCCTTAGTAAATCTGCATGCAATATTTGTGGAATTATCAACAATTTAAGTTGCTTAAGTGTGACTGAGCCTAATTTTTTTGGCTATAGCACCCATCTTTGTTTACATTTGAAAGTTAGGAGAATATTGGATTTATTGCCAATCTAGAGAAACTAAGCTTCGCAAAAACAAAGATAACGCCTTCTTTTATTATTGCGAATTAAAGCATGCTTAAAGCAATTAAAGCGAGAACTGAATTAATTGAATGAGAAATACTGAATCGTCTGCGAAAAACTGTTTCTTGTTTTATTTGTTTTTTTAATTTCTTTTATACGTCGTTTTAGATTTATCATAGTATTTGAACAGAACATGGTGCAAGGATGACATAATTTTTGAGCATTCTGAAAATAAATATAATAGTAGTGAAAAATAAATATAATAGAAGTGGCAGTGAAATTCTGAAAATAAATAAATTCTGAATATAAAATGAATGAGATGTAACCTGTTAAGTGAACCTAGCTCTACAGTGTCGCTCTGGTAAACAAATATAGTGAATTTTAAAGAGTGTATTTATTCTATTTTGGTTTATGCGCTATCGCTATCGATCGAAGTAGACTTAATTCAATCCAGTAAGTTCAAATGAAATGCAAAATGCGTATTATTTAATATTCCGTACAAGGAAGTCATGTGGTGTACACATCAGACTTTTTTAAACCAGAAGCTAATATTTATGGACTTACGTTATAGCAGATTTTCGTCTTAGTCTAAACTTAACGAAATGAAAGGTCTCTAAAGGTAGTAACTCATCAGAATGGATGTGCATAATGTTCGCCTGTCACATGTTTGTAGATGTACCAGTTACTCCAACGAATGTAAGCTAAATAAATTCGATATCATTATAGAGTGACCACAGCCTGCACAATATCCTGTTGAAATGTGGAATTCGTGGATTCATAGCGTTTTTCTCAAGCACAGTTGCTTCCATGTGAGCAAGTCAGTAGAAAATATGACTCTTCAAACGAGGCTATTTGTTTTCCGAAGATAGTGATCTAATGTTCTGAATTGTACAGCGCAGACAAAATGCATGTTCCGTAATTCTGCAGCTGATGTTTGTTGGTGCTCCAAAACTGAACTCTGATGTTACTTTACTCAATATTGTGCATTCATCGTGAAGTTATTAGTTGACACCGGTATTATTATCAGTTGATACTAGTCTCTTTTTACAGACTCACTGTTCTTGTTAGTTCAAAATTTTGACAAAATTCTTGAAGTTACGATATTCTGTTAAAATCGCCGTAGATGAAAACGTACTTTTCGTTTCCATCTCTGTAATGCTATGACACGAGTTCTATTATTAGACTACTTAAATCGTAAAAATGTACTTTTCCTGTTGATAGAAACAGCTCCAGAAGCTTTCATAGATGTCTTCAGTCTTATACATGCACTGCTGAACTCAACTAATGACGTGCATCTTTAATCTCAGTAGGTATTCTGCATTATTTTATCTATACCGGTACTACAGCCTAGTCACTGTACATCTTTTCAAACTATCTTTACATTAAATTAATTTATTTTAGTCATGTTGGACCTTTTTTATATAGTACGTAAAATGGTCCATACCGTATAATTCTGATTCACAATTATTTTTAGAACGGTATTTATACGGCATTTTTAAAATGACTTTATTTCGCGTTATTTACAAAATTCACATAAAATCCTACCCAAATAATATGATTTTGTTAATAATGGAATGCTGTTTTAACTTTCAGGTTTAGAAGACCAATTTTTCTTATTGAAACCTCAACAAAACCGACTTCTGACAGACTTTGATTACGATTCCATTATGCTGTATGGGGAATATACTTTTTCCAAACAAAGAGGCGTTCTTAAAACCATGGCTGCTAAAAAGGGAAATAAGCGTTTATTGGAGGTAACGCAGAAAGGACAACTGAGTAAAACTGATATTGTGAGAATAAATATGTTATATAAATGCAATGAAAAAAAGACACAATAAAATATGAATTCGTAATTTCGCAGTTTCATTTCCTCTTTCTTTTGTTTTATTTCAATATAATCACATGCACACATCACATGTACAGCTTTTTCGCTGGTTGCAGTGTTGCTCATTCTAATGTTTGGGGATTATGCTTTCGCAGTGTTGAAAATGATTTAATAATGATTTTAATCTTCTCTAAGTGAATATTTTTTACATTGTGTTTACGCAAAATTCTTAAAATGATCTATGAGAGCTCTAATATACAAGAGTGAAAATGATAACAAAATGAAAATAAAAATAAAAAATGAATATTAATTTAACTTCTTTAGTTTTTATCTAATAACGAATATTTAAAAATGTGTAAAAGTTTTGGCAGCTATGTCTTTCGGTAAAAATAACACTCCAAATAATGATTATTGGAGAAGCCAAACAACAAGAATCAGCGTAATATTTGTAAATTTTGCAAAACTTTTGTACTTATGCAGCTTAAATAGATAGTTCTGTAGTTAAACCATCTAAACAAGTCCTGCAAAATTTACAAATATTACGCTGATTCTTAAAAGTTTAAATACTGACAATCAGATTAATTTCAATAGAATTCGGAATTGATTGTGAAATAATTAAAATTTAGTAGTAGTGTTCATATTCAAAATGGTAATATAAAGTTATCCTTTCACAAGCCTCCGGAAGTATTTTAATCACTTAGTGTGAAAAGAAATGCTTAACATGGATTAATCGGAAAATTAAAATCACTTTTTGCCAGCAGATAGTTCTAAATGTACGATGTTTTTGGATGAGTTCGATCCTTATAAACGCTGAGAAACGATTAATTTACATGATAGCAAAAATATATTTATCTCCTCCTCTTGTGAACTGAATTCGTAATTTTGCAGATTCCCATAATTTGGGATTGACTGAAGAAATTGCTTTTTAGATTGTGCAAAAAGAGTTCTGATATTTTCTTTTAAAGCTAGTGTACTATTTCTAATATATTAATTACACAGCAACCGAAATATTTCGCATAGTCTTTGTTATTTTGAAAGACTGATTGCTTTAAGGCATCTTCTGCAGATACTATATTCTATGCAGGGAAGTATGTGAGAGAACAGGCCATGCTATGGTTAAATAAACTTGCTATTTCCTGAGCAGGTCCAATAAAGAAAATTTATCAGAAAATTCTTAAATATTTTCATAATCCCAAACATTTCGCAATAGTTTTCGAAAGCTGCGGCGTCCCGTTCGTGTACCATTTAGTGTTGCATCCAATTTAACTGAAACCTTATTCGACATACTCTCGAAATTCCATATTCAAACAGAAATAATTCCGTAGGTTAGGTTAAGTTAGGTATAAGTGCAGAGTCCACCTATTATTTACCTTGACTATGAAGGTAAAGGCCATTTGAGCTATCTACCCAGATTAACATCGCCTTTATGGGGGCCACAGTGCCGTTTTGTTGCCGAGCTGCTATCGTTATTTCCTGCAACCGACACTACAAGCTCTGTCACCGCTGTCATCAGGTCTCCCATTTTAAGTTCGAACATGAGCAGATGGAGCACTTACACCGCTGCCTAGATTAACATTGTATACACGCAGTTATAACAGGAATACATTACACTGTCGCTTAAGTAATATGTTAGCCTGCTTGGATTGGTCGGGCATGACATTTAACTGCGTACGAAATGACTGCATTTTCATCACACCTGGCCATTCGTTACGTAGAAATACATAAACTTAGCCCGCAGTAGTTGTGATTGCTTTACGTCCTGCCATCATGTTCTTAGCGGCGTTCACTGCTTTCCTGTGGCGTTTCACGAGCAAATATTGCAACTATCTTTAATTGCTTTATTCCACTGTTGCTAAAGGGCATATTTTTTTGGGGGGAAGGCGGCTAGTTTCAACGCCTTCTTAAACAGAAGAAGGCGTTGCTAGTTTGCGCTGGATAGCGCTTGATTTCTAACCGATAGAAAGTCAATAACTTTCACGACTTTTTTCTTAGGGCTTATGTTTGACTGCAAACTATAGAAATAGCAATAAATCCTCTCCTGAATTAGGCTTCTTTAAATGGCGTGACTCTGTTAATGGGCAGGATGTTCGAAGTGACCCTTTCTCCATACGCACAGGAATCTGTTAAAGAAATATTCTGCGCGCAGTCTGTGCTATTCGTCGAAACTCTTCTCCCTGTATTGGCAGAGTCCCATCAGTGTTGTCAAAATTTTTTGGTTGTATTTTTTTGGTTATGTTAGTTGCAGTAATAATTCTTATTTCCTTATTCTGCTTAATAATCATGAATTTTAACTTACTGGAAGTTAAGTGCAATTAACCATTCGAAATAAAATGATGAAATGCTTCCAATTAATAACCCTATTGATTAGCTTCCAACTAGTAGTGTTCCATTTCGGTATTCTTTCTGTAGCTTGGAAGGATCGAGCCAGATGCACAAATATTTTGCTTTAACATAGTATTATGCGCGTGCCGCCCAGACGGTATTAGTAGTTAGGGGAGCCTGACTACGATTCCGAAGGGCCTGGCTTCGAATCCCGGAGAAGGCATGGTTGTAACTGTCCTTCCTTTCATAGGAGGCAATGGTGGCCCACCTATTAGGTGCCTCCATAATGAAGAGACCACCACATATGGCTTTAGTGTAGATTAATGGACTTTGTTACAAAGTATAACTGTTTACAATCTGCCATTGGAAAAAAAAAGTTTCATGCGCGTAGTAGGCATTTGAATTGTATGAGACCGAAAATTTTGAACATTCATACAGTTATTCTTAATTCTGTGCAAAGTTTTAGAAATTCACACAAAAGGAGTTATACAATATATCATCGTAATTCTTTTAACAATAGACAACACCAATATTTATTTGGAGGCAGGTAGAAAAGCTTAACGACACGGTTGCCCTGATTTCTCATAGAAAATAGCAATGTAATGTTCAGTAAATGGGAGTAACTGTTTTGTGTTTTGGAATACGGAAAAATGTCCATTCTGAATGTTCTGCGATAATTTCGAGCAGAATTTTAGAACGAAGTATCTAGTTTCAACAGTAAGTTGTATGCGAAATCCACAGTGGAAATAGTCTGCGCGCAGTCTGTACTGTTCGTTGAGACATGATAATTTTCTTGTGAGAGAAGCTTAAGGATACTGGGTAAAAGTTTAAAAGTGGGTGCCGCTTGATTTTTGACGATTCTTTTTCGACGCCAAGGTCGGCGCCAGGAAGGCACAATTTCAAAATAGCCGCTACATAAAACCAAACTAAGAAGTCAAAGAATTGCACAAACTCGTCCAGGCATACATCGACATATTTTTACTTAAAAAAATCAGAGAATTGCACAAGCTCGGCATTGCGCATTGCCTTTACTTTGTCCATGTACACATCGATCTATTTTCACTTCAGTAAAATCAGGAGAATGATGACGTCATATAAGGTTAAAACAAAATCACTCATCGCCAAAATTGAACAAAATTTATCGCTAATCGAAAGGTCTCCCAATTCTACACTAGAGTCGGATACTTTTAGAAATCATTAAGATTTTTTATACTTAATCACCTATGCTATGGCTCTGGCAGTATAATGCTAGTGTTATATAACAATGACTTGTACTATTGTAAATGCCAATAAACATATTACCTATTTCAGTATTCAAATTCTGGTGTAACATTTCCGCTTAATACATTATATACATTTGTAATGGTAAGTAACAGATTATGCGTACAACATATAATGAGAAAAAACTATACTGCGTTACGACATAAGGTAGAACCTAGTATAACTTATTTTAATCCAGTGTATAGCTATTAAATGAAGCAAACATACTAAGTTAAGTTAAAGGAAACAAACATAGTAAGTTAAGTTAAATATCAAACATTTATTAAGTAAGTAAGTCCAGAATTTGAAGTTACATAACGAGTTACAATTTTAACAAATGACAGTCTGAGCTCCAAAAGAAGTCTACAAAATTCTTTTTGTAGTCTTTCTTTATAAGAAATAGACTTCTTGTAGAATTTGTAGACGTCTTGTATAACCTTTGTACACTTCTTATATAATTTGACTAAACCAGTAGGTCCAACTCAAAGCCGATAAGATTTTCCATTTAAAAACTGTACTACATGACACTCAAAAACTGGAAATAAAATATAAGGCACTGAGTGGTATGGTATTTTCTGTGAACGTGGATAGATATTAGGTATTTTTGAAGCAAGAGACATGAAAAATGAACAATGCCGTCGCCGGGACTCGAACCACGAATTTCTCGAATACGTGCCGAGCGTGCTGGCCACTACACCACGAAGGCACGCTAAGAAGGTGGTAGAAACACCTTATATACTTTCCCTTTTAAAGGGCGACTAGAGATTAGGGGATCCAATAGCCAAATCTTGGTGGTGGAGAATCATCATCCGCCACTTTTTTTTAGTTCGGGCTCAAGTATAGAGACATTAGGTATTTTTTGAAGGCAGGAAAGATGAAAATTGAGTAATGTCCTCTCCGGGACTCGAACCACGGACCCCTCGAATACGCGCCTAGCGTGCTGATCACTACACCAAGCAGGCATGCGAAGAAGGCTGGAGAAATATCTTATAAACGTAATACAGACGGGTGGACACCGGGACACAACCGGTTAATAAAATTAGCCGCTTATTGTGTTCAAATGTCCAGGAAACAAAACTTCGGTCTGGTTCAAAATCTTGCTCCGTAAATTTTCATATGCAACTGTTTAAGACGTTCAAAACTGCGTATCTTAATTTTAACGTTAAATTTGAATTGTTATATTTATTAAGTATTAGATTAATTATCAGTTACTATCTCATTAGATGTGTTAAAATCGACATCACAATCTGCAGTACTGAAATTGCCGTCTATTAAAGTCAGGCTCTTAATAAACTCAGATATGTTTTGACGGAAGGGATTTTTAAGAAGATGTGGGTGCTGTATAATGTACAAATACTCCGCATATTGAGATGTTCTGAATTTCTCTTTATCTGCTAGGTTAAAAACACAACCAAAATGCAGCCAAAAATAACAAAATCTTTAAATATTTAAATTAAAAGTAGTGACAAAAGAAATGGAAACCTGATCTATTGATTACAAATCGGAACTATGCTAGAAGCTCAAAATATGTACTTTCGTAAATATTAAATGTTTCCCTATAATTTAATATGTTAATTTTTTTAAACTATGCGCACATTTTTTTCCATATTTTATGGTACACTGCTGCCCATTAAAATTGCTACACCGGAAAGAAAATAAATATAAGAATCTTATTTAATGTATATATACAATACAGTGGGAAAGGTAATTAAATTTTCAGGTGGCTTTGGAGTACACACCGTGCAGAACTTAGTACACAGAGGTGTCACCTTTGGAAATCACAATGGTTCTAATCTGGCTGGGTATTGAGTCGAACTGATATTGCATGACAGTTTCAGGTACTTCAGTTTTACATCTGAGTTCATCAATCATATGGCTGACGCGTGTTGGCATGGCAGTCTCTTGGCAACCCATGACCAGATGGTTTCAATGGCTAAGTCATCTGTAGAATTCGTTGGCCAGGGCAGCAGTTGAACACCTCTCGTGTCGAGGAAACTCAGGGCAGCACGAGCAATATTAAACTATGCAATACCGTGTATTATCTTGTTGAATGACCAGGGCAACAGTCGCACACCCTGTGTATCGAGGAAGATCAAAACAACACTGACAGCATTAAATTATACATTACCTTTCAACGTGTTGAAAGAACACGTTGCACAGGCCTCGAAGCTAGGGCACAGCCATGGACTTAACATGTCAGAAACATAATGCCTGCTATCCACTTTGCCGGCTATACAAAAATAAATGACCAGGATTTGTACCCAATGGCTGCCCTATACCAGGTACTAGGCCCATACGATGACGAATGCGAGCTGGCAACGCTTGCTCAATTTGGTACCTCCATACGCGGATACATCCATCATGATGCCGTAAGCAGAACCGGATTCTTCTGAAAAGCGACGTGATGACACTCCTGTGTCCAGTATCGTCGTTCATTGTCCAATTATGAGCGCATTAGCCTCTACTACAGAGTCAAGGAAAGCCGCAACAATAGTCGCCGGGAAGAAGTCCGTTGTGCTGCTGAGGCCGTCGCACCATACAGATAGTTGCTGTCCTGCACACTAGTCAAGTTAGTATACTGGAAATATAGTAGTATATTCAGTTATAATGGAGAATTTAAAGAAGGTCGAATATTCAATAATTTCGATTGAGCAAGAAAATTGGCACGGAAGATTATGGAGAGTATAAATAATAATAGGAGAGCAATCGGCATTTTTGTTTAAAAAAATAAAGGAAGAAAAGGGAGGAGGAAAAGAAAAGAAAAAAAGAGGAAAAACAACTATGTATGTGTGTGTTCTTGGTACTTTTGGCTGTTGTTTCTGGCTTGTTCTGGTGCGGCCCATAAAGAGACCATGCGGCGATGTGAAGTCTGCGAAGAGTGTCGGTCTACGCCCCACATCATATCACACACTAGGCAAGTTCTTAATTCATGGTAGGTGGCGTGGCTGTACTATCCCGCAAGACCGACAGGACAACATTTCTGTGTCTCTTAGCGCTAGTGGCCATATTCGCGTGACAGACACGAAACATAACACGATCTTTGCACAAACAACCAAAGCTCAAATACGGTTTAATGCGGATGAGAAACATGCGATTCATCTCATTTCTACAAAATATAGATGGCATTACTCAAACCGGCTTTGAGATCATGTTCCTGGAATGCTAATCATTTGCATATCCCAGCATGTAGAGTTGCAACTTTGATGTTTGCTGCATGCCGTCTTCATGGTGTAACAATTTTGATTAATCAGCTGTATATATATGTTCCATTAAGTTATTCCTCTTTGAATACTAATAATACGCAACATTATTTAGTAAATGTAAGTTTCGCAACTGATATGTACATAATTGCAATTTATTGAGATTTGTGCATGTGTAGCTGTTTTGGGAAAAAAAGGGAGAAAGAGATTCATAAAAAACAATATAATAATAAAGCAGTATTATATACTCATGCGTAACTATTAACAATCAACTGGAAATCGTAAATTAATCTGTAATTACGAAGGGAATTAAATTATATAATGAAAAAGTAGCAGTATAAGAAATTTCATAACTCTCCATAAACTGTCTGCTGATTCTCACTTAGGGAACCACTGATACACAGTACCATTTATTGTAAGGACCGAAGCATGATTTTATATTTACTTCAAATCGAAATCACATTTTAAAATAACAAATTAAATATTTTGAATATTTCTCTAATACATTCATTTCTGCTTCCCAAAACAATTGCAAATCAACTCCTGAGATGATGTTGAAAAGAAGTATTATTTTATTTTCACAGTATTTACAGGTGCTGACTGAGGAGAATGTAGAGATTTACATCTGTATTGAAAGCACGAAACCGAGATTTCCTTGTACGAACTCAATTAAAGAGTTCATTGTGAGGTAGTTGCTGCTACTCGTTGTGCGCACTGTAACTATCGTATACGATGTACCTAAAAGCTTGAGAATTCGCAGATCGCATGAAACGTGTTTTGTTAGGATTCATTATAGCAGAAAATATGTGAATCTCAGCTGTGTTCAGACGTCTGGTATTTGGTAACAGAGAGGAAGCTAAGAAGAAACTTGGTTTCTGATAAGTTATGAAAATTATTAGCAAGAACCTAACACAAAAAAAGCACGTGTCGATAGGTAACCAAATATGAGCAACAACTATCGTGGACTAAGTAAAACTCACCAGAGTTATATTTAGAATTAGTTTTGAATATGAAGTGAATAGGAAATTTTACGCTTTACAAAAAGTTACCAGATTATTTTAACACATTTAGGGAAGATTAACATCGAAATTAAAGTAACAAGTTCAAGCTCTTTAAAAATATTCATATTGTCATTTTTTTACAAATCATGGTAGTATAACAAAAATTTTCCTTTAATTTCTGTATCATATGTTTGTATTGGTATCGCCAATATATAATTCAAATATGCGTAATAAACATATTTTTAAAATTATAAATTTCTAGTTATCATGAAGAAAAAGATTGAAAGTAATATTAATATGATACACCATCATAAAAATAAGGCTTAGTGTATTTCAAAAAATGGCATGCTAAAGATTAATATTTATGGATATTTAAAAGATCTAAGGATTTAAGTATCAAGATTTAAAATGACGGACAGAATCATCAGCAGTTTGTAGCATTTTATTTGTTTAGATTCTCAATAGAAGCAATATATTTTGTTTTTAGGTATTTCTCCCCCCCCAGAGTACCTTTATCTTCTAAAAATAGAGAGAAATTTTAAAAAATGAGCTTTTTTATTTCTTCCTCCTTCCAACCAGTGGCTGCGCGTTTAGACAGGTAAACACTAATAGTTCACCACAGCTTCAAATCCCAGGGAGAGGACTGACTGGGTGAACATTTTGTAGGGTTTCTCTATGTGCAACGTGAATACAAGCCAGTTTTACTTAAAAAGGCCTTCCGTGAAAATATCACTTTTCTAAAGTAGATATTCCTGGAATACTTTACCCTAATATAAATAACCCAAATCTTGACGTCATTTGCTTTTAATGTCAAAAAATTTCCTTTAAGAATTTGGTGCTTTTTCGCAGTTTAGGATGGCGAAAAAAATGGCTTCAATTTCCAGTTATTTGAATTTCTTTTTAATATGAATTAAGGAAATAAAGTAGTTATCTTTTAGGAATAATTTGAAAGTAGTGCTCTGAGTGCTGACATCGATTGTAAACGATTCGGTGTTACAGATCGATGAACTTTTTATAACGCAACTTCATCGCCCGATGACTTTAATATAATCTACCAATTATTTAGAGATGTGAAGAGCTACAGGTCTCGTCCAGCATGCATTCTCAATTACGTAGCTTTCGACCTTGGCATTTCTGTGACAGCAGATATTATTTTTCGATCATAATTTAATGGATTAAAAACATAACGATCCCGGCCTTCGTTTCTATTGATATGAATAATGTGTTTGGGTTCTCTTACACTCCATAAACTATCCATATAATAAATGGAAAGCGTTCTTACCATATAATAAGGAAATTCTCATGATAAGAAACAATCGCATACCTTATGCCAACAAAAGGTCGTTGAATGCAGATAGCTTCTTCGGTGTATCAGAGGTTCTAAATAATATTCGGGATACCGGAACTAACCATGTTTCTTTTTATTTCCACCAAAAATTAATTTACTTCGCGTTATATAATACTTTAAACTATAGAAAATTGTCGTTAAAGGGTAGGTGCACGAACAATTACTTATACCTCAATTACGTCTATATAATAATTCCTCATTCGATTTATAATATAATTTAATAATTTTATAAAAAAATTAATTTAGTACATTCAAAGCGCCATAAATCTAAGTGTTGTTAGCTGCTTAAATACTTTATTCCTCTCCTTTAAAACTAGCATTACGATAAAGGTATATGTGTTGGTATTATAACAAAAGACTTTATTACTAAAATGCACTAATATTTTATTATTCACATCATAAACAGAAAGAATTACAGAAAACTAAAGGAAGAAGACAAAAAATCCACATAGCGCTTGTCTCACAGTTGACACGATTATCATTCACTGTCTGTCCACTTCAGCATCGTTAAAATGTTGTTTTTCCTTTTCATTATTTTTATATCAGTTACTGCTAAAAATCTCTTTTTACCTCTTTTTTACTGTTGCCATTTACCAAACTTTGTTTTGCACTGACTACTTCTCATTTACTGTTTGTCTATTATTTACACAACGTTTGTATTTTCTCCGGCATTTGAAAGCCGTGGGGTTACAGGCACCCCCTCTAACCTTATTACGTCCTCAGTAACCGTATAAAGTAGCCCAAGTAACCTTATAAAGTCGCCCACGAAAGCATTCTTTCCCTTAGGCAGGTAATCTTCGAGTAGTTTGTCTCAATTAATCATATTGAAATATTAGTGGTTCGAGGCAGAACCTTCTATATAAGGGGTACTGGCCCAAGGCGTGTTGTAGACCCACATGTCTTTGAAAATAAACAACTCTTTTAATGAAATGCTAATGCCTCGTCCATACTTAATAGAATAACAGGTAATAGAATTTCCATTGAACTAGTTTATTTTTATTTATTGTACATTTTTCGCTGTCGAAGATGCGTTAAAAGTACTCCAAAATTCAACAGATAATTCATGAGCAAGTGTTTCTTTTTCCGTAGTATAACTCTATCTGAGCTACCTGATTCCTTCTAGATAGTCGGCTGCATTTAGTGTTATGGTTTGTGATAGTAATTTTTCCATTGTTCCCAATAAATAAACTTACTTGTTTTTTATAGGATTCGATTAATCAACAATCAACTGCCTCCGTTAATCGGAAGTTAACTATCAATACTATAATTTTGCATAATAGTAAGCAAGCTAAAGAGCTATAATACGATCGGTTTCCAAGTCTAATCTTGAGTTTTATCAGTACTGTAAATATACTACGCTAAGAAATCGATCTTTGTCATCAATTGCCTGTATCTGACAACGATAGTGATAGCAGGAGTTTATTCTGTTATCCATCATGATGATGGCTCCGATCTATGTTATTAAGTTCTTTTTTATTGAATAAGTGAAAAATTCTCCAAATTATATTATCTTAGAATGTAATAATATTGTAGCACGTTAATTCTAAACTCGATTTTAGCCTTTTGTCTTTTCCAAATAAAACAATTCTATGTGGTGGCTTTAACGCCCATAGTAATGAAGGGAAGTACAATGATCTTTTAACAGCGCCGATGAAGTAATACTGCATCTTCTGAGCTAGAAAAAACTCGAACTTTTATTCAATGACATTGTCATTCCAAGCTTTTTTTACATTACAGAAGTGGCACAAATGCAGACTTGGCTTTAGCTTTTCCCGATATTGCTGAAAATACCAGCAGAGAAATTATTTTTGACCCAGATTTGGGTCATCGTATCATTGTTACAGGTATTAAATTTTCTTTAAACACTTATTTAAAAAAACTATTATGCACAGCTGGAAGTTCAAAGGCAATTTTGCGGAATTCTCAAAAGAACTCGAACATACATTTTCTTCTTTAAATGAATTCCTTGTCCCAAAAGAAATTATTGATAAAACTTTTTCTAGATTCCAAAATATTATATTTTCATGCATTAAAAAGTGGATCTCCAGAGAGAAACAACACAATTTTAAACCATTCTATAATGAAAAGCTTGATTCTCTCAAAATTCTTGCCAAGGCCAAATTACCTCAATCATGAGACCAGAAGACATCCAATCCTGGAGGTAGAGCATCGCTGTTCTACGTAAAGGAAAAGAAGACTTTGGAGATTATACTTCGAAATTTAAGCAAAATGAAACTGGTCTACTACAAGGCACTGAAATTAGCCTATCTTTATTTAATACTTTTATAAGTGACCTGATGAATTCTGATGGATTGGTAAACACTATTTGCAAACGATCTAGTCCTTTGGTGCACTTTTGTGAAAAAAGACCGAACCGATTTAACACTATTTCGAATCTAATTCTGGAGATATTTGCACATTGGCGCAAGGATAACAATACGTCAGTAAACATAAATAAAACTTCCAACCAATTTTTTCATTCTTAACCGACATCCTTTCATTTTCAAATTCGTCAACCGGATAGACATATACAATTTAATGATTTTTGAATTTAACTTAGGATGCATCTTCGACAACAAGCTAACTTGGAGGAGACATTTTGAGCATGTTATCTAAGAAGCAGAAGATTTCCTATTTTTAAACGACTAGCTGGAGTTAAATGGAGCTGTAACAGGGAAACTTATAAAATAAATATTCAGCCGGTTCTGAACTATTCTAACGAAATGTTGGTTTCTGCTTCTGATTGGGTGATGAATATCTTGGATACTTTTTAAAACCAGGTTTCACGAATCATTTCTGAAAGAGTCAGGACCACCTCTGTGTTGACGATGCGGCTTTTGACAAAAAAAAAAAAAAAAACTTTGATTAATATGATTAAAAGAGATGCAGCTATTTTTTATAATAGGACAATTAGCCTCCCTAATAACTCTTTTGAGCGAGACTGCAGGGCCGTAACCTGAAAACTCAAAAGGGTTTTGTCCAAGGATTACGTGATATTAACTGTTTCCATTTAATTAACAATAGACCTACTGAATTACTCTGTCTCATTAACCCCTAGGACTACATGGGCCTTGACGTAAGATTAGACCTATGTCAGAAAATAAAAATGTCAAATTGCTACCCTGAAACATTCCATGCGATTGCTCAGAAAGCAATATAAAGGATAGCGGTAGTACAGTTAAGTTTACTTATGAATGGCTTCACATCTATAGAGATGTTTCCCTTCTGGACTTAACTTAAGAAACTGGGGCTGGTAATTTTTGCGAACTTTTTTTTTAATCTGCCAATCAAAAATTTCAAGGTCCATTTTTCTGGTGAGGTGGAATAAATTTATGTAACTCTTCAACAAATTTCCATTCGCGAGAATTCCTTTGAGAGGACTATAATCCTTTCCGATTCAACATATGCTCTCCAGGCTTTATTATCTAATCGGAAGAATAAAAGCTCTCTCACGTGCAGCAGTGTCGATCTCTGCTTAACAAAATTTATTTCAATTTAAATTTAAAGTGTCAATCCAGTGGGAACTCACCCTGTGATGTTGAGGGAAATGAGAAAGCAGATCTTTTTGAAAAAAAAAGTTGCAGTTTAAAGCAAATAAAAATATGCCTTTTGATTCTTCAAAACTGGAGATTAAAAGAATATTCTAAACTAAGCAGGGGCGCAACAGCTCTTTTCAGCGGGCCTGTAGTGCCTGGAAATCTGCTTTCCTGGCCGTGAGCCCCGGGTACATGAGCATATGCCCTGGACATTGTAAAAGAATATTTAGACGGTCCTTTTATACAGTGTCTGCTCAATCTTCCGGTACAAAATCCTTCAGTGCCCTCAACATCTATTCCCATCTTGTTCCACATGCTTTTAATGCAGTTGCGATGACCAGGCGTTTCGGCTGTTTACTGGACACTACTGTTTGCATGCCCATTTGTTTTGCTTTAATATTGTTGATTCTTTTGTGTGCATTTTGGGTTCAAAACAATCTATTTGTACAAGATATGACCCTGCTCGAACTGAACGAATGCTCAGCATTATCTTACTTTAATTGCCTTGTGGAAAAATTTTGGAGACAACACGCCTAATGACACAGTGGCCAAAAAGCTGGCGTTTCATAAGTAAATAAATATAATAAATATTGTTGCATGTTTCCATTCTTTTTTTATCGTTCTGCGTTAATATTTTTGAAAACTCATTTTTAACATGTGGACTTTTGAGTTCTGCATTTTAAATTTCTGGGAATTCTTTTTGTAAATCTGAAGGTGTACTGCGATAGTTTAATTTAAAGCTGTTTCATGCGTCAAACTGTAATCTGAATAAGAAGATCAACTTTCTATTACTTTTTATGATTTTTAGTCCAAAGGGACAATTTGCAATGAAGAACTATTAATTTCGTTTTGGCATTTTGCGTTGAAAACTATAAACGGCGAATCACTTTTCAAATTTTGCCACCAAATATTAGAACCCTGCATTTTATTTAAAGAGAAGAATCTGCATGAATGCATGTATGTTTCTCGCATTGTAATAAAACAATGGTACCTGAAGCCATCAAAATTTGAATAACGTAATCTTCCATAAAATATGTTCATGTGGAAGCCCTTATTTGAATTTGAAACTTGTTTTATTATCGATTTCATATTTTGTAACACTTCAACGAATTTTTGATTAACAAACGCGACGATTTCAAAGCAAGCAATGGTAACTAACACTGTACGAAAAAAAACATTCTTGTCTCCAGCGCACGAGACTCTGTATCGAAAATTCTAAAGATATGCTCATTTTAAAATTATTTTGCGATATTGCTGTTGAATTGAATTTTGTGGTTTGAGGCGTAGAACATGATATTTAATAAAGAAAGATAGCACACAAGACGTTCAAAAAACGCTCCTTTGAACGTAATTTAAAATCTGAAAAACCTTTCAATTTTTTTAATGTTTTTTAGCTCTTACACCCTTCAAAAGAAACCTCTTAGATGTTTATTTGCTTTCTCACAGATTTCGTGCCCTGACAAAATGGAAGATAGGGCCATTTAAAAAAAAATATTTGTTTTTAGGCAACTTGCAAAGCGATGCACTGAAATAAACGCAGACTTACGTTCTGAATGATTATTTTTTTCTTTTATTAAATAACTGCAGAAATCTCCACGAGCTTATTCACGAGGTTAATGAAATAATACTATAGGAACTTTTGCTTACCTTCCTCTATTCACCATTTTAAACACGTTCCTTGAAATATAACATTTTATGTTATATATCTATAACTTCGGGGAAAGGACGATTGTTATATTAGTGTTGTATTACTTTTAAATTTAACATTATTAATTTACTCATGGGTACCAGGATCGTACAAACATACTACTAAACGACTTTACCACCAGAGTCAGAAAATATGAATTCAAAACTTTACTATAAAGAGGGGTACGTTAAACAAAACTTAATAAACTTTATACACCAACTAGTGTAATAAACAGAGAACTTCAAAATTTAAAGTAAAAATGACCTTAGGGGTCAACCTAACGAGAAATTAAACAAACAGTACAAAAAACAAGCTAAGATTTTGAGTTTAAGAACAAAATTTAATGGTTAACCAAACAATCTTAAAGGATAAAAGAAAAATTAACACAAGCAACTTAAATTCAGAGTTAACCAAAACTCCCATTTAAAATACTAACGACAATTACTTTTCAACAGAGCAAATTAAAATCAAACTAATAAAATCACATTAATGACTTCAATTATTGATAACTGAATCAAGATAAGCATTACAATTAAGATAAGTGTTACAATTAAGATAAGTATGTATTACATAACATTAGTAGGCGTATAGTAACCGTTTAGCTTAAGACTGTTTCAGTCTCAAACTGGAATCAGATTTGGATTGCAAATTTAATTTTTCGATTTGTAGAATTTCTTTCTTCGTTATCCCAAAAAGAGCTATTAGTCTCCAAACGGCATTTTGCGTTGGATCACTAAAAGCGTTGAATCACTTTTCAGATTGTTTGCACCAAATATTATCGCTCTATGATATGTTTAAAGAAATCAAATAATGAAAAATCTGCATGAATGTGTGTATGTTTCTAGCATTGTAAAAAACGACGGTACCTAGAGCCATCCAATTTTAATAACGTAATCCTCCGCCCCGAACAAGAGTACCTGGAAGCCAGAATTCCGAATTTTCAATTTGTTTTATCTATTTCTTGCTTTGTAAAACTTTAAAGAAATATTTATTAGCAAACGCAACAATTTCAAAGCCAGCAGTGGCAACAATGTACGGAAAGAAACATTTTTATCTCCAGCGCGCGAGACTGTCTGTCGGAAATTCTAAAGATACGCCGTTTTTAAATATTTTGGGATGTTGCTGTTGAATTGAATTTCACGCAGTTTAAGTAAGAAGAACATGAGATTTGCCAACTAAAGGTAACCCACAAAACATTACAAAAACGCCCCTTAATATCAATAACTGCATAATATAATATCCAATATATCGGGCGTAATATAAAATCCAAAAGCTTTCAGACTTTTTCTTTTTTTACTTCCTTGTACGAAGTAAGGGAAATATTGTCATCATGAAAAATTCTGGGTACCATAATTTAACGAAAATATCCATTTTGTTCGACCTCTATTGAATGTACTTTAACGATGTTTTTGCGTGACATCTGTATCTAAGGGCATAATAAATTATTCTTTTTCCCCAAACGATTTTTAAAACTAATTTAAAATGGATTCAGAAGAGATTTTATCGTGGAGTCTGTACATACGTATGTATGTATCTCGCATAACTTAAAAGCGAATAGTCTCAGAAGGCTGACATTTTGTATAAAGAACTGCTATAACATGTAGCTATAACAATTCCCATTTTGGTTGCAATCGGCCGCACGAAAATTATATATATATATATATATAAATGTGGGGAAAGGCAACGACTATAGTTGATAACACACATTTATTAATATTCACAAAGATAGAATAAATTAGTGTTACAATTAATGAAATAATATATGAGCGATCGAATAACGTCTCGCCAGCTATTCCTCGTCTCTCTCGAAGGCGGGAAACACACCTGCTGACGCAATGCATACGTCACACAGTAGGGGATTAGGGAATATCATAACATAACATTTCCCACATATATAACCTTTTGGTGCGGCAAACTCTGTTACTTGGCTCAGTGAGCTCAGTTTTTTTATTCTTATATGATGGTAAATTGTTCATTTTTTGCTTTAAAAAGGATTGAATTATGTTATTCTTAGCTTCCGGTTATGGTGTTTATGCCTTTAGGTAATCTGCATGCAATAGCTGTAGATTTATCAACAATTTAAAAGTTGTTTAAGTACAGCTAAGCCTAATTTTGTTTGCCATGATAGCCATACTTGTTTACATTTGAAACTTAGCATAATAGTGAATTAATCTTTCTGCACCTTGAATGTCTTTTTGCCGAATGGGACCAAAAGGAAACTTTCAGCTTTGTGCACCGGAAAATCTGCCTTCTTACCTGATGGCTAATTGCTTATTTTTGCGCAGAAACTGTAATTTTAATTTTAAAAACTGTTTTTTAAATTGTTTTAACTGTATTTAGTTTTTTATATTTTTCTATATCTTTCAATTTTTAATGAAGATATTTTGAGTTTTTATGTATTTTGCCATGTCGCGAAGCGAGAACTGAATTAACTGAATGAAAAATGTATCTGTAATGAAATTCGAGGAAATAAGTTTAAATGAAATGCAGGAAAAAAATGGGCATAATTTAATATTCCGTAAAAGGAAGTCATGTGGTGTACACACCAGAATTTTTTTTTGAAACTTACGTAACAAATTCTTCGATGTGTTAAATTACAATCTTAATTTTTATATTGCAGTTTATTTTAATCTAAATAAAAACTTACTAAATTGCATTTTTTTAAGAATGTATTTTGTGTTTTGCTTAAAGGAAAACAAAACTATTTCCTTATTCTTCAGTGACATAAAATATGACAGAAGAAGAAATAAAAGTATCTCCATAAGAGCTAATGACTCAGCTTGACTTATCCTAATTATCCGATTATCTGGAACGTCCAGTTAACCCGAATAATTTAAGTTAAACTGTAGAAAAAATATTTTTTGAAAAATAATGTGCTGAATTTTGCAGCTATTTTTTAACACATTATCGGCAATGAAAATTGTACAATAACAAAAATAGCCCGTAGCGATTTCTGCATTTAATTAATTAAAAGAAAACTTTATTATTATAATGTAACTGTGCCTTTATGTCACTGGATCGCTTGCGCAAAATGCTTGAAACAAATATTTTTCTTGAATAGTAACATCTTCTATTTTGCCAGGACCCTAAATCAGTGGGAAAACAAACACTTCGGAAAGGCTCCTTTCGAAGTGTTTAAGAGCTGAAGCATAAAATTTCATAAAAATTAAGAGAAAGGGAGATCTCCATATCCAATTTATAGTTTCAGGCATGAAACAGTTTTAAACTAAACTATCCCAGAAGATCTGCATTACATATAAATTCCCAGAAATTCAAGATACAGAACACAGAAACTCATATGTTTAAAATAAGTTTCCCAAAGTAATAACTTCCGGTGGTACCAGGGAAGGGTAAACATGCTGCAATACTATTCCAGTTTAAAATGATGTAATATGGAGACTTTTTCGTCAAGAAATAGATGATGAAATTTTATTTCTTAGCTTAGTACATTCACAGCACTGATAAAAGTTAACCTAAGAATCGAAAACGGATTATATTATAGGTCTTTTGTTTGCTTAGCATTACATGAAAATATAACATTGACAGTTAACTTCCGTTTAACCGAGGCAAATTAGTAATAGAGTTGTTGATTAATCGGGCCCTATAAAAGACAAATTCGTCTTTTATTGCGGAACGATAGAAAAATTACCATCAGAAACCATATCTGAGAAACAAAATTGTCTTCAAACTGTGTACCGCAGAATGCGGGGTTCCGTGAGTCGAAATACAAACTGTGATAGAAAATAATAAAGCACTTTTACTAGTTATCTAGTGTTTATTAAGTAAAATATATAAAGATACGTTTAAATCCATATTAGTTTTAAAATTTGATATACGGTCATCATGTATCAAAAAGAATTTCAAAGACTTGCATCACTTTACGAAACTAAACCATTTTCTAATGGAAAATCAATCAAATTTAGACGAAAATAATAAAAATTATGCAATGCAGCACCCTTTTCAATAAAAAAAAACTATAAAAGGATATTGCCTAGAAGAAAAAACTAAGTATGACTGGATAAAATATCCGGTCACGTACTACGATAAGTCAGAATGTTTGCTAATGAAGAAAAAAGAAGGCCTTATCGACCCAACAGATTCGACGTACAAATCTAAGTTTTAAAGAACAGCTCCTAAATTTTTATTTGCAGATTCATGCAGGATATCCAGAAGTTTTGCATTCATCTATAAACATTTCGATGCCATTCTGAACAGCCTATTTAAGTGAAAAGTCTTTTCCAACGTATGTGGCAACAAAAACAAAATATGGAAACAAATTAAATCCTGAATATGAAATGAGACTGCAGATAAGATAGACAGAGACAGACTTCGAGAGTGTGAAAATATTGCATATGCTATAATGCAAGGGTAGGTGACATCTGGAACACGAGATAAGGCTATTAAATAATCAATCACATTAATTAGCCCAAAGGGGCAATTAGCCCAGAAGGGCTATTGATTTCGTTTTGGCAATTTGCATTAATTCACTATAAACGGCGAATCACCTTTTGAAATTGTTGCCGCCAAATATTAGAGCCCTATACTATATTTAAAGAAATTAAATACTGAGGAATCTGCATAAGTGTATATATGCTTCTCGCACTGTGATAAAACAACGGTACCTAGAGTCATCCAATTTTGAATAACGTACGTCTCCAGCCGAATGTGGGAACTCGGAAGCCCACATTTGGAATTTGTTTTATTATCTATTTCATATTTTGTAAAGCCTTTATGAGATTTGATTAAGAAACTGAACGATTTCAAAGCGAACAATGGCAACGCTGTACGGAAAAAAAAAGAAAAAAGTTTATCTCCAGCGCGCGAGACTGTGTATCGGAAATTCTAAAGATAGACTGTTTTAAATGTTTTGTGATATTGCTGTTGAATTGAATTTTATTGTTTGAGTGCGAAGAACATGATATTTAATTAATAAAGGTAACACAAAAAAACGTTAAAAAAACGCCCCTGTGGGCGTAATATAAAATCCGAAAGCTTTCAGATATGTTTTTATTGTTTTTTTATGTTTAATCTTTTAAAAAAAATACAGTAACTTTCTTTAATTGTCGTTACCAATAACGTATTCATCTACTTTAAATATTATTCTAAGATATATTTTTAAGAGGAGTTTTCCCGAACAAAAATTCTTTGAACTCTAAGACTGACGATAAAGTTTGAAGATCACTGGTATGCTTAGGATAGCAAATAATGGGATACTGTTTAGGAGATGTTTTCCGTTCCATATTATCCTAAATACATATTCATCTAATATCTTATAAAATGTTTCCCTATTCACCTGAGCCATCTCTGTTGATAATCCCTGTTGATAAACCACACTAAACTTTAAAAAAGCTCTTTTAAAGTTCAGATTATTTATATATTGTTTTAAACTTTTTTTTCACATTCTTCTGCTTTTATTATCACAATGACAGGTAGCAATGACAAACCCAATACAAAGTATTAAAAATATTATAATTTAATTTAATTAAAATATGAACTAAATTTGTGTGTAAGAAAACAAAAAATAATTTCACTACTTAATTGTTTCCGAGAAAATGCGTTATGAAATTTGTATGGAAATTTTTTTTTTATTTTTGTTCCTTTGTTTTAATTTAACATATTTAATTGGGCATAACACAAAATACATAAACACTCTACTATGAAAAACAAAACGTGCTAACCCACTTTTATGTTTGAGTTTGTACACGACGACATTATTTGATTTTTCTTGTAAATATACTTCTTCACTGTCATTTATAAGTTACTTTCTTCAGTTCTAATGGTGTTTATTCCTGCATCATTTAAAGTGAGTTCTTTTTATTTCGAACTCTGATCTAATTTAGCCTCAATTTAGCTTTTGTTTATTCTCCAAATTACATTTTGGAGATACAGGTAAAACACATAAATATGGAATACTACTAATACAGGTATACATTGTAACAGTATACCTGTATTAGTAGTATTTAGTACTACTAATACAGTACTAAATACAGGTAAAACATAAAAATGCAGGTAAAACTGTACTATATACAGTTAAAAAATTGATAGTTTACTTGTTAATTATACTCTGGGTTACTCTTCTTTTCTGTATCATCGTAATAATTGTGAATTTGAATTAATATCTGATGTTGTTCCCGGTATTGCCTTGTTAACTACTGAGTTAAATGCGATATTTAAAATAAATTTTAAATACTATCGAGCAATAAAACTCGAAAAATATTAAAACATATGTTATTTTCTTAGCGCACTTTAATTTTCAAATTAATTTAAAATGAAATGCGTTATTCTATATTTTATTTGTTGCAGAAATAAAAGAGATATATATGAAAATGCCGTACACAACATTATCTAATAAGATAATTCCTATTATTCGGCTAATGTATTAATTTGACATGTAATTTAATATACCGAACGATATATCTAACTCAACTTGCAATATAGTTTTTAATGGTAATTTTTCTTCGCATTGTTTTGTTTAACAATACGGTATATTCTTTTCTCGAAGTAGTATTTTAGCTTTTTATTTCAAGGCAGTGATTAAACAATCATATTTTATTGTGCAATTTGATGTATTTCCCATTACGTTATTTATTAGCCCGAGCTTTCTATTAATCTTGGAACACGGTTTTGCGTTGTGTTAATTTAATGCGTTTTTTCACTTTTCATTCCAAGCTGTTGCCATTCTGCACAATGCAAGATATTTATCTCTCAAATTTAATCGGTCTGCTATTCATTAACAAACTAAACTATTTAAAAGCAATAGACGCAGTTCTTAAGAATATTATATTTTTTTATTTTTAATCTGTTCGATTTAAATAAAAACGTAATTAATTCACGATATAGCTAGTTATAAGCATTAAATATATTTTTACAATTATGTTATATATTTTTTTACTTTTCAAATCTACGTAAGATATATAACGTTTCCATATTATCCTAAATACATATTCATCTAATATCATATAAAATGTTTCCCTATTCACCTGGGTCATCTCTGCTGATAATCCCTGTTGATAAACCACACTAAACTTTGAAAGAGCTCTTTTTAAGTTTAATGTTCAGATTATTTACATATTCTTTTAAACTTTTTTTTCACATTCTTGTGCTTTTATTATCACAATGACAAGTAACGTTGACAAACCCAATACCGAGCATTAAAAATATTATTATTTAATTTAATTAAAATATGAACTAAATTTGTGTTTAAGAAAACAAAAAATAATTTCACTACTTAAAAGTTTCCGAGAAAATGCTTTATGCAATTTGTATGGAAAAAAATGGTTATTTTTGTTCCTTTGTTTTAATTTCAATATTTATTTTATTTCATTATTTTTTAACCTATAACTTCTGCTAGAATAAAATAGCAAAGAAAAAAAAATTCTTATTTGAATTGCGATTAACACATATTTCTAATACAGGGGAAAAAGAACTTTCAATCTGAAAATTTTAGATTAGAATATAATAGTTGAAAAATGAGTTAATAAAAAAATTAAATTAAAAAAATATAAAATGCTTTATAATTGTAAAGGAAAAGCGTACAAATATTTTGCATCTTTTCTCAAATAAACGCCTTATCAACTGCTGCCATTTCAAGAAATTAAATGTTTATTAGTCTATTAATTTCGATTTGGCATTTTGCGTTGAGTCACTACAAGCATTGTTTCACTTTTCAGATTGTTGCCATCAAATATTATCGCCCTGTATTATATTTAAAGAAAACTAAATAATGTAGAATCTGCATAAATGCATATATGTTTCTCGCATTGTGATAAAACAACGGTACCTCGAGCCATCCAGTTTTGAATGACTTAATCCTGCTGCGGATATGGGCATCTGGAAGCTCAAATTTGAAATTTGTTTTATTACCGATTTCATATTTTGTAAAACTTTAACGAATTTTTGGTTAACAAACTCAAGGATATCAAAGCCAGCAATGGCAACGCTGTAGAGAAAAAACATTTTTATCTCCAGCGCGCGAGACTGTGTATCGGAATTTCTAAGGTATGCTCATTTTAAAATTATTTTGCGGTATTGCTCTTGAACTGAATTTTATGGCTTAAGTGCGAAAAACATAATATTTAGTAAATAAAAGTAACACACAAAATGTTAAAAAAACGCCCCTTTGGACGTAATTTAAAATCTGAAATCTTTCAGATATCTTTTAAAGTTTTTTTGTTGAATAAAATTAAAAATCATCTCATAATTATTATTATTATTTACGTGTCTGCAGTAAGGCACTAGACGGAAGGGAGGGATGCATTTATTACAGGACTTTCTAAGGGAAACTAGTTCGTATCAGCACGTTACACATGGGGAAAACCACGAAAATTCCCATGCAGCCTTTGGACAACTATCAGTGTTCAGGGACTTTACTAGTCGACCCTTCTCATAATGAACTTTACTATTGAGACTCATAATGAAATTTACTTTTTTGAACTTTTCTGTCATAATGAGCTCCTATAAGTCATCTAATAATGAACTTTACTTTTGAAAACTCTGCTAGTTTCTGCATTTCTTTGTGGGACTTAAAATGGTGTGAACAGTAAAACATCAAAATAATAAATGATCGTTTGAGTAAAATTAAAAATAGAAGAACGAAGAAAATTACAATTTTTACGTTACTTCAAAAGTGCCATATAATGATTAAAACATATTCTGAATGCAGATGACAATTTACGCAAGAAATTCAGTAAGAAGATTTTTCAATCTACGAGTTACAGGATATTAGAAACCTCTTTTATTTACGATAGTCTTGATATAAAATAGAATGAAATATTTTATGTGTTCATCGCCGTTTGGTAATAGCATCAATTTATTGCTAACTGAAAATTATGAGTACCTTGAAGAAAATAAAGCTTAAAAATATCAGATCTATTACTCAAATATTTGTATGAGTTATGCTCCCATTTATGTTTAAAATAATATTGTATATAATAAAGTAGCGAACTTTTCGAAAAATTCCTACAACAGGGTCAAGGTATCATGTTCCTCAATAACCCTTCCTTTATTATTCCGAAATTGCTAGGAAACCATGTCGAAATATTTCGGATAGCCGCTCAAACCTTCTGCTTGTAGTGAAGTTGGCCTTCTAGGATCATTACATCCGGCCTACAGATTTATTAGGTTTAGAAATTAAAAAGCTACTGCAGCTCATGCTACCTGTAAACGAACGGAAGGACGTAATTGCAAACAAACGACGTAATCATCATATTTCTACGTCCGGTGTTTACTAGAGAAAAGAATATTTTAAGACCCCTAACGCCGGACGCTAAGTAATAATAATAATAAAAAAAAGACAATCGCTGCGACCGCCACCTTGAAAAGCGAATGGTTTGTCTTTCTTTAAAATTTCTTAATGCCCACTGCGGATATGTTGCAACTGCTAGCGTGCCTGTCAGCGTCAACTTCCGAATTCGGAATGCTTCCCGTGGTTCAGGATCCTAAAGACAGACAAGGACGAACCAATGTTTACGTTTGTCTCTAAGTGTCGGGGTTGCTATGATTGGCGTTGAATTGGTTTTTTGAGATTTTCTTAGTAGTTATATTTTATACTGACTTCTAAATCAAGGGAGCGATTTTGCATATTTTGTACATTTGCTTTGTTTTACGTCAGGATAACCGCCATTTATAGGATGAGACACGATGTTTGTGTATTCATTGCTGAAAGAAATCGCCGGAATGTAAGGAAGTTCCAACAAATTTCGCAATTTTTTGTCAAGAATTAATTAATGGATTCAGTACTTAAAAGGTAAGTTTTATAGTCAGTGGTGGTAGTAAAATTAATTATTAGTTAAAAATATTTATTCCAGATGGATTAATAATTTAGCCGGTAGTAATTTTTTAACAAACTCTATATCAATAAAAGTTAATAAAGGCAAAAAGTTTTCCTTTAAAATTACAGTCGACTTTTTAATTTTGTTACTCATTTTCATCATTATTTATCAACATACCTACACAGTGTTTTATTTGATGCATCTTCTTCTTCAATATAAAAATAATAGAACATGTTCCCTAATTTGAGGTTAGGAATTTTATGAAGTCGATAACTATCAACAGACATATAGTAGTTATTTTAAATTTAAAATAACACAGACTCATGCATATACAACAAGGCCAACACAAAATACATATGCTGAGATTTCTAACATAAGATGTTATAACATAACATAACAATGTTAGTACATTTTAAATTTTCAAAAATGATGTCATAATTTTTAATTGTGTAAAATGTAGTTTTCTTTGTAATATGCATTTACCTAGTTTTCTAATTACACTAAATATTTTTTTCGAAAATAATATATTGAACTTAAATATTAGCCTTTCCTGTTATGAGGGGGAAAATAATATTATGAAAGGGATCGTGTACTTACTATGTTCGATCAAATAAAAATTAAAAATCACATTTCTTAATTTTTCTACCATTTTATTGGGTTATTATAGATTTTTAAAATGTTTAATCCTCTTTACCATGGATTTAATTAAATTTTATTTATTCACGTAATACTAAATTTTCTCCACTTACATTATGCTACTATAATAATATTTAAGAAATATGAAGTGTAATAAGACTACGAAGATAGCAGTCTGAAAAATCCCGCCTCGAATTTTAAATTTTATTTCAAAAGTTTCATTTTATTATTATTCAAAAACGTAAAATAGGATTCAAATCTGGTCACGAAAAAAACATATTGAATATTTCAGATGAATTAAACAACAACCAAAGTCTTAAATTCCTAGCAACTATGGCCATTGTGATAATAGCATTAGTAATTATTTTGCAGGTTATGTTTATCTATTTATATGTTCATGTTAAACCGTCAGTAAGTTTATGAATATGGTTCTGAAGATTCAAACTCGCCAATATTCCCCCGAGCTCGGCTTTTGGAATTAAACTCAGGTTTTGAAAAGTCTTCTTTGCGAAAGTGTCTGCGAACACTTTAAACAAATCGCTTCTGTGAACACTTTACTTCTGAAAACTTTAACCAAAGATGATGAATTAGTTTCTGTTAGTAAATATTACCTTATTTTTGCTTTCATAATTCTTATTTGTTTTATATTTTGATAAAAAAAAACCAACAGTTGTCTGTTGTTTTACTGATATATACATTTTCCCCCTTTATACCCGGCTATTAAATCCAGCATAATGATTTTTTTTAAATATTCTTTAGATTCGTAAATTTTCCGTATGACTAATAAAGTTCTGCTGCATGTTTAAAAGTATCCAGTCTTCAGCTATTTTAAGGCTTTGAAAGTACAGTCCAAATGTAGTTAACCGCAGTTAAAAAAATAAAGAAAAGAAGACTACCTCATGTTACAATTAATAGAAAAATGAAATTAATAATTTTCAATTTTTTTAATTAATAATTTTCCAAGTAATTTAATCTGGACAATCGGTTCTTTTAAATTTAAATCAACACTGAAATTAAAAATTGAACACATTTTAAATAACGGAGTTAAAATATCGTTAAAAATGAAGAAACTAACTTATAAATGGAATTAAAAATCTGTATTTGCAGACGAACTTGAACCATGCCATGAGCTCAAATTCATATAAAGAGTTCTTTTAGAACTTTTTATTTTTTGGTAAAATTCATTTGGCAAACGTCGTCTGCTCTTATTTCTGTTATCTCCCACACCGTCTGCTCTGTTTCTGTCATCAGTGTCTTCTTCTTTTTGTATTTTCCATAGGCAGTTTTATTTTGCTTTGTATAATAATTTTTCCAAATATAAACAAACTTAGTTTTTTAATACAGTATATTGGATTAATTCGCAAGCCAATTAATCGCCCTTAGTTAACAGGGAGTGGCTATATTGCATTATATTCTTTTTCGAAGCTTTGATAGTCTCGGAAGTTTGTTTTCATTTTGAACTCTCATGTTTTGAATATATTTTATTATACTATATAAAATATTGAAAGCTTTAATTAATCATTTCAACAGCTTATCCAACTTTTATTTTTTATAGTTTCTTAAATACAAATATTTGAGCAGAAATAATGTTAACGCTAAGAATCTTTATTTTTAAATTAAAAAAGACGATTTTTTAAATACTGCTTTTTGTGCTTCACTGCAAAATAATGTCAGAATTTCGTTGAATGGTTTTCAGTCTCGAGCTTTTTCGTCATAGTTTCTTGCACCATTGCCAGTTATAAAGAGAGAGTTTTGGTCACTCAACACAGTATTTGTGGTTGGAAAGAATATTTCATGTAAAAAAAAAAAAAAAAAAAAAAAAATTCAGTTTTATGCATTTAACAATTTCGAGACTATTTCTGAAAACCAAAGAGTCCGATCCCACTAATAATAATAATAATAATAAAATGTTTCTAAACCCAGATAGGTAGTATATACTCTAGAAAACTCTTACTTAGTATAATAATGATAAAAATATTCATAAAAAAGGATCAGTCAGATATATTATAAATTAAATAATTTAAACCGGTTGGAAATAGTATTGAAAACGTAGAATTATTAATGGTTCTTTTTTCTATACCCCTCATATCATTAAGAAATTATAATTTAAAACATAATGTTGAATGACAGCACTTTGGAAACTAATTACTTGTTAGGCAGGAAAGATAAATTAAAGATCACACATTTGCTGAATGATAACACTTGCTAGCAGCATGAATTATAAATGCATGGCAGAAGAACATAACGTAAATATCTAAAAATTTTGGAAAGACTCCGAAATACGTTTTCAGCGTCAAAAAGTAATTAAACGTTAAATAATTCTCTTATAATAGACTCGAAGCAACAAGAAGCAGTGCTACTCCATTAGCATCAAGCAGCGTATTTCAAGCAAAAATGGAGCCTGTTTGGATATTCTGTCTAGAAATTTAGTCCCCTAAACGTAACGGAAGCCGCTCATCCCCTTCGCAGTTTTTTTTTCCTCGTAGGATGTCCATTTTTGGAGAGCGCCTGGTAGGGGATACGTCATATTTTCATCCAAAATCTGGCTAAAAAATAGCTAAGTCCGATTAATATCGCCAGATTTGACATCCCATAATTATTTTCTTCTGCCTAAATTGAAATCTTATCATAAAGGACAATCAATCTATTACGGCATTTGAAAGAAATGTCGCGAGAGGAAGGAATTAAGTGTAAGGAAGTATATTAACAATTCAACTTTATGAAAGCTTGTAACAGTTTTAGGAACAGACCCAAGATGTGCATGCCTTTAGAAGAACTATGTACGTAGAGCAACTAAATACACATAAGGTAGTGTTATTTAAACTTAATCTTCTGCCTATTCATTCCTAAATGTTTTTGCGTTCTTTTAAAATTTTTGTATAACGAATAAAAGCTACCGACAGATGAATGAATAACAGATTGCACACGTAACAAGAGAAAGCAGCAGAAATAAATAAAAAAAAAGAAGAAAAAAAGAAAAGAAAAGAAAATGGAGCGTTACGTTAGATTACATTACATGGCATTACGATGCTATTTTATCATCTAAAAACAGTAGCAAGTATTGCCATTACACGAGACATAAAAACCTTTAAATTTAGACGATTTAAGAGCCACAAACGTAGCTGTTAATAATTTACATTTTCTTTTCTTTTTTTTACTTTTATAGAAATATATATAATCGATATAAATCAATACATAATTAATTTATCTTGTATCTGCTTGATAATTGTAATCATTTGCACTATTATTTTGATTCATAAAGGATATTTCTAATGTCGTATGTGAGATGTTTCTAATGCCGAATCGATGCTTCTAATGCCGGGTATCAGTGCTTCTAATGCCGGGTATCAAAGCAAACTTCTGCACTCTCGAACGCCAATTTAAGATGGCTTAATGGACCGCGCACCAGAAATAATATTTATTGTTGGCATGTTAATTATACAATTCGTCCATAAAATTTCAGGACTAATTGGTTTCTTTAACGATTTTCAGCAAACCTGCCTAATGATAATTAACAGAATTATTACTGCGATATCTCAGCTTTTTTAAAAATAGTATATTAGCGAACCAGAATTTTCCATGCAGTCAATTGTTTGCTTTGATGCCGTGAACATCTTTTGTCTTGGATTCGAAAGAAGATCAAATTTCTGCATATCGTTTATCCGAATGGCAGGCATCAATACAGATTTTTTTTTTCAGAACAAATTGAGATAGACGTCGTGTTTTGCTCATAATCCAGAGACAAATATTCATTTGTTTGGGATGAAGAAGGTTCATCACTGCTACAGAAACTTTGTTTTAAGAAATCAAGTAAAGACTATGCTGGAGACCTTTCTTAAATGGAAAGGGATAATTCATTAGGAATATTTTCCTGAGGAACACACAGTGAACTCCGCAATTTTTTTTTTAAAAGACGGAAAAAAATATAATAGAATCGCTTTAAAAAATAGAATTTCTGAAGAGAATTCAGCGAGTTAGAACCGAAGAAGTCCAGTCGAATAACTGGTTTCCGCTGCACAACAGTACATCGTCATACAATTCCATTCTCGTCAAGCATTTTTGACAAAGAAAAGTATTATTATTCTCATCCATTTACTTTATTCAGCAGTGTCAGCTGCAGACTACTTTTTGGTCCCTGAAGTACAGTCTCGCCTCAAAGACCATTATTTTAACAGCATTCAAGAGATTCAGAAAGCCATAACCTGAACTAAGTCGAAGAGATGAGTTCTGAGAAAGAGCTGCGTGAACCTCCAAGCGTTGTGTAGACTGTATATGAAAATTGTTGTTTCCTTTGCATTTTCTACATAGTTCTAAATTTATTTATCAGATGCACAGTCCAGATCTCTCTACATATGCAATAGTTCATAATTTCTCAGATGCGCCAGAGAGAAATTAAACCGGTGGCATATGTAATCTTCAAATAATCGCCAGCCATGCGACATTTTTAAATGTCTCAAATTGCTAATATAATGTTTAACAACAATGCATGCTTATCAGAAATACTTAATAATAAAATATACTTATCAAAAAATTTTGGTTTTCAGTAACAACAAAATATTGCTTCTTATACTAATAACAAAATATTACTTTTTGGCTAAGATGAAAGGGTAGTAATAACAAAATAATTAATAAAATATTTTCCCTTCGATAAGTGGTTTCGTTGTCATTTAAATGTAGTCGATGCTCATTGTAACGATCGTTTTTATAGCGATCGGTGCAAAAAGTCATCAGCTTAGAGAATGTATTAAATCCACTTTCAGAAGAGAGGTCACTCGTTATATCATACTTTTCCTTTAGAACACGAAAGATCATTGTAATAAGATTCGACTGCATCATTTTGGTTATTATTCCCATCTCCCCCCCAAAAAAATACTTTTTCTCATAAGCGAAGAAACATGGTTATCCAAACAGTTGCTAAAAAATTAACTAACTTACTTGCATGAAAAAATTTTGTATCTTGCAATATAAAAACATATCCTTTATAATATAATATGAAGAAGCTGGAAGGCAGGAAAGACAAACCACGGAGGAAAAGGTTTTATTTTTTAAGCATTACATATGCAATTTAATTATTAATTTCTAGAATTTACTATTTCATTTTGCATGGCTTGTTTAGTAGAATATTTAGGTTTGAAAGAAAACGCTCCACTATCGAAAGAGTGGTAAAGACAGCTAAAAACTGCGGGTTCGACATGGGTTCGATCCCAGACGAACAGGCTGGTTGCATGGTTGGATTTTGTAGTTTTCCCCACTTGCAACTCTACTACCAGCCGATTTTCCTTAGAAAGTCCTCCATGAAGACATCTCTTCGTCAGCCCTCGCGTGTTTTGTCAAATCTAAATCGCATAACCTATGAAAAAAAGATTAACTCTAGATAGCGTATGTATTTATTTTTATAGACTGCTTACTAATACAAGAGTAGGTAAGATGACTTAAGAGTATAGTTTGATCGGTGTTCGAATCCAGTCCTACGGGACAGCTGCATTAGTATTTTCATGAATTTCCAAGTAATCCACGTGTATAATCTAAATTCAAACCACTTCCTTCAAAAAGTCTTCGTTTAAGTATCCTTACCTCTTGTGTTTTGCATATTCAGTTAAGCAAATTACTTTTAAAGAACTGCGTTCACTTTCAGAAAAATTCAGTTACAAAAATCACATAATATCATTTAAGAATAAGTAAATTAGTTAAGTATATGAAGGAACAAAAAAAGAGCAAAACCGTAGCCATTAGCCGTAGTATTATCAAATGATAAGGTGCGTCGGAAAATTCAAATAAATTTGACCTGAAATTATTTTTGATTATACTTAAGAGTGGAAAATAAAATTCTTATATTAAAATTAAAGAAAATGAAAAACCTGTATAATTTTGCACATTTTAAAAATGCCCGGCCTTGCCGGGTAATTTAATGTCTAATTGGCTATCCAGAGAGATAAACTATGTTTATAATAACATTACCTTGTTTAAAACTCTGAAGGTTTCGAAAAGGTACGGAGGAGCTTTCATTGTCAACATCTGTAGCACATTAGAAAATTTCTCAGTCCTTGTGGTGGTTTAAGAGTCTACCGCTGGCCAGTTTGATCAGAACAATTGAATTCTGGTACCTGCTACTCTGTTTCAACCACCGACGAACGCTGGCTGCTAAGTTTCTTTCTTCTTTCTAAGGACTTACAAAAAGAAACTGGCTAATATTACTATATTTATACTGCTGTATTTATATATATATTACATATAATGTATGTAATATATATATTACTGCTGTATTTGAGAATATACTTTCATAAGACTGAAAATAAATAGCAAAAGTTTGCTTTTTCTCAAAGATGACAAAGCTCAAAAGGATTTTCTGCTCAAAGTCAGGCATGTCGTCGTGGTGGACTTTCTAACAGAAAATATTACTTTGTAAGGAATTTTAAAAGAATAATAAATAAATAATGTGTTATAAAAGAATAATAATGATTCTAACGGAAAATATTTGAACGTTAATTACTTTCTAAGGGAAAATATAATTTCTAGAAAAAATATTAATCAAAGTCGAAATTTTGAATCATAAAAATTATTCAAAAAATAAATTTTGTATTTTGAAAACTCACAGCAGATAGAAGGAAAATTCAAAAAACGTTCTAGTAGCCAGCCCGATAAATGAAAGTTCTTACTCAGCGTCATCTGACAATAACGACTGTTTATTTCAAACATGACTTCACCGAAGTTGACCCAGCAAACTTTCTACTAGATATTAAAAAAATTTAACCATGAAACTGGGATTTTATTGTAGTATAACCAACTAGGAAAAATAAACTTTATATAAAACCCAAAATTATAAACGCACCAAAACATGCCAGTCAAAATGAAGTTTGTTTTAAATTGTTTTTTATGTCTAATATCTCAGTTAGACTCACTACTGAATTTTATTAACCTTTAAAATACTTCAGGGGAAGAAACTTCAGATTTCGAGCACGAGAAAGGTCGTGTCTAGTGTTTACAGGCATTGGCGCAAAGGGGATGACAGTTTTCGCTGTTATTCGCCAAGCTCCGGCAACCCGGTTACCTTGACGCATGCGCAGCACCAACTGCGCTTCGCGAGCAACATTAATTCTTCCGCCGGTTTCAAATATGTTTCAGTTTCATTGTTTGTGTTTTGTGCGTGCACGTGGAAATTTTTTCGCCTGTAGAGGGAGGACCCTCTTGTTTTAGGATTCCAAATATGCGTAGTTATTTCACAGTTAGGAGGAATAACCGTATAATGGAGGCGGTAGAAAGCTTACTTTACTTATTACAAATTTTAGGGCTGTTTTATCTAATCATCGGTAAGTCAGTTTTTCTACTTAGTTATTTAGTTTCAATCCACTATTTAAGTATTTTGTAAATATTCTTTAATTTTTACATTTTAACTACATTGTATTTTCATTAATACTGATGGCAACAGTTTTAAAAATGATCATTTATTAATATCTCGAAAACGTGTTAATTATGTATTTAGTCAGCAGTAAAATCTTGTCCATTATAAATAAAAGTAAAAAATACGTGTTTTCCAATCGATCTTCACGTCCAAAGATTCATGTCATTCCAAAGATCTTTCATGTGTGTTACATATTATTCATTTGCCTCGATGCAATAGAAGTGCATTTTTAATCACCGTTACAAAATGAATCAATCCCTTTAAAAAATCATTCTATTTGTATTTCTTTACATCTTGCAACAGCTGCTATTTCATAGTATGATTAAAACAAGTTTCTGTCATTCTGTAACTGGTCGACTGAGAGTAATTTTTTACTATAACCCCCCCCCCC
>KK122279.1:51742-75438 GCA_000611955.2 Stegodyphus mimosarum
CCCGAAAAAAAAGTGCAGCTTATTTAAGCTTTTTTTTTTAGAGTTAATTTTTTATGTTACTTAGTTTTACGAAAATAATAAATTAGGTAAAGTATTTATTTAAGAAAAGAAACAAAATACATATATGATTTTTAACATTCTTAATTTCATATTTCTGTATATTTTTTAAACCTTCTAATGATTTTATCATATATAAAATGTTAGATTTAAATCTGAAGTGGAATTATAATTTTCCACCTTTTTCTGCTCACTTTTCTTTTATCCTTCTCGCTCTCACTTATGGTATTTACATACATATAAACATCAAAGTCTAAAAATAAGTACTGAAATTTCATAGAAAATTTAAAGACAATATTATTTGTGCATTAGTTAAATACAACGTTTTGATCTATGCTGTAATTTAATTTGTATGTATACAGTAGAATTTCATTTTTTAACTAAAGGGCAGAATGGATAATTAATGATAAAGAACGTCTTCATATGAAAAAAAAAATTAAAAGGGCGAAAGTAATATTCATCTGCAATAAAACGGAAATAGTTAATTTTTTACTTTTATTACTATTGACATAGTTAAATTCAAAGGAAAAGTTGTAAAACTAAATAGAACTGTAATTTAAATGCATGTTTACCTACTTCCTTAAAATTATTTTTATATAATCAAAAATCGATAATAAATAGGCCTTTTTTGTTGCAATCACTTAGATAAAATCTATGTTTCATTTAAAGTCACAGTGTATTTCCACTTATCTCCTGCTAAATGGGTTTCATACAGACCTCTACGAATTGCTCTGTGTTGAGCTACATATCTCGGCAAAAGCTGATAAACATTCTATTTTTTTTAGCATTTTTAAGTCGTAAATCTTGGTTTATTATTTCATTTATTGTTGCTACAGATTTATATTAAGATTTTGCAATGGATTTTTGCTTCCGCGGATTTTTTTCTTAGTATCAATGGTTTAACTTTATAAACATTAAAAACAGTACGTACCTTTTTCGGATATTAGTTTGGGGTCTTCTTTCTATGTGAAAACTATGACTGACTGTTTTTCTCTTTCAAATTAATACTGTTGTTTTTTTTGCTCTTGAAAGTTTTAATACTATGCATTTCACAACGTTTTTGAATTAGGAAATAAAAATAGTTCTCTTCGAAAACAAACATAATTTCTACAAAAACATACCTTTCAATCCACAGTTTTTTTTTTTTTTTTTTTTCCTTTAAGCCCAAAGAAGCGTTAGCTTAGAAGGGCTATTAATTTCGTTTTGGCATTTTGCGTCTATTCACTATAAACGGCAAATCACTTTTGAAATTGTTACCACCAAATATCATATTTAAAGAAATTAAATAATGAAGAATTTGCATAAATGTATGTAAGTTTCACTCATTGTGATGAAACAACGGTACCTAAAACTATCAAATTTTGAATAACGTGCACCTCCACCCGAATGTGGGCATCTGGAAGCCCAAATTTGGAATTTGTTTTATTATCTAGTTCATATTTTGTAAAGCATTTATGAGCTTTTGACTAAGAAATTCATCGATTTCAAAGCGAGCAATGGCAACACTTTACGGAAAAACAAAACAATTTTACCTCTATCACGTGAGACTGTGCATTGGAAATTCTAAAGATATGCTCTTTTTAAACATGTGACATTGCTGTTGAACGGAATTTATGGTTTAAGTTCGAAAAATATGATGTTTAATAAATAAAGATAACTTAAAAAACTATAAAAAAAAAAAAAGCCCCATTTGGGCTTAATGCAAAATCTGAAAGCTTACAGTTTTTTTTTTTTTTTTTTTTCCAAAGGAGCAATTTCCCAGAAGGACTATTAATTTCGTTTTGACAATTTTTGGTGATTCACTACAATCGTTGTTTCACTTTTCAAATTGTTGCCACCAAATATTATCGCCCTGTATTATATTTAAAGAAATTAAATAATGAAGAACCTGCATGAATGTATGTATGCTTCTCGCATTGTGTTAAAACAACCGTAACTAGGGTCATCAAAATTTGAATAACGTAATCTTCTGTAGAATATGGGCATGTGGAAGCCCTAATTTTAATTTGAAATTTGTTTTATTATCGATTTTATATTTTGTAACACTTAACTCTTTCGCATCGAGAGAAGACCAAATCTGTTTTCTTCAAACATCGAGAACGCCCGTATACACGAGTTTTTGTTGAAATGGTTTTCCTCCCCCCTGTCTTGCAGGCTGCTACAGCGTTAACAATAACCTACGTAAGTGAATTGATTACTATCTCTTGAAGGGGTTTTAGGTCGTTTCACCCATTATGTGCAGTTTTCTTTTAGGACAGGATTGCAAATGCGAGCATCAGTAGCTTTCTATATTTCTCCTCTGTATTTGCGTTGAAGCTAAACAAAGGGGAGCCAACCTTCATTCAAATAAAAGAGCTACTTCAGTCGCTTCAAAAGAAATGATTGACATGTCATTTAACAGTTCGCGAAACCAATGAAGCATATACTCCGGAATGGGGGAAAGCATCAAGTAGAAGACGAACGAAGCGGTCGGGCGACCTGCCGATGTCTAAATGGCCGGGCGTCTTCGACGCGAGAGTTAACGAATTTTTGATTAAAAAACTAAACGATTTCAAAACGAGTAATGGCAACACTGTACGGGGAAAAAGAAAAATTATCTGCAGCGCGCGAGTCTCTGTATCGGAAATTCTAAAAATATGCTCATTTTATATGCTTGTTGAACTGAATTTTATGGTTAGAGTACGTAGGATATGATATTTAATAAATAAAGGTAACACACAAAACGTTAAAAAACGCCCCTTTAGACGCAATTTAAAATCTGAAAATTTCAGATTTTCTTTCTTTTCTTTTTTTTTTTTTTCTTTTTTTTTTCTAATTCGTCTTTCAATCTATATTTGCATGGGCCATTTTGGTGGATGAATAAATTTCAAAATAGTAGACGATTTTTCTCGTTTCAAATAATCAGCTGTTTCCAGAAATTTTTATTCTAAGACATTCCCACTTTTTTTTATTATTCTTTGTTGAAATCATTCTAAAAATATGTAAACACCCTCTGTAACTTTTTTTTGTTTTTATGTGCATAGTCTTCGTTGTAACAAAATATGATAAATGAAGGTCTCCTTCATTTACATTGCACTAATATGTATATAAGTATTATTTGGTCTCTAAGAGAGTTGAAAAAAAGAAAAATATACTTATCCGGATTTTATAAATTTTCGAATGAGCTGTAGTGAATTAATTAAGTGAAATATTTGGAATTCTTATAGGAATAAGATCATCGAGTTGTTTAAGATTATCATTTTAATTTCAGAGCCGAGTAGTAAACATATGCCAACATACCTGTCGCAGGAAGTACAAAATAAAATTTTAAAACTTTGCTGAGCCTGTGTTACGTTACACTCCAAATATCACTGAGACAAGTGTATATAATCACTGCAACGATACACTAATTCCAGATAACCGATTTTGTAATATTTCGTGCCAGTGTTGAAATATGAGCTTTTTAGTGCGTCCAAGGTCAGATAGCTTTAAAGGTTGAATGGAAGACGAAAGATCTGAAGTTTTTTTACTGGAATTCGAATTATTCATAAATATTACTGCTGCTTTAAGATCACATTTTTACTTATTAGATAATATCGGTTTTAGTTTCGTTTAGAAGATAGTTTTTAGTTTTAGAACTCTACGGACGACAATCTATATTAAAAGAAACAGGAGATAATAAGAATAAACATAAAATAATATTATAAAATTATGAAGTATATGATAAAAAACATGCATTTTCTCGCATTTTTGAAACTGATAATAATAAATTACTCCAAAAAAAATCTGAAAGATTTCAGATTTTAAATTACGTCCAAAGGCGCGTTTTTTTTAACGTTTCGTGTGCTACCTTTTTTTATTAAATATCATGTACTACGTACTCAAACCATAAAATTCAGTTCAAAATCAATATCGCAAAATCATTTTAAAATGAACATATCTTTAGAATTTCCGTAAGTCTCGTGCGCTGGAGATAAAAATGTTTTTTTTTTTCCGTACAGTGTTGCCATTGCTCGCTTTGAAATCATTTAGTTTGTTAATCAGAAATTCGTTGAAATGTTACAAAACATAAAATCGATAATAAAGCAAATTTCAAATTCAAAATTAGGGCTTCCAGATGCCCATATTCGCAGTAGGATTACGTCATTCAAAATTCGATGGCTCTAGGTTTTATCACAATGCGAGAAACATGCATACATTTATGCAGATTTTTCATTTTTTTAAATTTAATGCAGAGCGATAACATTTAGTGGCAACAATTTGAAAAGTGAAACGGGCATTCAGAGTGAATCGACGCAAAATCGCAAAACGAAAGTAATAGTCCTTCGGGACTAAATCCCTTTGGACTAATAATTAATTTTGTTAATCTTTCTTCCTGTGATCTCTCCCCTTGTCTATCTGCGCCTGGCGTAGATCACGACCGTAATTAAATATTTAAATTTATGAGAAAAATGTGCCTCCCAACTGTTTCAGACGTCTTTGGAATGTGTTAACCAGTCAGATGCTCGCGCATTCTAAGGAATTCTCATGTTACGTTCTGTAATTAGACGCTCAATTAAAAACAACATATAATTATCTATTTTAAATGCATTTCTACAGCACATCGCATTCAAAGTGAAATTCAAACTAACATAAGTATAATTCGAGTGATTATAATTGGTATAAACGTAATTTTTATGTTTATAATAATTACGTTTTAAGACTAAATAAATTTAACTTAAATACTTTAGTAATAAATCTGCCTGTAACAGTCTTAAATCGTTAAATAATTAAGTAAAAATAAACCCTAAATTACCGCCTGTAATAGTCTTAAATAAGCAAATAACATATTTCTAGTTAAATTAATTACGTTAACATGACCAAATAAAGACAGTACAAACGTAAACAAATATTCTAAACACACTTAAACATTTAAATTTTATGATTTTTTATATTCATTTCAGAATATCTAGAGAAATCACAAAATATTTTATTAATACTAGAAACTTTTTACGTCAAAGTTGTTTAGCTTTTATGCTACTAAGGTATTTAATAGTCATTTGCTTTTCAGGATATCTTTAATTTATCTCTTAAATTGAAACAGTAGTTTTTAAACAAAATGACTAGTTTAAAAGCAATAAACCTACACCTCAATAATTTAAAGCTTCGTTTTATTTTCTTGTAAAGTATTTAGCCGTTTTAACTTGAAATACTTTTAGTTTATACTAAATCGAGTAATGGTTTTTATGAATAATTTCAGCTTTACCGCAATTAGTAAAAGATGTTTTGAAATAAAAGTTTGGTTTACTTGATTTGGGAAAGAACTGGATGCTCGTCTGCAGGGATGCTTTTGTGGAGGCCATTTTAAGGGAATTGGCTTGTATACACGTTACACATGGATGAGCGATTTTACCGCTAGGCCGCTGGTGGGCCTTTTGAAGCAAAGAGTGAAAGGCTATGGAATGCCGCGATAAGCGGACCAATATGCTCTCCAAGCGGACAATTCCAAAACGAACTGGAAATTTACGTAAATAATGTCTCCTTGCGCATAAGTGCCTTTATCAATTATATAGTATACTATATCCACCAGCGGTAGAGCGGTTAAGTCGCTGAACATCGGTAGTTCCGCCTGGGATCTATTCTAGGCGAACGAGCTGTCTGGGAGTTTTCTTGCTCTTCCTCATGTATAACAACAATACGAGCCAGTTTTCCTTAGAAAGTCCTCCACGAAGGCATCCCTTCTCTTAGTCAGATAGTCCTCGAGTGCTGTGCCATAATCCAATAATCAATCTTACATACAGAGTAACAAAGCATATTAGAGATCAGTTTTGGTATTTTATATGCCGAAGGATGTGTATTGTTTTTCAGTTAACATATAAAATTCTGTTTTGGCAGAATAAAATCTGTAGTCATAATCATGCCTTGGAAACTTGGGAACGAAATGAACGAAGAGACTCTAGAAGCAATCTTTACAAGCACGTGAAGCATAAGACCGTTAATGTTTCTTCCACGGGCCCTCACGGATAAGCGATTCTCAGAGTGTTGCAAATCAGCAAAGTATAAAATGCAATTTATCTTTTAAATTTAACCAGCATCTTCTACATTAACAAATCGCGCAATTAAAAGCAATAAATGCAGTTCGTAGTAATTTAAGAAGTCTTTATTTTACTGTTTTTAGTAAATGTACCTGTGATATAAATAAAATGCATTTAATTTATAATATATTTAGCTGATTAATGTTTTGAACATTAGCGGTTTTATTGTAATTAGTAATACATATTTTAAATAACTGATGCAGAATCTTTTTCCCTTTAAATTTGTATGATGTTTTAGAGTATTTTCTTTTTTAATATGTATATATTTTTTAGTTTTGCCAAATTTTTAATTTATAAATTCTTCTCCGAAATATTAGATTGTAATCCGAAGACTTCTGATTGCAATTTTTGTGTATAAACTGTTTTCATTCATAATACTCTGATTAAAATGGCATCAGTTTTAGTGATTTGCTTTTATTCGGAATCACGTAAAAAAAAAAAAACAGGAGGGGAAAGGGGAGCAAAACGTTAGTTTGCTAAATTTAAGCATTTTTAGAATTTTGCTGAAACCGTAAAATAATTCAAATCCAGTTTAGAAAAATTATAAGGTATTTCTTCGGCGTTCTTTGCATGCCTTCGTGGTGTAGTGGTCAGCACTCTCGATGCGTAACCGAGAGGTCCGTGGTTCGATTCCCGGCGAAGGCGTTGCTCACTTTTCACAACTCCTGCTTCCAAAAAATCCTAATGACTCTACAAAATAATGTTCGTGATACTACATCATGGGATTTAATGTCCTGACAAAATAGAAATTATTGTCACTTTACTTGTATTTTTGCAAGTGATTCAATTAAAAAAAAAAACTGAATACTTTCAGATTTTACATTACGCCCAAAGAAGCATTTTTTTTAACGTTTTGAGTTATACCTTTATTTATTCAATATTATATTCTTTGAACTTAAACCATAAAATTCAATTCAACAGCAATACACTACATATATTTAAAAACATCATATCTTTAGAATTTCCAATAGACAATCTCACGCGTTGGAAACAAAAATGCTTTTTTTCGTACAGTGTTGCTGTCCGTTGCTCACTTTGAAATCGTTGTGTTTGTTAATCAAAAATTCATTAAAGTTTTACAAAATAAGAAATATATAATAAAACAATTTCGAAATTTAAATTTCGTGCTTCCAGGTGTCCGTGTTTTGTGTGGTTACAGAAATTTGATAGCTCTAGCTACCGTTGTTTTTTCACATTGCGAGAAACATGCATACATTCGTGCAAACTCTTCATTATTTAATTTTTTAAATATAATACAGGCTGATAATGTTTGGTGGCAGCAATTTAAAAAGTGATACATCGTTTAAAAGGCCGTTTCGAGACTAACAGCCCTTCTGGACAGACGCTCCTTTCTGCTAAAAAGTCGCGCAGATGCGTCTCGAATAATTAAGTTTTTTCTTTATCAAATAAATGCTGACGTCTTAATCTAGTGTTACTATGTCATACAGCTGTATCCTAGTAATTTTATTCCTTTCCATATGTGACTACGCTAAGTGAAGCAGGTCGTTTCAAAGACATGATTTTACATTCTTCATTTGTAATGTGGGGAGATACATTTTTAAACTAACGACACTATAGCAACTGTTCACTTTAAAACTACGTCAGGTGGAAAACTGGGATCTGAATCCGAAGATAATATTACAATTTTTTTATTTTAATTAATTTATTTATTATTGATATTTTTAGTCGAAAGCGGCAATTTGCCCGGAAGGGCTATTAATTTCGCTTTGGGATTTTTCATCGTCCACTGTAACACCGCGTTTCACTTTTCAAATCGTTGCCACAAAATATTAGAGCCCTGCATTATTAAATAAATTAAATAATGAAGAATCTGCATGAATGTATGTATGTTTCTCGCATTGGGAAAAAAGAACGATACCTAGAAACATTAAATTTTGAATAACGTAGTCCTCCACCCGAACACGAGTACCTGGAAGCCCGAATTTCGAATTTGCAGTTTGTTTTACTAGCTATTTTACACTCTGTGAAACTTTTAACAAACTAAACGATTTCAAAGCGAGCAATGCCACGACTGCACGGGAAAAAAATATCTCCAGCGAGCGAGACTGTGTATGGGAAATTTTAAATGCTCTTTTTAAATATTTTGTGGTATTGCTGTTGAATTGAATTTTATGAGTTAAGTGCGAAGAACATGATATTTAATAAATAAAGTAACACACAAAATGTTAAAAAAACACCCCTTTGGACATAATAGCGAATCGGAAAGCTTTCAGATTTAATTTTTATTTTATTTAATTGATTTGAGTTTTAAAAGAAATGCAGCGTTTAATTGCTTTTCGAGTTATGACATTAATGTGAAACTTCGAAGAAACATTTATTTTTAATTGCTTTTATGATTATTAAAGTTCCTCTGAAGTATTTTACTATAAGCGCAATCTTTCAGAATGCAAAATCTGCCCCTGGTATTTTTTTTATGTATGTCATTACAATACGCCAGATTCTTAAGCCGTGGATAACGTCAACTTAAACTTTTGTCTATAACCAAGCATAAACGTTTGTCTATAACCAATCTATGCTCCTGTTTCGCTGTAAAATAAGAGGTTTACAGAAATGCATGAACGAGTTTGCAGATGCTCTCAACTACTCATTTATTTTACATTACGCTCAAAGGAGCGTTTTTTTAACGTTTTGTATTATACCTTTATTTATTCAATATCATATTCTTCGAACTTAAAGCATAAAATTCAATTCAACAGCAATACCACTACATATATTTAAAAACATCACATCTTTAAAATTTCCAATAGACAGTCTCATGCGCTGGAAACAAAAATGAAACTCCTGTTTCGCTGTAAAATAAGAGGTAAAATGCTTACAGAAATGCATGAACGAGTTTGCAGATGCTCTCAACTACTCATTTATTCATGAATTTCAGAGTGCTTTCAGGATTTATAAAAACGTTCCGTGTTTCTCAAAATCTTTTCCTTAACTGTGTTTGCTCTTAGAGGGCGTCGACAACAAAAATAGCTTTTTCAGTCAAGCATTCAATCGTCAGAAAGTTAATTTATGGCAGGTTTCAAGACTATTCCAAAGCTATCTATCTGTCTCCAAGAACATAAATTGAAATAGTCTTTCTGAAGGCAGTACTGTAAAATCATACATTTTGCAACTTCTTTTTTGGGGGGGCGGGGGGGGAGGCAAACCTTGATGCGTGATTATTATTTTGAGCATTAATATGACAATTCTTCTTCTACCAACATTTCATTGCATAAGCTAACAAAATAATCAAGTACTCAATAACTTATTACTTCTGAAAGAAATTCCTAGTATAGAGCTCTGTTCCGAGTGATCAGTTTGGCATATATTATTGCTATATGTAGAATCAAAACACACATTTTGTTGTTACTTTCGTTCCCAGTAAGCCTCATTCAGTTAAATATCCTAAAAATGAGCAAAACTTATTCTGCAGATGACTAAATTTTGTCTTTCCAAGCACGAAATGCAGATGGCATGGAAACCCAAACATTGTTTTCAGAAACCATTCTTTTTGTGCTCCTTATGAGTTTCATAAAACGCATGAAAGATTTAACTGCTGAATTGATTCATATTTTGAATATTCGTGACTATTTCGCACAAAATTCGAAATAATCTTCATAACGATGCCCTGTAATAAAGGTGTCAACGCCTTTATGCAAGTTGGCCGCTATTCGAAAAGGCAATTTAAGGGAGCCAAGAATCAAGGTTTCTTGCATTCGAGTTTTTTTAACTTTTAAAAAGCAACCGTTTTAAAAGTACAAGCAACCCCGGCACTGCTATGCCAGATTTCTGGATTAAATATTAAAATAAGCACGTGTTCAAAGCATCAACGGAAGCGGATATCACCCAAAAAAGTGCCTAGAACTTAGGAAAAGGAGCGTCACAAAAATTTGGTACTTACGTGTTATTCCAATCACCTTAGTAGATGGCTCTAAATTCTCAGAACGTGCCAAATTCTGGCAACCATGCGCATAACGATCATCAGGCAATCATGCTCAGAGCGATCTTCAGACAACCATGCTCATAACAATCCTTTAAGTCAAACCAACGTCGCGATTTTCCCATGCGTTCTTTTTATTGCATTTGAACAGCTTTTATAAAGAAATCGTTATATTTTAAGCTTAAACTTAATTTTAAAATATGCGCTTGTGGAATTTGTCAGTGACGGAAGAAACGTAAACTCTTTAAAGGGAACAACTAGGAGATGCGGTTGGTAAAATAGCCGATGCTTCTGGAGTTTTCGCGACCTTCACGGAATTCGTCCTGGAACGAACGTCGACCACGATTGAATTCATTTTACCAGTTTTTTACAGTGCTGTAGGATGGTACTTTATTGCTGTTTAAAGAATTAAGTTAATCGAATTGCTGTTATCTTGATAATTCACGTCGAAATTTACAAAAAATAATCGCATGAAAATGTTCACGAGTCAATTCCAACGGAGCTCCGCAATTCTCTGATGTTTTTTATGTACTTGGAAAAAATAATAGCGCAAAAAACTTAAGAAGATTTAGCGAAAAATGTGTTTTATTTTTTAATGTATCACTTAATAAATAGTAAAATTTGTAAATTAATAAAGTATATTTCCTTTTCTATGTTGATAATGTTTCCCATCTTACAATAAAAACCGATAGTTTAAAAATCTTTTTATGAAGAAAAGTACTGAAAACTATCAACTTGCATCCGATAAGAATTTTTTACCTTTTCATCTGTAAAAAAATCACCAAAATGTACCAATGGGGTAACGTTAATACGTAAGTACCAAAAATATCCCATTACTGATTTTACCATGGAATGTATGGTGCAACTAAACCAAGACCGAGAGAAAAAGGATGGTGAAAAAAGTGGCGTAAATGTATGTGGGGTCACCAAAATCTTTTAAATGCTTAGGGTCTCTGAAAGTCCTAATCCGATCTTTCTCTCTGCAGCTAAAATTTTCACTTGTTTTCTAATCAAAGTAGCAGACCGAAATCTTACGTGCATAACAATGTTCCTGGCATAAAAGTTGTCCATTATAAAGATTTCTGTCTTTTTCGAACAGTAGTCGACTTGCATAAAATGCAGGCACATTTGTGATAGAACATTATTGTGAAGCCATCCTCAAAATCCTTATCCAGTATTTACAAATTTAAGATAATTCCCGTTTGAAACGTCCGTCCGTCTTGAAGCGGACACTGAATTAAAATCCAGGATTATTCCCCACAATCTGTGACTCTTGCTCACCCTACTAAAACGTAAACCCTTTCTTCCAGTGGAAGGAATGAATCAAATAATGTTGGTCATGGAACTATTTTGGCCGCATAACTTTTTTTTAAAATGGGCGAAACTTAAATTCTTATACATCTGCCAATAAATAAATAAATAAATAAATAAATAAAAATGTCAATAAGAGTTTTTTAATTGAATTAGTCAGATAGATTAATAGAAATTTGTTCCTTCTGTTTGCTTGATTGAAAGAAATACTAACCAGTAAATTGTTTCTTCCCTTGCTAAGGACTTTTTTATAAGTAAACGGGTTATGTAATACGCAACTGCTTGGATGTGAAAAAAAATTAATAAAACCTACATATCACAATAAGAAAAGGCGCTGTAAATCAACTGCTGCTGAGGCATAGAATTAAATTTTATTTCAGAATAAAATTAAAAATCCATCTCAAAAACACTTTCAATTCTGAAAGCCTTTAACGCTTGATTCTGCATGTATTTTTCGAATGCAAAATGTAAAGATAGAAAAAAATATGAAAATAATAAATAATTATACAAACATTTGAATAAAATTAGTACAAATAACGATTTGAATAAAATGAGTATAAATATAGTATGCGGAATTAATTTCGTAAAATGCAAAATTTCATCTTCATCATTCAGTTTTATTTTCGCATTTGACGTTAGTGTACAGAAGTAAACGAGTGAGATATTTTACATTTGATATCTCATTCGGTAACATAAACCTATTTTATGGTCTAAAATGACTCTTGTTATTTTATCTCTCTTGATTTAAAATAATGTTTGTCAATCAAAAATCCATACACTTTTTTCAAATGATTTACGCTAGTAAAATGAAAAGAGGAATAAAAAATATCATGTATTTTCCATTGACAACAACGCGATGCCCGTGCTTGTGATTCTTTTTTTTTTTTTTTTTTTTTTTTTTTTTAAAATTTTTTTTTTTTTTTTTTGTAAAAGGTTAAAAAAAAGTTTTTGGAATTGGAATTTTTGGAAAAGGAATTTCTTCAGTTCTAATTCCAAGAAATTCTTCAATTTTCTACAGTTACTTCAAAAAACAAACTAAAACATTTCTTCGAAGTGTTGATAGCAAGTACGAGTAGTAAAAAGTAAAGTCTGAGCATGCGCTAATAGTATTTTAAACAGGTTAGACTGTAAATATTTATTAATTGCTTTTCAATGCACAAATAATTCTAATCTTGAAATTTTAGATGGAACTCATTTCTAAGCCGAATAATTTGAAATTCTTTCTAGTTCTGTGTAACTCGTATGATAAGAGTTATCAATAAAAAGTTTCGAGACTCTTTTCATCTTCATGAAGGTTTTTAATAAATTCCATTACATTCTGCGATGAGGATAGTTCATCCGAAAAGGTTAAGGCTACCACAGAAGTAATATAATAAGAAGCATATTTAAAGTTTAAGCAGCTACAACTTAACTAAGTCACGCAGTTTCAGATTATTCAGTTATCCTAGCTAATTTCGTTATCTTCCGTGTTGAGTGTAATCTCTCAAGGTAACCGAGTTTAAAATTCCTTCAAGAAATCTCGCAGACTCAGACATGCCAAGTACTTAAGGTCGAAATTAATCTAAACAAATAAATCAAACAGTTCATTACATTCACATCCTTTGTTGGTTTCTTTATTATTCACACACCTTATGAAGTGCTCTTAGTTTCATTTAGCAGATCTTCCCTCAATCAGAAATTGTTGTGAGTCGACGTAAAAATGCACAATTGTGTCTTGAATATTTCTACTGTTTAACTAATACGCACAGCAGTATCTGTGAGGACAGCCTAACATTTTCGAAGGCATCTTTTCTCTTCTGTTTGACATTGCCATTTAGAATCGCTCATTTTAGTATACGATTTTAAGTTCTATAACTTTCATATGTGGGGATAGATTTTTAAAACTAATCGTAGTGGTTCAGATTAAAACTGTTTCAAGAACTAGAATGGCATTCGAATACAAAGCTCAATTAGCATTTTAAAATTTACTTCAGAATTTCTTAATTATTTACTGCTTATCTTTTTATGCTTAAATCAAAATATTAATGATACTTAATATAAATATCCAGCGAACTTAATTATTGAACTTACTTTAGAAATGTGACTCACATACAGCTGCTACTTCCGATAAGTAATGTTCAATTTTATTTGCGTTTTTCTAATTCTGACTCCGGGATTGTAAACAAGCTCAGTTGCCAAAGTTCTTGATGAAGAAGCAAAATAAATTACCAAACTTCTGTATGAAGCTGGGCATTGGGAACATCTTTTATTGAATTTAATAAGAACGTAAATATTCAGATAAATAAATAATTGGATGTGCTGCAAATTAAATACTTTAAAAATTATATAAATAGCTATATGCAAGGAATAACCATATTTCCCTGTATGTGATTAACAAGCCCAGCTAGAAAACTGGAAGATCTGTGATTGGAATTCCCAACGAGTTCACAGCTGATTTTTCCTATTTGCTTCTCGAAAAACCTTAAAATGCTCGATAATGTTATTAAAAAATCTTACGTGTACACCACATGACTTCCTTGTACGGAATAGTAAATTATACGCATTCTGCATTTCATTCAAACTATTGGATTGAATTAAATCTACTTCGTCGATAGCGCATAAACCACGATAGAATAAAGGCATTCTTTAAAAATTCACTATATTTGTTTACCACAGCGACACTCTGGCGCTAGGTTCACTTACCAGCGTTACATCTCATTCAATTTATAACTCAGAATGCATTAAAATTATATCATATGAGGAATTATCTAATCGTTGCCACACGTTCTATTCAAATAATATAATAAATCTAAAACGATGTATAAAAGAAATTAAACAAGCAAAAAAAAAAAAAAGAGTTTTTCACAGACGACTCAGTATTTCGCATTCAATTAATTCAGTTATCACTTCACGGCAAGGCAAAAATACATAAAAACTCAAAATATCTATATTAAAAATTATTAAGTAAATCTTAAACATTTATTTCCTCGAATAAATTCCAGAATGGATTAAACGCCATTTAATTCGCAGTAATAAATGAAGGCGTTATCTTTGTTGTTACGAAGCTTAATTTCTTTAGATTGGCAACAAATACACTATTCTGCTAAGTTTCGAATGTAAACAAATACTACCCAAAATATGCCCAAAATAATTACGCTTAGCCGCACTTATACAACTTTCAAATTGTTAACAATTCTATAAATATTTCATGCACATTTACTAAAGGCATGGAAACTTTAACCGGAAGATAAGAAAATGCGCAATTTACCAACATACAAGAATAAAAAAATTGAGCGCATTGAGCCGAGTAACAGAGTGAGGATATATATATATTTACATACTTTTGGTGCTGCCGATTACATCCAAAAAGGGAGTAGCACATCTACATGTTATAGTAGTCCAATATACAAAATTTCAACGTTCTGAGGCTACTCGTTTTTAGTTATGCGAAATACAGACATATGTATACGTATGTATGTACGTACAGAGACACATTAAAAAATCTTTTCTGAAGCCATTTTAAATCAGTTTTATAATTTGTTTGGGGAAATGGAGTCTTTTATTTTGTCCTTACGTACAGATGTGACGCAAAAACATCGTTAAATTGCATTCGATAGCGGTTAAAATGGATATTTTAGTTGAAATATGGTATCCGGAAGTTTTTGTGATTACAATAGTTTCTTTACTTCGTACAAGGAAGTAAAAAGGATTTAAATTATTCATGAGTAATTGTATTCTTTTTAAATCCCACAGTTTATTCAGTAATGTAGTTATTTAAAAATATAATTGAAAAAATTTTCGAATAACAATGCATAGATAACTAGTAATTTGACATGTAGCATCAGATGAATTGAAGATCTTATTTTTCAGACACTGGAAATACTGTCAAGTCGCATGAGCAATAAATGCACAATAGCATAACTTGATGTAACTTTACGATATTTCGTATAACGTATAAATGGTCAGAAATTTCGGTGTGGTTTTACCGTGTGTAACGTGAAAAGTTTCCCTTTAAAAATTGTTTTCGAGGCATTTGTCGATTTATTGTTCCAACAGTAGCCGCATAGATAAAACCACCGAACACTAATAATTGAACCTGGGTTCAAACCCCGGCAAGCGAGCTCATTGCATGCGCATTTTCGTTGTTTTACTTTTGTTTTATGTAAATACGAGCGAGGTTTAGAAATTCCTCCATGAAGATATCCTTCCCTTGACACGTAGTCCTTGTATAGTTTAACTTAGTAACTATTCTTCGCCTTACACAGCTAGCATACGCGAGATTATTTGCCTAAACAAATATATAAAATAAAATAACATCATAACTAACGTCCAGCATTAAAAAAATGAGCATTAAATTAAAAAAATATATATGGGGTTCCCAATCATATAAAATAAGAAACTGGCATTTCGGTGTGCAGTTTGTGTATAAAGATTTATTACAATTATTATTATTATTGTTATTTTTCAGATTCCTATGTACGGTAATATCGAAACAACTGTTGAAATTTAATTTCTTTAAAAGAAAATAAGCACCTGGAGAGCCTAGTATATTATGAGTAGTAATGCAATATGCTGGCATTTGAGAATGAATAAATGCTATAATGAGATTTGATTTTTTTAAATGTGACCAAATTTAAAGAACACAAACATGCAAAATGTGCCAATTCCTGTATTTTAAGCACATTAAAAAGCTTTATTGTTATTAAGAATCTCGGCATGTGTGAAAGAAATAAATGGCTCTATACTTCGAGGGAATAATTACCGAACGTTTCATCCGTTTCCGAATTTCAAAGAAGATTTTAAGCTTTCTCAAAAACTTGGCAGATTTATTATATAAAATAAACTCGCAGATAACATTCCACTATAAGTAGACCTAAAATCAAAGCACTGCTCGGTACTTTATGTTGCAAGTTGGAGAATAAATGTCCAGACATTTTAATTAAAGTTATTTTATTCTTAATTTCGCAAACAAAGCGTGTATAAGGATTTTAATGGAAGGGGAAAAAAAGCAGAGACAGATACTAGTACGTCTTTTCACGTTTCAGAGCGAATCATTTTTTTAAATACGATTTATCGTAGGATCTGTGTAAAAGCCGCCAGCATCTTATTATCTCTTACCAGCTCTCGTAAACATTCTTTTCTTATTTGCATTCATTGTTCGTGTGAATAATAATGCTGTAATGTTAGGCAGTTTCTCATTCTGCTGAAATTCGTGTTCATATTGAATTAATAATTTAAATTTCTCCGAATATAAAGACTTGATGAATAATACTTAATTAGTAACTTAAATTTCCACGAGTATAAAGACTTGAAGGAAACTTGTTTTCATCTTATTTAGAACTTGGGGTGCAGCTGCTTTAATATTAATTGACAGTTTAGTTTTGAAATCGCCAGTAGTGCTCTGCAAGCTGGAAGTTCAGCAAAATATTTACTCACGGGGTTACGTTCTGAGTTTTTGTTCTCATATAAGATTCCGTAATTAATAAATGCAGATAGATAAAAATTTAATTTAAGTAAACGTCTAAATCGTATTTGAAGATTTGTTTTTCATCCTATAATCCAATTAAAATTTCTTCTCCCTATATATTTTCCCTGAATCTTTTGGTGTTGTGCTTCTTTTCTTTAACTTATTTTGGCAGCGGTGAAGCGATAAAATCCCTGAACACTGGTAATTAGGTCCGGGGTTCGATTCCTGGTGAAATGGCCGCTTGCATGGATGTTCTCGCGGTTTTTCCCATGTGTAATGTGCATACGAGCCAACTTCCCTTAGAAAGCCTTCTTCGTAGGCATCCTTCCTCTTTGGTAGATAACCCTCGAGTGCTTTGCCACCATCAAATAAGTCAAACCTTTTATTTATTTCTGTAAAGTTGTAAGAGCTAATGTATTAAAAATGACATATTATAGCCATCTTTATATCGATATAACTAATGCTTAAATATTGATGTAACGGAAATCATTTTGCTAAAAATTCCGTAAATAAGTGATTTGAATTCCATAAAAAGCGTACTTCTAATTTTGGAACATTTAGAGGGCTTTTATTCCTTTAATTATTTAACTTCTACCTTAATTTGCTGCGCTATTTATATTAATAAAATAATATGATAAGGAATACAGAAATAGAGCTATTCGTTTGCTATGAAACTTCGAAATAATAAGTATATGGTGCTGTTACAGAGAAGATTGGGATTATAATTCTCCTTTTGCTGTTTTTTGACATTTTGCGCTTCAAACGGTCATTAAAAACATTAATACAACAATTATTACTGACTGATCCCTTACTGACCGGATGGTCATACATTTTTATCCACAGCATATAAATATGGTTCAACGAGATGGAGGTTTCGGTTTCTTAGAAAAAGGAGAACATTTGTCCATATATCGAAGTATAATTGACCCTTTCATTAAGTATCCTTCATGCTATTTAAAAGTTTTAAAGTGGTAGACACATAGATTTCATTATAAATCATATTTTATATTATATATGATATTTCAAATATACAAAAGCATTTTAATTTTCGGTGTTTAGTTATAACTAGAAGATTGAACTGTAAACACCACACTTTGTTAAAATTTATTAGTTTCGCAAATCAGCACAAAATTAATAACACTGCTTTGATAATAAAATTAAAATTTAAATTATAAAACATTAAATTATTTTGTTTAAAAAGAACTTGAAAGAATACGATCGCTCCAGTAAAAGGAATGAGCAAAGCTTAACAAATTGTGATACTAAAAATTTTCAGATGTTTTCAGACATCGAAAAGTAAATTGCCAAATCTACATTATCGTATAAGTCTATCTAACATATGTTATGACACGTAAATAAAATCAAAATTACGTCCTTTCACTATATGGAGCTCTATCACAGAAATCCTTAAAATCATGTATCTGTCAGAAGGTAATTAAAGAATTCTATTGTTTGTTTTGAATAAAAATTCATATTTGGATACTGAAAAAGAAAAGCTAATTTAGAAGAAATATATTAGTGCATCAATAGTCTTATTTAAAAATAACATAAAATTAAACTTAGTTACAATAAATAAATAGAAAATGATATTGTAAACGTATTTTTTTATCATTTTTAGAAACCTGAACATGCTGCGTTTTAAAAATGTCACATGCCATACTGAGACAAATGTATGAAAATAATTATTGATTAATGGAGTCAGTTTTTGAGAAAAGGCAATTTTAAATGCGTTGTCAGATTTCAAAACCATGTTAACTTATTTTAGCATACTTTTTGTTCAAGGACCAAGTATCCTTAATAGTCTGGAGAATCCTCAGCAATTTAAAGTGATTTCAAGTTTGCTGCCAATTCAAAATTTATCCAGTTATTTTTATATCAAATGCTTAGACAACAAGCAAATTTGTCTTTCTAAATATCATTCTACTGCGTTTCTTAGCATCATCAAAAGGAAATAAAAAGCACACTTTCTTGTAGAAAACGTTAACTTCCTAAAATGGTGGAGCATTTACTGTTTGTTTCCTTGAGGTATTTCAATAGTAAAAGTTTGCCTCCACGTTAAATTTTTTGTGATTTCTTTTTGCCCAAAATAATAATATTTACAAAAGTCGAATAGCTTTGAAGTTTGCTGATATATTTTAATTGATCTTATGAAGGGAGAGATTTACACTATACTTAGAACATGACATTAATTAAAGGGTTTCAGATTTTAAATTACGTCCAAAGGGACTTTTTTTAACATTTTGTTGTTACCTTTATTTATTAAATATCATGTTCTTCGCCATTAAACCATAAAATTCAGTTCAAGAGCAATATCGCAAAATAATTTTAAAATAAGCATAGCTTTAGAATTTCCAATGCAGTCTCGCGCACTGGAAATATTTTTTTTTCCCCGTACAGTGTTGGCATTGCTCGCTTTGAAATCGTTTAGCTTGTTAATCAAAAATTCTTTAAGGTTTCACAAAGTATGAAATAGATAATAAAACAAACTGAAAATTCGAAATTCGGGTTCCCAGATGCCCATATTTGAATGGAGGACTAAGTTATTAAAAATTTTAAATTAAAAATTTTTAATCAATAAATTTTTGAAAAACCACGAAAACTCAGTAAATTACATCATAAATTTCGAAAAAGACTTTACTTGCAAGATTTTTTCCCCCGATTTGTTCGACTGTGCAAGGTTCTAATTCTAGGATGAAGAGACTGACCGTTAATAAAGAACATAGGAGAAAAAAATTCAGCGCTAAATAAAAACGTAATAGTTACCTAATTTTAGAAAAAGAGTCGTGAAATACTGAATTGGCAGTCAGAAATGACCGATAATATTTGAAAAGTTCGCCTGTCTAGAATCAAAACGGGTCTCTGTCTAGAATGGTAAAATCAAAAACGAATTTGACCAAACTCCAGACAGACAGAGAAAGCGAATAAACACTGCATATTAAAAAAAAAAAAAAAAAAAAAAAAAAAAAAGTTGTCTGGATTACCCGCAGCTAAATACAAATGCACAAGACATGAAACAATAGATAAATACAAATGAACAAACAGCTAAGTGTTCAATTCTCAATTCCACAAACATCGCGGCCTAATGGCCTGTTACAGAATTTTGGAACGTCTATTAAATGCTTCACCTGCCGAAAGAGCGGTGGCGTGAAAGGGAGAAACAAAACAAGCTATGACGCAACACACAGATGCATCATCATCTGCGGTCGGTTACAGTTACCTCATTAACCCGGTGAGACTAATATCCGTGGTTTTCGCTCTTTTTCAGGGTCGAGTGCGTTGGAAGAGTGCGAGGTCGCCAAGCAGAGGCGGTGTCGGCAGAACCTGGTGGAGGAGCTCGACAGGAAAATCGGAGCGGATTCCACGCACGGGCTGGAGTATCAGTGCAGGTAACGCCCGAGACACTGTTTTTTTTTTTTTTTTTTCTAATACGTCCCAGTTTGGAGGCCGAGGGCAGAGAGCAACATCCACCCATTTATACTTCCTGATATTTAATCGGTCAGTTGAACGCATCTCAAGAACTTTATTAACCGCTTTATGCCTGCACATAATCGCTCCGTTTAAGGAAACTGAAACATTTATCGTAGACATGTATATACTTTCTTGAAATAAAAGACAAATGTTCGTTAGAGGAGTCTTTCTAAGAATGTGTAAGTGCTACATTGCGTTACGTTACGATTCTGCTATGTTACGTTATAAGGTATTTCTCCCGCCTTCTTAGCATGCCTTCGTGGTGTAATGGCCGGCACACTCGGCGCGTATTCCAGAGGCCCGAGGTTCGAGTCCCGGCGAGGGCATTGCTCATATCTCCAGCATCGAAATAACCTGATGTCTCTACGGTGGCTCCCAACCTGAAAAAGGTTGGTGGATGATGATTCTCCACCACCATGATTTGGCGACTGGGTCCCCTTTAAAAAAGGGGGAGTAAATGAAGTATTTCTCCTCCCTTCTTAGCATGCCTTCGTGGTGTAATGGCCAGCACACTCGGCGCGTATTCGTGAGGTCCAAGCTTCGACTCCAGCGACGGCATTGCTCATTTTTCACGTCTCCAGCATCGAAATAACCTAATGTCTCTACAACGTTACATCATGCTACCATACATTTATCATTCAGACGTGCTGGAAAATTTGCTACTGCTGTACAATGATCGTCACCTTACAATGATGGAATCGCCATGGTGTAGAAAGGACACTGGCACAGAACTGACACCAGCATGCAATCGACTTTATCGCGGGAATGCAATGAACGCAATTAAAAAAAATGAAATAAAACTTTTATAATGATATAATATTTAAGAAGCTTGTTATATATCAATCACCTGCACAGAATTGTCAGAGGTATGCGATCACGTTGTGTAAGGTAGACAGCAGATAGTATCGACATGGCGTAAGACCAATGCTTTATCAAATCTATACAAGCATAGGGTGCAATCGACATTCACAACGCAGTTAAAATTAGCAGTTCTTGCTTAACTTAATTAAGAGGAGAAGAATTTGATTAAAATGTTATTTTCAAGATACCTGCATAAGATCGACACCAGCATGCGGTCGGAAACGGTTTCTGGGCTATCTATGTGTTTATTGATTCGATTTTTAGCCCAAAGGGCCTCAGTCCAGAAGGGCTATTAATTTCGGTTTGTCATTTTGCGTTGGTTCACTATAGATGTCGGTTCAGTTTTCAAATTGTTGCCTCCTAATATTAGAGCTCCGCATTATATTTAAAGAAATTAAATAATGAAGAATCTGCATGAATATATGTATGTTTCTCGCGCTGCGAAAAAACAACGGTACCTAGAGACATCAAATTTTCAATAAATTGTCCTCCACTAGAATATGGGGATCTGGAAGCTCTAACTTAGAATTTGGAATTGTTTTATTATCTATTTCATATTTTGTAAAACTTTAACGAATTTTTGATTAAGAAACTTAACGATTTCACAGCGAGCAATGGCAACACTGTATGGAAGAAAAAAAAAAGAAAAAAAATTATCTCCAGCACGAGAGACTTCGTATCGGAAATTTTAAAAATGCTCATTTTAAAAGTATTTTGAGATATTGCTCTTGAATTGAATTTTATGGTTTAAGTGCGAAGAACATGATATTTAATAAATAAAGGTAACACAGAAAATGTTAAAAACACACGCCCCTTTGCCGTAATATAAAATATGAAAATTTTTGGATTTTTTTTAATTTTTTCCTTTTTTAAATTTCTTTGCAAAACTACTTATTGAAGCTATACAAATAAGCTGGTTACTCACAAATATAAAGCACGAGTAAAGAACACAGAAGTGGAATTAACAGGATCCAAGTTCGATCTCTTAGCCAACACTTTTTCCCACATCATTAATTTACTTATATTATTTTAAATACGATATATCATTGTTCTATGAAAAAAATATATGTTCCGTTTTTGAGAATAAAAAACTAAGCATTCCTCCCTCTCCTCTTTATAATATTTATTCCGCTATTTTAGATTTGTTATTTTCAGAGCATACTGGCGGTATAAATGTTAATTCGAGTCGTTGCACCTTCACTTTGTATTCCTGCTTTTGATCAAGAATTCCATGGCACATGATATAATAGCGCATAACTCATGCTGATCGATAGTTTTTCCTCATACCTCTCCCATTCAATAATCACTCAAAACAGGAGCTTAATGGTAGCATCAAAACTCTAGACTACGTTACGGAGATAAGATTACGATGTGCACGGGTCTGCGCGAATAATCATGTATCTAAGCAATTTTATTAATTACAGTAGTGTACTTAAATAGAATTTTAATTTATATCAATGAAATATATTATTAAGAAATAAAATAAAGATAAACTAACACTTAAAAATACGTTTATTGCTTTTAAATCGCTCATTTCATTATGAAAGGTTGATTAAATTCGAAAGACAAATTGAAGACCTTTTACTTTGGGGGAAAATTCTTGAGAACTGTTCATGCTTGGGCCATAAAGGGTGGCGAGTGTCCTGGCGTTATTCGGCATATTAATGCTGTTTCATGGCGCCATCTCTTAATAAATTTGTTAATTGTTGCCCAACTACTACCTCATAATACCTCAGTACCTTTGAAGGTGGTAAACTACCATAGAGCTTCAATGATTGTTTACGGCGTAAAAACCAAGCATCCTGCACTTAGAACAAAGGACATTTCGAAGTTTGCTGCCCATATATGGATCTCTTTCCTGGTTCCAGATCTGACTAGTTATCAGGCTATCGTTGATAAACATTAAATAAATAAATAAATAAATAAATCTGAAAGCTTTCAGATTTTACATTACGCCCAAAGGGGCTTTTTTTTAACTTTTTGTGCTCTACCTTTATTTATTAAATAGCATGTTCTTCGCATTTAAACCATAAAATTCAATTCAGCAGCAATATCGCATGAGCATATCTTTAGAATTTCCGATACACAGTATTGCGCACTGGAGATAATCCCCCCCGTACAGTATTTCCATTGCTCGTTTTGAAATCGTTGAATTTGGTAATGAAAAATTAGTTAAAGTGTTACAAAATATGAAATCGATAATAAAACGAATTTCAAATTCCAAATTCGGGCTTTCAGATGCCCATATTCGGTGGAGGATTACATAATTCAAAATTTGATGGCTCGAGGTATCGTTGTTTTATCACAATGCGATAAACATACATACATTTACGCAGATTCTTTATTATTTAATTTTTTTAAACATAACACAGGGCTCTAATATTTGGTGGCAACAATTTGAAAAGTGAACCGTCATTTATAGTGAACCAACACATAATGCCAAAACGAAATTAATAGTCCTTCTGGACTAAGGCCCTTTGGGCTAATAATGCTCTGAAAATATATTAATTAATTATAATAGTAATAATTAATTAAAATTTATTAATTATTAAAAATATATTGA
>KK122279.1:75550-144402 GCA_000611955.2 Stegodyphus mimosarum
CGCTCTTAAATTTATAAACATAATGGCTTATATTTTTTACAGTGTAATTCTAATAATATATTTCGTTGTTACGGCGCCATGCTTTTATTATTCGTGATATAAATTGTAGGTGAATTTTACAAAGGTAATTATTTAGTCTTTTGTTGTAATTAAACTATAAATAAATAATTTCTTCCTTTTCGTTTGTTAATTATTTTATGAAATTTAATATTTAATTTTTAATTTTGAATGCTTTTATTTTTTTCAATTTTTGTATTTTATCATCAAAAATCAGAAATAATTTCATAAATCTCATAGATTTCATTTAAAAGATTTTTTCCGCTGTATCCGATATTGCAGGCAGCAAAATTGTGAGTGTTTTAATTTGTTCACAAAACGAAGATATCTGGGAAAAATCATTTCAACGTTAAACTTTAAAAAGAAAAATCTGAAAGCTTTCAGATTTTACATTAGGCCCAAAGGGTGGTTTTTTAAAGTTTTGTGTGTTACCTTTATTTATTAAATATCATGTTCTTCGCACTTAAACCATGAATTAAATTCAACAGCAATATCACAAAATATTTTAAAACAGCATATCTTTAGAATTTCCCATACACAGTCGCGCACGTTGAGGATAATTTTTTTTCGTAGAGTGTTGCCATTGCTCGCTTTGCAGTCGTTGAGTTTTTCAATCAGACATTCGTTAAAGTTTTGCATAATATGAAATAGATAATAAAACAAACTCCAAATTCCAAATTTGGGCTTCCAGGCGCCCATATTCGAGTGGAGGACTACTTATTCAAAATTTGATTTCTGTAAGGTATCATTGTTTTTTCATAATGCGAGAAAGATGCATACATTCATGCAGATTCTTCATTATTTAATTTCTTTAAAAATAATATAGGGCTCTAATATTTGGCGGTAACAATTTGAAAAGTGAAACGTCGTTTTATAGTGGACGACGCAAAATGCCAAAGCGAAATTAATAGCCCTTCTGAAAAAATTTCCCCTTTGGGCTAAAAATCTAAATCAAATTTTATAAAAGACTTTTCACCACATTGAATGTGGGTGCAAAATTTGATAGCTTACGAGGGAATCGTTTAAAAATGGATAGCAAACTTTTCATTGTAACCACAGAAACCCCTGAATGAGTTAAGTAAATATTTAAAAAAGCGCGGTTAGTTTAAAAAAAAAATTCTAGAAGTCGCCTATTATTTTTTTATCGTTCTTGTTTTAAAAGAGTGTGAACACTTTCTTTCATATTTTTTGAAAATTTAAAATCTATTAATAGATACGTTTCTCAATGCCAGAATTTGAAGTCTCGTAATAAATTAAGGAGACCATCTCTTCAAATGAAATGCTGAAAAAAAATTGTGTATGAACTTAATGAATTATTTGGTTTGTTTGACTTCTTTATGAAAACGTACTCAAAGGCTATCTGCCTAAGCAGAAGGGATGCCATCCTGATAACTGCCTCTATGCGCTTTACACATTGGGAAACTGCCTCGTGTACAAGCCAAACGTGGGAAAAACCATGGAAACGCCAATGTAGCCAGATCTTGAAATTTTAAAATCATAAACGACGAAAGAATCGAACATTTAAAAAAAATTCGCCCAAAAATAAGAACTGGTGCTAAAAATTTCATACAAATTTAATTTGCAAGATTCCTCATCCCCCCTGCTTTATCCGACGGTTCAAACAGTAAATTTCTGAGATATTTAGAATGTTTGTTAAACGAAAATATGGGCGAAAAATCGTTTACACATTAAATTTAAGAAAAAATTAATCGAATTTTGGAGAAATGGCTTCATTACGTTATATGGTTATCCACAAACAATGTTTCTATGAAATCGTAACTCGACAGTTTCTAAGGAAAAGTTTGAGAATTGGTGAGTCCACCCTGAGTGAACTGAATAAAAGCTTTTAAAAGATTAGCACAGAACTGTATCGAAATGCTTAGAACTTTTACGGAAAACTAACGTCAATCTTAAGATTCAATTTTATATAAAATTTTAATTCATTTACCCCTCATATTAAAATGAACCTGAATTCTACTTGCATTATTTATTCTCAAATTAGAGTAATTTAAAATTCCATAACTGTAATGTTTAACAACATCAATTAAAACTGCGCAGACGAAAATGAGGCACAGTCTGAATGCTCTACCGGCGCCAGCTGACAAATTGTATCTCGTTGTGAATAAATTAATTGATTATTTTTTAAAACTGTTTATTTGTTGTCCAGTTTCATATTAATGAAGTGAAATTATTGGATAAAATAAGTATGGCACTTTACAAATAACTTACTGATTTATATCTACTTTGTCCATCACTTGATTGCGGAAAATAAAATTCGATTCCGTTGTGTTTTTGATCTTCAATTTTGCTTCACACGTCCGTTTAACATCATCCTGTTAGCATCCGCATTTTGTTCTATTTCACTTGCGGTTAACGTTAAGGAACCCAACAATATTTATCATAATCATTTTTGACTATTTTTGCAAAGACATAAAATGTTTGAATGTAGATATGGTTTATTTTTTTATTTCATAATGGCAAAGCACGTTAGGGCTATCTGTTTAAGGAGAGGAATGCGTTCGTGGATGATATTTTAAGTACACAAAATGTGTACAAATGATTCTGATGGCATAAGGAATTCTCCTGGCTGCAAGACTGACTGCAAGCATAGCTCAGAACTGTCTAATAACGGCATTTATTCACAAATATTGAGACATTCTATCTAGGAATTTAGATATTATTTAATTGATGATTTCGAATACTAAACTGTCACGATTTCCGTACAGCGCAATATTACTTGTTCTTATGCCACTCACGAATATACACTCACGTTTGTGAAAATTGCAACACCAAGAAGGAATCGTCATAATTGAATGCAATTTAATACACAGTTGAGTGGTAGTGGTACAAATAAATGATTAAATGTTCAAAGCAAACAAACAAGAAAAAGAGATCAGAATCAGTAATTTGTGTGGCCACCACGCGCCGCAATAAGTGCTGCTACACGACGTGGCATGGAGTCAAACAAAGTTTGAATGTCTGACTGAGGAAGAGCATTCCATATCGTTTGTACGCGTACCCAAAGTTCGTCTGCAGACGCAACAGGACGAGGATCACGAGCAAGACGCCGACCAATGACATCCCACACATGTTCAATTGGCGACATATCCGGGGAACACGCAGGCCAAGGAAGAAGCTGTACCTGCTGCGCTGCAAAGAAGGATTTAACAATCCGAGCAGTATGAGGGCGGGCATTGTCCTGTTGAAATACAGCGCCTGGCAAGCTTTGAAGGAAGGGAACAGCTTCGGGCTGTAGAACTTCACGGATATACCGGTTGCTGTTCAGATTGCCCACAATTCGTAGCAATTGAGATCGTCTATGATATGCTATGGCGCCCCAGACCATAACTCCGGGTGTTCGTCCACTGTGGCGTTCGATAATGCACTCCGGAAGGTGGCGTTCACCGGCATAGCGTCTGACACGAATGCGGCCATCATGGTACCACAAATTAAAGCGGGATTCGTCAGAAAACACGACATGCTGCCAATCAGCACGCCAGTCTCTATGCTGATTGGCCCATTGTAGCCGCAGGCGGCGATGGTCGTGCGTTAGGGGGATCCTGTATAAAGGAGTCCGTGCGCGCAGTCCACACTGCAGCAGACGTCTACGAATTGATGAAGCACACAATGAAACACCTGTAGCTATTGACCACAGTGCTGCCAATTGTCTAGAGGAAGCTGTACGGTCCGTCCGCGCCATGCGGACCAGGTGTCTATCATCGCGAGCTGACGTCACATTTCGGGGTCCACTCCCGGATTTCCGAGTTGTCCGACACTCGTCCGTCCACTGCTTCCAAACGCGCATCACTGTGCTGCTGTTACGCTGCACACGAGAGGCTACTGCACGATACGACAATCCAGCTTCACGAAGGCCGATGATTCTCCCTCGTTCAAACTCTGTAAGTTGTTCAAATCTCGCTCTCTTTCGTCGACGAGGCATAAGTACAGATTGAGTTAACGTTTACCACTAGCAGATAACCACCGATAACCATACACGCCTCGCTACAGCCGTCTATTTATTCGGATCCATCAGCCGTTCAGAGGGCGCTGCTCAGCATACGCATGCGCTACGGATTTGCAATTCTAATCATTTGCATATCATGCGCTACTTTGCATTTCCTGAAAATTTCAGCTCACTCGCGTAAGTCCTTCATGGTGTTGCAATTTTCACAAACGTGAGTGTAAATAGTACTCTTCCTTATACAGGGTGTTAAAAGAAAGGGGCTGCAAACATCTGAAATATTGATTCTAGACTGTTTCTAAAAGGTTTCTCGAGGACTAAGTTCAGAACTTTTTAAGCAGGCAGACATATCAACAGGAAAAGGTAACTGAAAGAAATAGAACCATTCGCGAACAAATTAAAATTCCTCTAAAAGTATCAAAAAAGAAAATTCTTTTCTTTAGTTTGTGTTTATAAATTTATGGACATAAGTTTGTGTTTTCAGTTTTGGTATAACCAACTCGTTGTAGAACGAATCTCCCGCTTTAACAAGTTGCATGTAAATTCCGGTAGTTTCTTTAGGTGTAGGATTCAGTTATCAGGTATATGTATGCAGGTTTTAGTAGACATTAAAACCTACATATTAACTAATCTGATGAGCAAAGGGGCTCACCACTGTTCGAACGGTTAAAAACTGCTAATGCTAGCAGTTTGTCCAGGGTTCGAATTCAGGCGAAATAAGTATTTAGTTTCCTTTTGGTTTTTAGGCGGAAAAAGTTAATACCCGCTATGTATACACCTTTTTCAATTTTAATTCGGAACTTGGACATTCTTTTTATTCAAAAAGTGATGCACAAATTTTTTCTTAGTAAGATAAATAGCTTTACAGAAAATCACGACAAAACTTAAAATCCGATCTAAGTCAATAAAATCGCCTTTTAATATCTCCATGAACTTTGTACACAAAGATATGAAATGTTTTGTATCTGATATGAAAGCATACTGGATATTAAATTGATTAAAATTTTCTTTTTTACCTCAGAACATATAAAATTGTGTGTTCTATGTTGTGATTCATACTCTATATCCACTGTGCTGAAATGCTTTCGTGTTATTCATATCTACGGTGATGAAACTCACATATCATTCTACCTCTAACACAATTAATTGAGGAACACAATGTTAAAATTATTCAAGCGCAAAGAGTAGCCTAAAAATTGTAATGTAAATTATGCAATAAAGAAAAACCGAAATTCGTGGATTTATTTCACAGTCAAGGGAGAATATGGTATTCACGCAATGTGGCATAACTGAAAGCATCTGAAAAGTTCGCGAATGCAGTTGCAAAAATTTGAAGTCGTGATAAATTTTATGTTCTACCTGCTTATAAATGAATAGCTGAAAAGAAAAAAAAATGTCCTGAAATCAAAATTTACCAATGTATGTAGAATTCTTAAATGCATGAGCAATAAAATGTTTTAAAACTTTAATATTAATTTTAAGTAAGAGGTTCAATGGATTCGTAACATTTTTCTCACAGAACTGACTTTTATTGACTCGTTATTTCGCCATAAATAAAAACTGAAATTGCCTGTAGAAGAGCGCAAAGTCGACTTTTAGCTCATAATCATTGCGTAAAACAGGTATATAATCATAGGGGCCAAAAACCTCCAAACCACTTATATTAACGCCAACCTCCTTCGTATTTGCTGGTGAAATTAGTTTTATCTTAGCAGGAAGTACCATAAAAATCACAGGTGAAAAAAATCCTTCAAGAAAAAAAAGTTGGTTTTCGAAGGCGGGGTAGCCGTCCACGCATCATTGAAAGTGTGGAAAATCACCGCAAAATTGGACAGAGCTCTTTCACGACGTTCACTGATGCCACTTGCGTGGAGAGAAATTATAGCTTGGAATCGTCAAAGGGCATCATTTTGCTGGGGCCATCGTTTCGCTCCTCGGGAATTCTTTCGCTTTGAGAGGGGAGTTTTCGGTTTCACTCGAAGAACATGACCGGGGCCGTGCTTGTTGAGTAGATAGATGGTCTACGACCGGGGATGCGTGGGAGAACTTTTGCAAAGAAATTCGCGTGCGTTCCATATCTGCTGTAGATTTCCTGATGCTCTGAGTCAAGCAGTCACGAATAAATCATTTCAAATGTATGGAAAGCAGTTTTTAGTGGGGGTGTTGTTATTCGTGTACTTTCGAACTTCTGGGCGAGGGTTCAAAGTCATCAAATGCCGTACATGAGGATCGGCTGAAATATTTCCATAGTCTTTCTCATGCTATTTCTGTAAAATTTTCATTAATCGGAAATCCAGCTGTTCGGTTAGTTTGAAATTCCGTCTCTGCCAAAAAACTTTAATCTTAATTTGTTGGAAATCGTCAGTTGTAAGAAACGTTGCATTTCCGAAGTGTAAATTTTAACTCGTCTTTCAAATTAAGAAATTCGTTGGCTTATAAAATTGAAGACTTTGAAAGCAATATATATTCTTCTGGATAATACTCTTCTGCAACTAAATCCTTCTTATGAGAACTAATTATACATCACTGTAATTCGAAATCAGTCTTAAAACTGCTGCATCACACATCATTTTCGAGAAATAATTCCCTTTGTCCGAGAAAAGGATATTTTTAAGCATTAAAAACTTAACCGATGCAAAAGTTTACTACATACATACATACTTATAATATTTTTTGCAAACCTATTGTTATCATTATTTACACAACTGCCATAAAATACGATATCAAGTAAAATAATTCACCTTTAGTAACTGTGAACTAAGCATTATTATCATGAAAGATCCATGCCTGACTGTATGCTACTGTATAACTAAGATGGACGCTTCTCACCAATATATCCAAAATACCTTTAAATGAAGTTTTTCTTTTTAATGCTGTATAGAGTATTAGACTTTTGGGAGCAGGAAGCTTTAAAAAATAAGCTGCTCGGAATCGAACCACGGATCTTTCAGTTGCTCATTAGATGTGGTAACAACTACACAACAAGCGTGCACACAGGAGGAATGCTCTCATTCTTTGCTGCATAGACCCATCAACGGCCGATGAATTCCTGAACATGGTTAGTTCAACATGCATACCAGTCCCGCGAATTGGTTTCTTACATGGAAGTTTTAGTGGTTTTCCCTATGTGTTGCGTAGAGCCACTTTTCTTAATCTCCATAGAGGCATCCTTTCCCTTAAGCAGGTAGCCATGGTGTGCTTTGTCGTAAACCAAATTATCCATTTAATTCCATTCTTGCAGAAGAGATGAATTTTTTCATCAAATCGGTTTTTGTAAACCTGGAAAGGACACATTTAGAGCACACTTTGAAATACAAAATGCATCGCAAAGCCTTAAGACAATTTTTTAAACAAATTTCAGCAAACCTGTCAAAGGATAATTTATTACTATGACATTTCAAAATGCATCTGTTGAAAAATCGTCTGCTTAACGGACGGAATTTTCTATGTGGTTAATCATTTCCGTCAATGAAAATCTACCGTCTGAAACCTGAACAAAGAATTGCAATAAAGCGTTGCAGTAAATCAGAGTTATTACCACTTTTTTTGAAGAAATCGTAACTAGACTTAGCCTGTTGATTACCATCGGACTACTGCCGAGGCAGTGTTGCCGGTTCATGAAGTAAAGCCCTAAGGCACGTGACGTAATGAACTCTAGACGTGGAGAAATCTCAGATGAGAAATCGAAAAGAGGGGCTAAGCAGGAACAAAGCAAAACTATGGCAAATTACAAATCCAGATAAGTGATGAAACGTAACTGGAGATGAAATTTAGTGCTTTATATATGATCCTGAGGCGAAACGTCGCAGTCATCTGCTTGGCTTGAAAACGTTTCTCCACGTTCATAAAATTTCGATTTCAGAAATCTCGAATAAAGGAGGTGACTTTTCTGATTGAAGGGGAATAATTTTCAACGACATTTGTATTTGAGAGATCTTCCACGAATATTTGTTAACATTTATAAAAAAAATCTGCATTGATAAATATGTGGAGTTTTACTATTTAATCCTAAAGTTCTAACTTAGAACCCCACGAACACTAACAAGCGAATAATCGCTTAAGTGTGTGAACAGAACACGTAAGCCTTAAGGAGGGTTTACAACCCTTTATTTTTCAGTATATTTACAGTAAGTTCCTACTTGGAGCTTACAGAAAATATACTGAAAAATAAAGGGTTGTAACGAACACTAACAAGCGAATAATCGCTTAAGTGTGTGAACAGAACACGTAAGCCTTAAGGAGGGTTTACAACCCTTTATTTTTCAGTATATTTACAGTAAGTTCCTACTTGGAGCTTTACACAAAGCCACCACTCGGGCTTCAACTTAAAATAATAATAATTTAAACTAAAACTAGCTTAACTAAGCTATTTAAAAGGTATAGCCGAAGCTATCAGAGATCTAACTAGTTGCCCCCTAAGTATTAATTAAATCGGCGAGGCCAAGCAAGGGCCTAAGGTATGGTCGAACGTAGCAATAGCTAAGAGAGACGTAACCAATAGGCAAACGAGCGCTAGTCAGGAAATCAGACTCTCTCCTCCGAAGTCGGTGAAGTCACGACTTAAATAATACTCTTTCTCATTTGAATTAACTGCGTTTCTGAATTCACATTCAGGCAGGAAATTGTAAGCTGAAATTAGAATAAGATAGGAAAGATACAAAACTTAAAATAACTGTTAATAAAAATAATGTATCATATACATTATGATGCATGTAATTCGTAATATAGCCGGCTAGTAAGTTTTATGAACATTTGCAGGCTTTTTATAACTAATAAACGGTATTTTTAACGCTATAAAACTAGCATCATTTATTTTTTAAATGTTTACTGTATTTGGCATTTTTTCTAATCGTAAACACTTTTTTGAGGATTTGTATTGTAATATGAAATCCTCAGACAGTCAATCTTGGTGTTTGATTATTAATTTCTCTTTATTGAATTAATTATAAAACTTTCACAAAACGTCCAGGTTCGTTAACAAAGAGGGAGAGAGAGTAATTTATTAGCTCAGAGTTAATTTTCCTTTGCAGGAAGCTGAGAGAGAACATGAACTGCTTGGTTCTCCAAGTGACTCGGTGCCCGTCCCCTAACCGAAGCGGAGATCTCATTCTCAGGGTGTGGAAGTACATGCAAGACAACTGCGACACATTCGGAGGTAAGGACCATCTCCTTTGGGTTATAAGTGTGCATGTATTAGGTTGCCTAAAAGGTCATGCTGATGATGTTCAAAGATGTGCATGAAAGGCTTTTTCTGTGTTCTTCAAATGTTTTTTATTTATATATAAAACCAATAATATATCAATAGTATATTGCCCGTTTAGTTCGATAACTTTTTGCTTTCTTTTCATGAGCTTCGTAATTCCTCACTCACAAAAGAACCTAGTTTCATGGGCAAAAAGCTGAGCAAAGTGCTGATTTACGACCTCATCTGATTTAAATGTTATACCACGAAAGAAATTTTGATGACAGCGAAACAAGTGAAAGTCTTATGGGCACAAAATCAGGCAAGTATGATACTCTTGACGACACTTTTCAACCGAACTCCAATAATTTTTGTCAAGAGATCAAACTTGTGTGTGGTCTCGCGTTATCGGGATGGAATGCAGTTTCTATACGATTAATGAGCTCTGGAAGTTTCTGGAAGATAGATTCGTTGAAACTGTCTAGTTGGCGGCAGCACACATTCGAACTGATTTGTTGCCTCGTTGGTAGGATCTTGGAAGCATGACCACAAACAAGTTTGATATTGATAACTGACAAAAATTACTGGAGTTTGGATAAAAAGTGTTGATAAAAGTGAAGTTTTGCTCTCTTCAGAATTGCTTTCGTGGTATAACATTCAATTCAGATGAGGCCGTAAATCAGCACCTTCTTCAGGGTTTCACCGATAAAGCTAGGTTTTTTTTTATGAATAAGGAATTACGAAGCTTATTTAAAGAAAGTAAAAAGTTATCAAACAAAACTGACAATACACTATTGTCTAATTATTGTTCTTTATATCAATAAAGGACTTTGAAAAACACAGAAAAATGCCGCAGGAATTTTCAAACGACCTGATATAACCGTAAACCTTTCTACAGTAGTTCGGAATAACGATATCCAAAATTACGATGATAAGGATAGTTTGTTCCTTCTAGAGCAAACTTCTTATTGAGCATTTTATTTGCTTTAACTAACATAAAAGATAATACGGTACAGTACGTATTCTTAAGAAATTATTGCAGTTTAGATGAATGCGTGCGAAATGTACAGCTAATAAATATTTATGAAAAAACAGCACTTACAGGACACGATTTAGAAAGTGATTTAACACCCATTCAGCTTCTTTCCTAATCAACTTTCACGGCTGAGTTTCAGATCTTCAGGAGGAAAGAAATGAGTACATTTATTTCATTCTTAGTTGAACTGCATAATTAAATGTCCATCATCTCATTCATAATATAACCCACACTTGTACAATCTTTTTTTCTCAATGAAAGAAAAGAAAATCAGTGTTCTAAATTTCTAAAAATATCTCTGTTACTACTTGTAGATCGGCACACCCGGGACATATTTCTATTTTTATGGACGTGTTTCGATCAAAAAGACCTCTCATCATAAATTTGAGTTTTGAAGCTCCTAAGTTTCAATACATTCCACTATTTTTATTATATGAACTCCTGTAGTAACTGCAGTGTGGCCAGAAAGTCCCTTTACACCTGAGCTAAATACCTGTAACTGTGTAAGTTGGTAAGATATTTAAGATTTAAACCTCTCATCCAGATTATTGATATGACAGCAGTGCTCTTCGCGTGAATTTCAGTGTGATTGCCGCGTGATTTTCCTGTGAGAAGAATAAAGTTTGCACCTTGACCAATTCATTGCCTCACCTTTCTGTGCTTGAAGAACAGTGGCAGATTCCAGCGACTTCACTTTGGAGGAACGCTTAGTGACAAGTGTGTCAGTTCATGAGCGGAAGGGCAAGGAAAATATGACACAGGCGATGGATAGGTTTCAGGAACATTTTGGTAAGGAGCCACCAAGTTGTCAAATTTTGATCACGTGGAAGAAAAAAAACCTTTCCGCCTGGAAATTGTTTTAAATTCACCGCTGCTGCGTCCAAGTCCGGACTTTACGACACCAGACCATGCACTGTGGAGGATCATCAAATTAATGCACTGTGGAGGATCATCAAAAAGCGTAAGGAAGAAGCGCGGACAATGATACTGTGCTGGCAAGGGTGCTTAAAGCCTTCTAGCATGTGACACCGCAGGTACTAAAGGGGAGATGAGTAGGAGAACATTCAGGCGTATCAAGCTTTGCAGGGACAATGGTGCACGTACGGACGCTTTGAACAAATAATTCGAAGTGTTGTTAAAGTTACAATGAAATAATTGCACCTGTAGAGGAACTTTCTGGCCACCCTGTAGTGCGGTTCAATGAGCTAAAAGAAAAAGAAGAAAAAAAAAACTGTTACTAAAATTTGATCCTTAAGATACGTCAAATGGGGGACATGAATCACATGACCCTTTTGGACAAAAGATCGCAGCATATAGATTTATCAAATTGGATAGAAAAAGAACGTTTAACTGGGAGTGACTATAAAGTAACTTTTCTGTTTCAGGCTGAGTTGATAAAATTGTCAAGACTCGGTTGGGATATCACCACAAAAAATAGTAGTGGTTTGGTTAAAAAAATAAGTAAATAACATGAGTTATTATTCTATGTTCGCACCCATGGTGTTGAGGTATTTATGGAAACAGAAGACAAGTTTTTGTACATCAGCGTCTGCCGCTTGTCCACTAAGAATTGCTGTTGCCTTTTGTTGGAAATCTTCCTTGTCAGCAAGACTCTTTCTACCTAACTGATTGATTATTTTTCAAGATAATGCCCGATCGTTTATTTCTCAGTGTATTGGTGATATAAGAGTATTAAGAATGTGAAGAGAAACTTGTGTTTCGATGCGATAAGTACTTCAGTGCTATAGGCGGTTGTGTGCAGAATGTATGCAAGGTATGTAATTTCGAAATAAAAAAGTTTAATTCGATTATTTTATTAATTTTATTATCAAACGGCCACAACTTTATGAAAGTGCCTAAGTAGGGCCTAAAGTTTTTGCTTACTCTTTAAGTCGTTATTTAATGATAACATGTATTTCTTGTCGAAAAAATAAATCAAGCAAACGCGGTTTCCATATGAAGAATTTTTGTACAGTTCTATATAGGGAAGGATTTCTTCCCACATGAAATACAGTAGAAATAGAAACGAGGTTTATTATTCATCTGGCTACCCCCTGTAAAAAATCCTTGTTTTGTTGAAAATAAAATGGATTTCACGTTTAGATTAACAAAAAATAAGTTACGTTTTTTAATTCTATTGGAAAATCTGCGTCTTGCATTTCATTTTACAAAAGTAGAAATATTTTATTTTTTATCTATATCCCCACCTCCAAAAACTTTGTATTTTGTTTTTAAAAACAAAGACCAAAACATCGTATTCTTCTTTAACAAACAATGTTGAAATAAAATATGATGATGAAAAATAAAGTTCCTTTCCCTGCTTAATTATAGATACGTATTTGGAGTACTAGAAAAAGTCCAGTTACTGGATTTTTCGAGCATTCATTTTAACAATAACAAAGCCACTATATAATCTAAAGTACAATAGAAGGCAACTGTTTAAAATCAGGTATACATCGTAAGAGGAAAATTTCGTGCTTCACGTATAACGTTAGTAGTTTTTTTAGTCTTTTTCCAGAAAAGAAGCTGTTGCAATTTAGCAAGTACTCTTGAAAGATATGCCTATAAAAAGAGCGTAATTGTCTTTCCATTATTATACATATTAGTGGCATGTATTGTATAGGCTAATCTATATATTGTGTACATGCATGGAGATTACTGCAATAGCTTCTTGAAAATGGCATGAGACAAGTAATCAGGATAATTAGATAATCGAAATTTAATTATATGAACTTGTTATAGCAATATATGAAATATACACATTTTAATTCTTATCTGTTAATTTTTACGTTATTATTTGAAACAAATGGTAGTATTCTTTGCAATAAAATTACAGAAAAGTTTTAAAGTGGGAGTATAGTCAACTCTAGATTAATCGGGATAATACCAGATGGACATCCCTAGCTAATTCAAAATCACGGGTACTTCGAAGATGGTTAAAAACATAGGAAAAAAGAATAATACGGATTAAACAAAAATTTTATTTAATTTACCATTCGTTTCAAGCAGCTGAATCTGGAGAATAAATTCATTTGATTGCGTAAATTAAATCTATATTCAAACATACTTCACATATTTGTAAACAGCGGAAGAATAAACATCATTAAGAATTTATAAAATGGCATTAAATGAATATCTGTAAAAGAACTTAAACATTTTAATTCGTTCATTCGTTCATAATGTTATTTTCAAACAGTCATTAATTTTTATGTGACTTCAAAATCGCATAAAAAATCGGTTGTAATTTTTTTATTGTATAATGTTCATAAATTCTGGATTTCGTGCAATTAAATTACGTACTGTAGTGATTAAACTTCCACGTCATGAATGTTGTTATCCTACCCATTTTCCGTAATCAATTTTGTATAATGTTAGGAACTTTTCATCTTTACAAATAAGACACTTAACTTTTTTTTAAGACTGTGCCTATCGATCCGTCCCCAATTAATCAAGAGCTCCAATGTAGCTTACAAAATGCAGTTATGTCTTAAAAAAATGACATTTAATTATTTTCTTGTTTTATGTATATTTCTTTAGGGTGGTGGAATTATGAATGCTTCCATCTGGAAGAAGTAAAGAAGTGCGAAAAAATATTCGCCCTCAGAGATGTTACAGCTTCTCACACTTCTTGCAGGTATGAAATAAAAATTGTTTACCTTTCCGAACATTGATTCATGAAAACTATAATCAAATAAAGACTTCCTTATCAGAAAACTGTACCATAAAGGAAACTTCTCACATCATGTTCATGTTTTACCGAATTCTTTGCGTTTCTTGCTCGTAATAAAATGAGCATTAATGTTGTAATTTTATCAGTTTATTTTAGTTTGAAGATTTGCTGTAAATATTTGAAATTGCCTGTGATCTGCCTCGAGTGTTCTCGTCACAAAATTTCCAAACAACCATTTATTATAATTCGACTACTGATGGAAGTATATGTATGGTTATTTATTTTATTAGTTTTCATTTTTCTCTACTTGACTGATGAGCGTATTATACTGACCTTTTTTTCAACAACGTTTTTTTTTATTGAACTGTTTTTCTTGTTTTGCAAAGGAGTGTCTTCGTTATGTTTGATGTCAGTCATATTTTCGTCCTTCGTTCCGCATGACCAGCAGTTAGAAGATATTAAAAGTCGCCGAGTTCAATTAAAAAATCTGCTTTTCAGCCGCCATTTTTGTTATCACAGTAAATAGCTTTTTTTAATACGGAAACTGGTAATATATGAAGATCGATCAAGGTATGAAAACCATAATTAAAATATTCCCAATAACCACAAAAAGGCGAAATGTAATAAGCTAAGAAAAGAATTAAGAAAGAATGAAATAAGCATTAAAAAGATTATATGGTTCGAAAACGAGCGTACTGTCGCTTACGTTAGCAAATTTAATCTAGTAATAAAAAATCTTTTTTTCTACAAAGAATTAGATACTGCATATGTATTGGATTTGCAAGGCAAATTTAAAAGCTAAATTTAATTAATTAAAGTGTTTCTTCACTTTTTAAAAATCAAAGTTAAAATTTTAATTCTTTCTCTCTCTATCTATCTATCTATATATATATATATTTGAAAATCTGATAAATTTTATAAAGTTCCTGAACTTTCAGATTCTTAACTCAGTGTTTTTTTAATGTTATTTTCAAACAGTCTGTTCTCATCTTAATCTGTGAATCTCAAGTTGTATTATAATCCCATTATATCATAAAGCATTATTTTTAATAAACATTGAATGCGGAAGCACAATGGGTTGCAAGATGCAACGTAATGAGTGAACTCTAAGTCCTTTGGGGAGATCCAGTAAATCATCTCTTCGGAGGAACTCTCTTTTTTTTATTTTTTTTATTTTTGTGAGGTGTTATAAAGCTTGCAATTTTTAAACTTAAATTTTGTAAGGAATAGTTAGGATGGGAAGGCAATACCAGTTGATCTTTGCTACATTGCTGATGTCCTCATAGTTTTACTTGTGCGTATCGTAAAAAGTGCCACCTAGTCCGTGTAGTGGTTAGTAACGCTGACTACGGTGTCGATGGCCGATGGGCCAGGCTTCGAATCTCGGAGAAGACATAGATATTTGTAAGCGTATAGTATCTGTGCGACAAGGACCACTCAAAATACACGGTGAACCGAGAGTCTTTTGAAGAGTTTGATGGTAGCGAAAGAAAGGTGAAAAGGTGAGAGACTCCAGACCTTTTCCCGGAGTGTTCTCCTTCAAAATTGAGAGCGAGCTTAATAGTTAGCTTGTAAGAATCTCAAGTTTAACTAACGTTTATTTTGTTTTAAAACTTTACTATCATCTCGTATTTTCCACTTCCGGCCAGAATTAACGCTTGATGTTTCGGTAGTTATGTTTATGCAAATTGTAATTGCTAACGCTTAAGTATTTAAGTTGTGGCTTTTTGCCAAGTAGTTGAAGGAGAGAGAGAGCCCTCTTGCTTCGAGCCTTCACGTGAGCTTACCATCAGTTACTGTCCGCCTTTAAGGCCAGAGGTTTAAATCCTCTTGAAAGTTAAAGACGTATTGTAGTTTTCCTCAGTTTGCGTACTACAGACGTAGTAATTTAAAAGGTACATCTGTGTAATCATCTGTGTAAAATATTAAGAGTTAGCTCTTATTTAAATTTTAGTTAGTTAGTAGTCTTGCATTCTTTTACGTTCAGACCACAAGTGGTTGGTCTTCGTATCTCGAAGTGCGAGAACGTCTGTAAAATCGATAAGCAAATAAAGGGTAATTTTAACCCTTCTTATCTTTGTTGTATCTTTTACACACGCACGAACATAGCTTTTAGTAAGCTCCCTGTTCCTACTCAGGACTCCAGTTATATTTGCGAAATCAACTAGAAGAAACAGAAGTCCTGATAGGCTAAGTACACCTCAACAGCAATACCTCAGTTACCTATGGTATTACAGAAATACTAGCTTAGCTTATACACATAGAAAATATTTTTAAGAATTGCTGGAAATTTCCGAATCGATTACCGTTATCAAGAATTTTTATTAATATATATTAGATTAAGTAAATAAAAATAATATTTTCCAATTGTTTAACGAGTTATATCATTTCGGTAGTTGAGTTATTTGTAAATCGTTTTGAACTAACGTAGAACCGGCCTCTAATGTACAGAATTAAAAACATTGATAAAAATTCGTAGCTTTTACAGGGAAATATGCCGTAACTGAGGTAGAGTTACGGCAAATTCGATTGATGGCAAATCAAAACTCGCAAATTCGATTGCGAGTGATGACGTATAAATATTTTTGAGATTCTGCGCGTATTTCGTCTTTGATAATGCCTTTTCACAAAATTTGCGATCTAGCACCATGAGCTTAGTGCAAAAGTGTCTTCATTTAACGTCGTTCCTTTTACAAGTGAGCTCATCTGGGCTCTGTTTCTTAGAAATGTATTCTGTGCGTTAATTGGGAAATTAATGTATTATGATATTAACTGCAAATGGTAATGACGGTATCCTTCTTCACAGAGAATATGACCGTTTTCGACACTGTATTGGAGATGTAATCAAGAAGCACTGCGATCCCGAAGACGTTCTGTCCATGGGTAATTACTTGCTGGATAGTGCCGGTGATATGATCTGGACTTGTCCTCATCAGTCCGGGCCTTCTAAATCTCCCATAGTGGACGAAGGCTTCGTTGGAGTACTCAAGCCAGACAAAGGGCCGATCGCTCTAGATCAACACCTCCCTCCTCTTGCTGTTGCCCCGCTGGTAAAAAAGGATGGACTGAGCAGTAAAATAGCTGTTGAAGAATCTCATCTGAGCAGAGTTTATAGTTCGGCCTTAACTGGAGAAGGACCTTACATCACAGGTAGCACTTATTTTTTTTCTAAGCTGTAGCAAACAAATTCTGTTTCAAAACTTTTTTACCATTTACTCTTTCCTGCCGCTGATTAAATTTTTCTGAACATATCTCAGAGGTATATTGAAAAAAGTTTAACAGATTCGAGATCATCCTACTGACCAGGGTAGATGCACAACAAAAATATTTGGTGCTGACTTAATGTAAGTAAAAAAATACTAGATCTGGAAAAAAATAGCACTAAATTTTTATAACCTTTTCTTTATCTACACTTAAAACAGTTTACGATATTGTTATCTTATAATCACAAATGAGCCCAATGTAAAACTGGTTAATTAATACGTATTAAATAAATACTGGAGAGTGGAGATGTCAAAACCAGTCATCTATGAATTCATGGGTTGTAATTTTCGATCATCGTAGCAAAAGTTCCAAGTGGTAACTATACTTTAACTCATATGTTAATTTACTATATAACTTTTAGATCCGAACCGTTATTGTTTTTCCTCCAGTAGTGAGGTATAGGGGTTTTTTGCTAGATAAAGAGGTGCGGGGAAATGTGATAGATGCAGCAGGGGACTTCGAATGTGAAGCAGAGGGAATGAAATCGTGAGATCAGTCTCTGTCTCTCCAACAGCAGAAAAGTGTGATCAAGAACCGTAGCTGCTATAAAATTTTATTAGAATCAATATGTATTCCGTTTAAAAACCTTTGTTCCTAATCTTTAATTTATTTCACCGCTTCTGTATCTTCAGTATTTTCTCCTCTATCTCTTCACACTCTCGTTTTTCAACAATATTCAGAAAATTAAAAACAAGTAGCATTACATTGCGAAAGACAGTCTTATTTGCACATTTCTGGATACAGTATCTCAAAAAAAGGTTTAATACGGTATCTTCATTTTTCCCCCTTGCAAAAATGGTCACAGATTTCATAATATAACTAAACATTTCAATCTAATGTATCTTCCTTCTTTTCTGAAACTGTCTCTATGTATATATGATACATGAAATCTAAATTAATTTTAGCTTTCCCTTTCGCCGCTAGATATACGTTCTCTAAAAACAGATCCACAGAATGATGATATAAAAATTAACTATTGTCGGCTGAATCTGTCCTTATATTTGGTGTACTTTTAACATAAAAATTTTATAAAATGAATCATCATTTACATTTTGTTATCTTCTGATGAAATTAGAGAGTGGAGGAGATTACTCTAACGGTTTGTGGAAGCCTAAGAAGAATAAAAATTCACTCTAATCAAATAAAAAAAATTTTAACACAGTTAAAAATTGATTTAGCTTTTCATTACCGTCACCTGCTGTACTGTAAATAAGGTAGGATATCATATGCCTAACTCCCATATCGTTATTGTTATTATTCGGAAGAAACAATGCACTCTGTATTTTGAAGAACATACTAGACCACTAAAAATGTATAAAAAGTATTATATATGAAGTACGAAAATATTTAAGGTGGTCACTTTCTAATAGCATTTCTGCTCTTATCGCCAGACGTTAGAGGAGGAGGAGTAACAATTTGAAAACTTCAAACTACAGTCTATTACCACCAGCAGTTTAATGTAAAAACTTAAAACGAAACATTAAAAAAATTGAAACTTTGAAATAATTGATAAATAGCATCATATTTTTTTTTTTTTAAAAAAAAAGGGATTCCGTACTAGCCAAGTAACTAACGGCGTTAAAACAGCTTTCAGTGAATTAGAGCAGAACTTCAAACATTCATAAAAACTATCACTTGTATATAATTATAAACTGAATGCATTTTAAACAACATGAATTAGAATAATCTTTAAAATAATATAATAAAAATTTCAGTTATTAAGAAAGGCATTCATTAAGTAACACTCACCATTAAATTGTAAGTTATTAAGAAGGGCATTGCTTTGAAATGACCCAGTATTTTAATCATTAACAAATTGGTTAAATCTGAAAGGTAAAGATATTATGCTTTGTCAGATGATGATAGAATTCTTGCGCATGAATGAGCATGAAAAACAAGTTGAAGGGCTTACGTTTTCTTCAAGGCCAGGCCCTTGCAAAGAGCTGTTACTAGGCTCTTCCCGTGTTTTGTTCAAAAGTATCCGAGTCATAAAGTATTCAAGTTTTTTTGGGGGGGAGGGTTGTTTTGTTTTTATTTCCGCTGATATGCAACTTTACAGTTTAAAAGAAAATAATAACTGCTCTTTAAAGATGTTTTGACCCACCAGCGGCTTAGAGATAAAGTTTCTAAACACTGTGCTGTTCGAATCTCGGCGAACGGGCTGGCTGCATAGGCATTTTTCGTGGTCTTCGGCGTATGTAATATGTGTACGAGCCAGTTTCCCTTAGAAAGTCCTCCATGAAAGCCTCCCTCCTCTTAGGCAGCTAGCCCTCGAGTGCTTTGCCATTATCAAATACACCAGTATTTAAGGTGTTTTAAAGACTATTCATGCAGTTTTCCTTCGTGATAGATTTGTGTCCCGCTATCAGAGTGAAACCAATTCACAGTTACTCGTAATCTAAGGGGGGGATAATAATGGGATGGAATCACCGTAATCCATTTTAGAAAGGAGAAAGCTCATATTGTTTTTCCTCCAGTAGTGAGGTATAGGGGTTTTTTGCTAGATAAAGAGGTGCGGGGCAATGTGATAGATGCAGCAGGGGACTTCGAATGTGAAGCAGAGGGAATGAAATCGTAAGATCAGTCTCTGTCTCTCCAACAGCAGAAAAGTGTGATCAAGAACCGTAGCTGCTATAAAATTTTATTTGAAAAGTTGTAAGCATTAAGATTGTATTTTACCAAGAAATGCCACCGTTTTCTTCAGCCACTATGTTACCTCAAACATGGAAAATTACTTTAGAAATAGTGCTGGGAGGTAGGTATTCTCGTGTTTTGAGCAGAAGCTGTTTCTAGTCTCTTTAAGGTATTATTAGCACTAAGAAAATAGTTTTTTCAAAATTCATTTTTTGACATAACTGGCGCACCGAGTTCCTCGACCAAACGAGTCGTTGCCAATATAATACTTCTCTTACTTTGGTGCTATGAAGAAAGTGATATGTACTGCTTATAAATGTTAACCATCTTTAAAGGTTACGGACATAAAATTTCGCATAAAAAGATGGCTTTCCAATTTGCTATACATGAAGATTTCTGCCAGCTCCTGATTAATCCGATTTCGCGTTGGATGTATATTGGAAGAAAGAAAGTCAATCTATAAAGTGAGAAACTCATTTTAAAATTACAATAAAGAAATTTCTACGTATTCAAGGCATTTTTTGAGCTTTGAAATTTCAGAGACAACCCGTAATGCTCGAGAGTTAAAAGCTATAAGCTTAACTCTTAAAAGGATCAGTCACTTTGAAAAAATGCATCTGTCGCAGTCTCTTTTTTGAAAAAAAAACTAATGTATCTGTCTTTGTCTACGTCTACAAACGCATGGTAGCAGAAAACATGGCTTTCAAAATTAACTAATTCAGTTTAAGAAAAGAGAGTTTTGTCTCCAGCACTTGTTGAATATTCAACAGTATTCAGAAGTAAAACCGCGCACTAATTGTTTTTCTGAGGTTTTCATACGAGATTAACAGGCCTAATGTCTGCCCGAATGGATAATGTATCTAAAAATCTGCATAGCATAGAATTTACAAAGTGACTCTGAGACAATTTTTCGAACCTTTTTGTCAAAGGCAGTCTCTAGCTTTGGAAACGAGACCTTAACCGAGCAGTAACATATCTCTTTAGATATCTCATGCATGCTACGTTGGATTTGGGTCAGGTGAGCATGCAGCCACTTCATACACCCGACTCCCTGCTCTAGAAAGGCTCACCAGCCAAAGAATATGTACTGTTAAGAAGGAAAACTTCGCAGAAGCAGAAGTGGCTCCCTTCCAACGAAAAGGGAAACAACTGCGCATGCGTGAAATATCTGTCGCCAAAAAGCGCCAAAGCTCGAAGCTGAATGTCGAAGTTGGTTTAGACAGGTTCGACCGTTACGTTTAGCAAGAGTTTAAACAAAGAATAGGTTCTTTGGTTTCAAGTAGCGATATGGACAATGAAAGTTCAACAGCCAGTGAAAGTGAAACTTCACCTAATATTCCATCATTTCCGAGTTTAAATTATCGCGACAAGTCAAAGAACGATTCATCTTAACCCGTGTTCCTCAATTTCCTATACACGTCGCTTAGGGGGAAAATGTCGGCTAGGTACCAAAGAACCGGCATATCACAGAGGGGAAATTCTCGCCAACAGATTCCGTCGCCAAATCCCTTGGCGAATGTTCCCTTTTCTTTGTAGCGGCGTTGCAGACAAAGAGGTTTACATTACGTCTATGGAGCCTTTCCTTCTTTACATAGAGGTTCTTTGCACCAGCGGCCGAACGGTAAAGTCGCTGCACTCTGGTAGTTCGGTTCGTGGTTCGAATCCCGGCGAACGGGCTAGCTGCATGGTTATTTCCGTGTTTTTCGCCATGTGTAACGTATTTACGAGCCCATTTCCTTAGAAAGTTTTCCACGAAGGCATGCTTCCCTTTAGACAGATAGCCCTCTAGTGCTTTACCATAAATCAAAATAAACCAGTCCCCGCTCATGTTCCCCGCTTCTAGGAACGGATTGTTGATGGTTGCAGCATACGTTAAGAGCAAAGGTCAGAGTTTCACTCTTATAGCGTTCAACTATTCTGTTTGCCATTCCGGATACTGTGCAGTTCCGTAAGTCCGTCTATACTTGTCAGAGCTATTAATCATATGCCTGGATTTTGTGACCTTTCTCGCGTAAATTGGGGTCATACGACAGCTATTTGCTTCCAAGCAGAACCTTGTCTCGTCTAATGTAAAAAAAAAAAAAATTTACTACCCCTCTATACTACCTTATCTGCAATATTCATCCTCCCAGTCGCATCACATCTTACGCAATCATACAATGAAGTAAACACAAACTGCAAGTCCATACTTAGCATATAAACCATAATTTTTTTTATTTCCAATGGCTATACAAAAGGTTACAAAGAACAAAAGGATTACAAACAACTGAACAAAGAACAAAAAGACCGAAGTCATTGCCTAAGAAGCGTTCTTGCCTCCCAGTATCTCGACTCTTCTGTAAGACCACGAAGAGCCCCACAACGAAGCAGGTGGTATCTGTCCATTTCTTCTCCAGAAATGTAAAGTAAGCAAATAGGATCGCTTGAAATGCCTATGCGGTGCGTGTGGGTGGCAAGGCAATCATGTCCTGTAGACAAACAAAAAGCTGCAACTGCACTACGTCTTACTACACTGCGTCTTACTACACTACGTCTTACTGCACTACGTCTTACTACTTGCACTACGTATACTAAAGAAGGCGATTTCGTACAAACTGAGTTACCAAGTTTCGACTTGTAGCCATGAAAATCCCTTTGCGTCTAACTCTTTTTTCTGTTTCAACCGGCTGCTGTTGACAAAATATTATCGTGGCTCCTGTGTTGCTTATGGATGAACTTGATCTGACCTTCTACCAATATTCCCTGTCAAGTTAAAGTCGAGAAATTACACTTTGAGAAAGGCCAAAAATTAATTACTTGCCAAATGATTCTAGATGATCAGTTGCTCACCAAGCAACCCGACTTTTGTAAAGCATGATGTAGTGACATTAGAAGAAATGCTGTTAAATCTGGCACTGTTATCTAAAACTGTTAAATCTGGCGAGACAGAAGCTGCATAATATGGGATACTGAATTCACCGTCGTATTTGTTAATTCTGTCAATTACGTATGAAGACACCACTAATGCTGTTTTGTATAAGAAATCTTCTGATGTCAGTGAAGCATTATATTCGTATTCAGTAAATTTTACTCGTTAGATGAGCATAATATCGAAAAACTATGGTGATCCTTTAACATTTTATTAGCTAGCGTAAAGAAAATGTTACGAACAAATATATGATCTGTGCAGTAATTGTAGGCCGAGGACCCTTGCCAGTGGAAACGGTGCAATTGCATTAGGTGGTAAAATTTAGGGGCGGCAAAATTTTGAAGACACCAAGCAGCAGGATTTAGGAGCGCTTGGGGATTGCATCAGGTGTCAAAAGGCCTAGTACTGGCTCTGGTTAACTGTGACTGATATTTGAATAAATTGGTCCGCATGGAGAGGAATTATTGTTGTCAGTACTCATTCTAGCTTCTTTTTGAAATCGGTTTTTTGTTAAATGGAAATCCTCATTGAAGACTACTATTTGTAACCGTTAAATACTGAATTTATAGTAGTATAGGGTTAGTATAAATGATTCATTCGTTTTGAAAAGGCTATATTTTCTAAAGTATTATACGTACACACATGAAAGATATATGAAAGGAACCATAAACTCACCAAGTTTATAAACCCTCTACAAATATTCCGTATGTGCCCCTTTGATGACAGGACACACGTCTAGACGATAATCGAGCTCATTCCTTACATTTTGTAGCATTGTTGTCCAGACGTTCGTCCTGTCAATTGACCAAATGTTCGGAATACCACAAAAAACTGAAAAATGTGTGAAAGATTTTGCGTCAACGGGTGCATTTCAAACCGTACCATGTGTAGCTCCTGCATCAATTAAAGCCGTAGGATTACGCCTGTTGACTAGATTTTTGCGTCAACATTGGAGGACGAAGTTTTCGCCACCAAGATGATATTCAGCGATGAAGCAACATTCCACTTATCCGGGATACATAGTGAGATAGGAGAGAAACACTTGGTGAGTTTTGGGTTCCTTTCATATATTTTTCATGTGCTTACCCGTAATACTTTTGAAAATATAGCCTTTTCAAAATGAATGAATCATTTATGTAACCCTGTATTTTAGAACTAGAAATAGTTGGCCTAACAAATAGTTGGATTAAAACCCCTTAAATATTTAAAAAATGCGTATAATTGGATCTACCCTCAAGCCAAATACGTATTTACTCTAACGTGCCTAAAGGAATTAAACATTTTCGTGTTCTCCTCTGATACATTAAATTACATATGTGTGTGTGTGTCTGCAACCTCTTCTTATTTAATTACTTCATTTTCTGAAGGGAGCATTCGTGCATACGAAATCAGACAAAGTAAAAATTAAAAATAATTTCGTGATTGAATAAAAATTACAATACGTACATGTTCTGTTAATTTAAAAATTCTACCAGTCCTGCAGAAAAAATTCCTTGTTCACAGTTAGTTGCGTACTTAAGACCTCTCTCTCTTTTATTTTCAATAGCGTTTGCTTATTTTTATGAGAGTGTTTATGTTGTTGCAGGATGTAACGCTCGCGCCACGGAGGAAATGCGGGGCTGCTTGGATCGGCATCAGTATGAGAGGGACCAAGCCCTGGGAGCCAGAGAAGACGAGGACAGACTGAGGAAAGAATGTTGGTAAGTGGACCTCAATGTTAATCTGTTATTCATGAGGTTAATTTAAGCAAATTTTGAACATCCCCTTAATCGATATTCTTTATAAAACCTCACTAAATCGAAGCTAATATTGATAAACTAGAAAAACCTAAGTCTAATAAACTTTCAACTCTCCTATCCTTTTTTCGAATCTCGATGAAATACCTCCGACATATTATTGCTTTCAGATCGAGATAAAATTGAGTCCTCGATAAACTACATTTTTGCCAGAGGACTACGCATGAGATTTTTATTTCCCAAACTACACTGCTGGACATTAAAATTCTTACACCATGAAGAAAAGCAGTTAGCGAACTTATATTTATTTTATAAATACATTACGATAGAAAATATAAGTGATTAAAATTTTAACCAATTTTGAAGAACAGAACATGCGGAAATCAGTATCAGAAACATCTGCCTATGGCAATAGCAGGAGCTGCTATAGAGTTAAGCATCGAAACGAACAGGCTTTAGATGGTAGTTAGGTATTGCAGTCATGCCGCTTCGAACATACACCAGAGTTCATCTGTAATACTAGTTAGTTGCGTAACCATGCAATTTTTCTGCAACCATTGACCAGAAGCTTTCATCTGAGGAGAGATCTGGAGAACACGCAGTTCAAGACCCGAACTGAAAATCCTATGTATTTAGGAAATGTAGGATGCGTTCTTGCATTGGCCTGCAGAAAGATGGAGCGTTTAAGGCCCCGAAAATATAGCACTACCTGGAACTTTAATTTCTCTGTAATGTAATAATGGCTGTTCAAGGTACCAGATATGCGGACTAAGGGTTAACGAGTGGTGTACACAGTGGGAACGTATATCATCAATCCAGGCTCTGGTCTCGTATGACTTTAAAGAATGTAATTTTCCTATGTTCATTCCTTCTCAAATATATACGGCTATCATGATGCTATAAGCAGAAGAGTGATTCATCGGAAAATATGACGTCATACCATTAATGCCCCTATGTGCATCGTGAAACGAACTGTTATAAGCACTGATTCCTGTACTTTAGCGTCGAGGGAAGCAAAAGCAAAGGTTGCCTTGCTTGCTCAATCCATGCATCTCGTCACACTTGCGGATATTTGGTACTACGAGAAATTAGTTTGTTTGCTATAAAGTGATAATCGCAATAACAAATTTAATTTTAAATTTTGACATTATAAATGGAGCAAAGGCTTCCACGATTTTTTGCAACGTTATGTTAATTTAAGCTACGCTGTATACATAATCCATATACCTCTAACTAGTGTTCCACTGAGAGAAATAAAAGATTTTTAATTTGTCTTTCCGTGGTCACTCAAGCAGCAAGTTCTCTGAGTGCTTGCATTCATTTAGGTATAAGATCCTTATTTTATCTCCCTAATTTAAGCAGTCTATACAAATTGAGTCTTACAAACTGAGCACTTTAAACGCAATAAACATATTCCTCAATAATTTAAATAGTTTTTAACATAATTTTGAAGATTTTTATCTATAATGGGTTTGACTTCTAATTCCTCACTATTTATAGTGTGGCTATCCTTAGTAATTAATATTTTTAACACCATAATTATATATTTGACATAGAGTAGTTTGATTTACTTAACACGTTATACATTTTGTGTTCTTGTTGTTGTTATGACTAATCTTGCTTGTCTAATATCAGAGCAAGCGTCGTGCAAAGAGGCAAGACCGCGCCTGTTGTTGGTAACAGCCTTGGGCACCATGCAAGTGACAGTACGACTTTGTTCAGCTTCGTCTCCAGTTTTGAATTAGAGTACCCTGGGGGATGGGTCCGAGAGTCACTCACCCCTTTTTCCCCTATCACCAACTTCTGGAGTGGACTTTCGGCTTATTACATATTTTTAAGTCCCCAAGCCATACAAATACTATACATTTACAAACATCCATACATTTCTCCGGGATTCAAGCCCGAGCCCTTCTTCAAGGCAGTCAGAGTCACTAACCATTATCCCAGTTGGGCGGCATGCCTTTTCTTAAAATTGTGCATATGTATTTTAATATCTGTCAGTATCCTATACGCATTATGTCATATAAATTGAAGTAAAATGTATTTAAAATGATAAATTTCCAGTTTAATTAATTAAAATGATTTACAGTTGGATTATTGTTTAAAGTAATCTATACAGATGAGAGACATTTGCAAAAACACGAACCTGACCATGGATTATCCGAACAAAAATATGCTATCCATTATGCTCTTTATTAGTTCATATAAACAGAGTTCCCCTGCACTTAAGTTCTTAGTCTTTTTTACATTGTGACTATTAATTTTACAAACAGTTTAAATTCCAAGCTTGCATATTGTCTTACTATTTTTTCCTGTTTTGTGACAATAATTCGTTCAGTTTGGAAATTTCATGCGAATCATAGTCACGAGAAAGTGAATTTAAACTCCCGTTTCTTAACTGCAACATAGGAAGTATAGTTTTTGTTTCAAGAATTGTACGCGGGAGTCTTAACAGTTTGCTCCTGTATTTCTAAAACTGACCGCGATTATGGGAATCTTCCTGGATGTAATTGGAATTTTAAATTACATAGCAAGTGCCCAGCAAAAGTTTGATAATACGGTAAGTTCAGGACTTTAGTGATGCCGAATTACCGGACTAAATTTGTGCAGTGACGCAAACGATTTTTCTAACCATACTGAATGCATTAACGAGTGAGAACAAATTGCGTTTAGTAATTCAGCAAATGCATTTAATGAATCAATAAATACATTTGCTCATTATTTGATTATAGTATTTAATCAATTTTTGATTCGAAATTATCAGTACCAGTGTATGAAATCTTTTCAAATAAAGTTTTTGCCTGCTTCATAAATTTCACTCTAAAATCAATAAATAATGAAATAAAATCAATAAAAATACAAAAGCGCGTATTTTGTATTTAATTTGCTATTTTTAGTAGAACTGTAATTAAAAATGTTTTATTTTCATGTGCAATGCAGCGCGTGACGAATTTTAAGAGAAAACTACGCCGGAAAAGTAAAAATACAAGAGCGCGTGCATTTAGCATTTAGTAAATAGATATCTCGTAATTGTACCAGAAATCTCGAGAAAATAAAAATTACCAGAATGTTCTCGTGCATGATTAAAAAGCTCTAAAAAGCCGGAAAAAACATCTCAGCTGAGTTGTTTTAAGTAAACCATTGTTGTTTACTCCGCTGCTGTCATTTTGAGATCGGATTAGCGTTCTGTGCGCTTTGAATTGCGTTGAATTAACGTTTCAGTAGTTTAAAATTTACTGTATAATATTGTACGAATATTTGTGAGGAAAAGTTTTAGCATTTTGTTTTGTTTCTTGTGATAAGAATAAATTTTATTAAGTTTTCATCAGACTTGTGCATTCAATCTGTTACTAACCCATACGCGCGCAACAATGTTATGCCTTTTATTTCTGCCGGCTGGTTTTGCAAATATATTTAACACATCGATAGTCTAACATGAAGCGATTTTGGTTGCACTTTCTTCGTCACTCATTTTCTTTTGCTGCTTATGAATTTAATTCTCTTTAACTGACGACATCGTGATTTAATTTTATCACAGTTTTAGTTTATTTTTATCACTTTCAGCCTCGTTTTCTTTTAAAGATTTAATATTTTTAATAGATTGTTCGTTATAATTGTTCTTATTTTAATAGATTGTTGTGTAGACTATTTTCGATAATTCGAAGTAGTTAATCAGTAGATCAATATTTTCGTCTTCTTAAATAGAAATTTACTTCCTGTCATTTGTCTTCCCGTCCAGTTTTATTTATTTTTTTTTTCAATTTTATATTGTTTACATGTTTTCTAGCTAAAGCAGCCATGAAAATAGTATTTTTTAAATAGAATTGAGATCAATCACAACAATCAGAGTTTAGTAAATTTTCAAATAGGAATTCGTATGTTTATATTTTAAATTTTGAATAAATACTCGATCCATTAGATGGACCATTAACTTTGGTGGAACGTATGGCAATGTAATGTTTTCTGATACGAGTTCTAAGACCGTACTTTTTTGATGACTTCAAAACGTGGAGTTGATAAGCTGTATTGTTACTACTGGGAAAGGCAAGCTTTTCCAAACTATTAACAGTTAATGGAAAGTGGTTATTAATATCCAGTTTTTGGTAAGTTTTTAAAGTCAAAACTTTCCATTTTATTTCGATTATCAATATCTTTTTCATATTTTGAAAATATTCTAAATAAAGAAACAAAGCAGACGATGTATAAATGCCAAATTTTAAACGAAGGAGTACTGAAAATGATAAAAAGACGGCAAGCAACTGTCAAATCTTTCCGAAAATTGCCGAACGAAATGCTAGTGGTGTCGGTGTAGGGCAGAAATGTGGATAAAAGGGGTTCGGATTACTGAAATGTCGGAAAACGTTTATCAGTTATTCTCAAGTTTGTGAATCTAAGCTTCGCGTTGCTTATCATTTTATAGGTGACGGTATGAGTATATCAACTGCTTTCCAGTTTTGATGAAAAACGGGTCTTCATCCAAAATCATCCATATTCCAAGGATTTTGTACACCAGGACTAAACTACCAACCTTTAGAATAGGGGTTGGTAACCTGGGGAGAATTTCGTAGCTCAGATGTCAATGCGATCATCTTTTGATTTAGTGTTAAGCCTTTATGAATATTAAAGAAAAAAAAACTTTTATTCAAGTTTCAAGATTTAGCAATATTTTTATACTTTTTCTTGTTTAATTTATAAAATAATTTTAAAAAATAATCTAAATATTCGAGTTGGGGAAAGGTGGGGGAGGGAAGGATCTTCTGTCATTAGTGAAAGGGTGCCTGTGACGAAACAGGTTGAGAACCACTGTCACAGAGACACCATGCCATCACCAAAATTCGAACCCAAGCCAAAAACAATGACAGCCAGCTGCACTATCACTACAGGGTGGTAGAGAATAATGTAAAAATGAAATAATAAAGATGAACATAAATAACTATTAGCAATTAAATGGAAATTATAAATTAATTTGTCAATTAGGAAAATAATATAAATATGTGTTATTTTGTTATAATTAAACAGCCTTCAAAATCTGTAGTAATGCATCAAAAATCTTTTCCGAACTCAAATTTAAGAATCACTGCTCTATAAGAAAAAAACTGAATATTTGACTGTTTTCCAACAAAAGTGCCCATTTTCGGTTCCTCTGAACTCTCAACCTGCAGGCAAATTTTGCCAACCGTGCCTCAGGAAGCATAACCCATAGAAAGGTCCACGGTCACGTCTGCCTTATTTAGCTCTAGCGGAATTTGATCGCCCATCCCCGGCCTACGCCTGCCGCGACTCCTCCGGTAAGTAGGAAATGACCCCCGGCTCTCTGTCTCTCGGTCTTGATTTATCGCTTTCTGAAACACCAAACACGTTTCCTCGCACTTTTATTAACTAAAATCTGATTTACCCTGCAGTTCTTTGTTATGTAAATGCAGAGATTGAGGTTAATGTTGCTTCAAATGATGCGTCTAATCACTGCGTTTCAGGAACGCAGAATAGTCAACAACGGTAAATGATTCATGTCATTTCTAGAGATGGTAAACATGGTCGTAGTAATCGTGGCGTGTCTGTAGATTTTCATTCAGTTTCCCTGATTTTTTTTGACTCAGCACCTCCTTCTCAAGGGCTACTTCCCTTAACCGTGAAATAATAACCTTATAGATATTCTTTGACTGCAGTCTGTAAGCAATGACTGAAAACTCGTTAAAATAAAAATGACTGCATTTACATAACGAAGAATTGCACACACAAATATAATTATTAAAAAGTATGCTTATTACTCCTAAATAGCTGAGTTTCTTAATCAACTAAATTTGGAAAGTTCATCTTTTAGTTTAATTAAATATGTGCCGAATGAGAAGTGATGAAAAGCGAGAGCGCGAGGAGGAATAAAGGAATAAAATAAAATAAGAGGAATAAAGGAATTTTGTTTCATGCAGTAGCAAAGCATACACACACACAGAAAGGGGGAGAGATCTTATGTTTTGGCAAATGGCAGCACTTTGAAAATCGGCTCTAGGCAAAGCTTTGCTGTAGATAAATTGAAGTTCTTACGTTTTGCGCAACAGAAACACTTGCCAAGAACTGAATTCTACACCGTTTTCGTTCTTCTTGTGCGTGAATTTTGTGAAACTAGAATTTTGTACATAAACTGAAAATATTGCACTTTCTTCATGAAAAAGAACATGTTAACGTTTCCTTATGTAATTTATGAAAAAAGGAAGATGTTGATAATAATGGTATATGCAACAATTTTTGTGTACGCCTTCCTTAAGCCTTGAATAACATTTCAAGAGCTCCAAGTGGGCGAGCTGCTTTACTCTCTTTTCATAACGATGTATTTTTTTCAACAGTGCCACATGGAATTACCGTCGTTGCCTCCAGAACGCTGTTCGAATACACTGCTACGACACTAGAGAAGTGGACATTCAATCTGCGGTGGATGTCATCCCCCACGACCGCGGATTCCTCTGCCGGAACCATTGGATCTACACCTGCAATGGAGCCCCGAGCCTACCCACCGGATTCTCTATTCTGCTCACGGCAGCGGCTCTCGTCGTTGCACTTTACATGGAACTTTCGCCGAACCATCTTTGATGATGACTTGGTTGCTACTTCAATTAATGCAAATTAATTATTTCGTGACAGAGTTAACTTCACAACGTTAAGGATAAGGAAAAGGAAACTAACTTTTATACATAGGATGACATAAAAGTCCGTTGAGTTTTCAAAATATGTAAAATTCCAATAAATGTGTATCACGGAATATAGTTTTCAGGAAATGCAATCCCAAAGAAGGGAATTTATAAGCAGAGGATAAATTAAAGTCCAACTTTTTGAATGGTAAAGCGTCGTTGCGCCATATCGACAATGAAGGTCTTAATCGCGGTAAAGGTCTTATTCAGCAGCTAAGGTCCTATTAAGCAAAACTGTTTGATAACCCCCAGCCATCCTAAACTTTTCTAAGAATTTTACTTGTCTCCTATCTGCAGTTTGATTTTAATGTGAATCTAAAATCCGTTATCTTTTTCTTTGAAGATGGAGATGCCGTTCCTCTGTGTTCTTTTCGATTATATAAGCTACCTACGGTGTCACATTAGAAGCTACATTTTTTTATCTGAGGGTAAAATATTGCACAAGAATCCTTCTTTTTAACTAAGTTTATAATAGCTGGTTTCTAAAAAAGGTTTAGTTGTTTCGGATATCCTGAAAATTGTTGCTGAATGCGATATGATTATTGAAGACTTTTCTGTATAACCATTTATATGACATGCGACGGATTTCTGAATAAATCGTCTTCGGTGCTTTTGCAATTATGATCGTTATTGTCGATTTGGTACAACGCCTTCTATCGATGAAAAATGAAGCTAGACACTTACATCCTGCTAAAAAATAACCCCCTTTTTTGTTTGTGGGTTATACTCATCTGTTGGACTTTAATAAATTTTTTACATGTTCATTGTTTTTTGGACTGATCTGTACATCTTGATCGATGTGCTGCAAATCATTGTTTTAGAACGATTGCTTCAGTTCATCATTTTTTCAATCATTGTTTCGATCATCATTGTTTTAAAACATTGTTGTCATAAAAAGAAAACCAATATACCACAAACGCATAAAAGCGCTCCAGTTTAAAATATAAAATTAAACGGAAAGAACCCCTAGATTGGAGGATGGCAAAGAGCTTTATTAATTGCCCTTGAATTTCTGAATATACTTAAAATCTAAGCTAATTTAAGTTCTGTTACTTTCTGTCTCTCTCTTTTCTTTCTCCCTTTTTTTCCTTCTTTCTTTCCTTTTTTTTCCTTTTTCTTTAACTTTCCACCGAATTCATATGATGCTGTCCCTATTTCAGGAAACGTGGATTAGCTCTATTTCTTTACGATGACATTTTTATTGACCGTTTTGTAAGTTATACAGAAACAACCAAAGCGCTCATCTTTGTTGAGCGCTTTGTATACGCTTTCATGTAGTATTTGGCTAAAAGGCAAACATATGAAACGTACATCACACTGACTTTCCCAAGTTTAATATTACGCTTTAATATCAAAAGAAATTTCTAACTTAGATAGATGCTTTTAATCAGATTTAACTTTCACAAATCTAGCGATAATCTAAGGGCACAAAAATAATGTTAGCATCTGTATAACTCACAGAAAAAAATAGATCGTTAACTCTTGTTTTGTTATAGTCTAGCTAAGTATTATTTTATTTAACGTCTAATATTATCTGATTATTATAAATAACTAAACCGTAAAACCGTTGATGGGTATTTTCTTAATACGATTACCTCCGAATGAACTAGAATTTCTGAAAACATAGTTAATAATGATACTGAATAATCTTATTCTCTAAGGCGATCGTTTAAGGAGAAGACTAAAATCATCTGGAACCACGTCTTAAAGAATTCTAATAGACTATATACTTAGAACTCTGTCTGAGATGACAACCTAACTTCAGATAATTTTGATTTGCTGTGGAAGTTTTCGCTTTAGAAAGTTAAATATTCGATACTGATGTTTTGAATATTCGATACAGAAGCGTTAGTCATTTCAGAAGTGGGCTAGAAGATAGTCTACACGAGAAAATTTCCTGTTTGGTCTTCGGTAGAAGCAGTTGATTTAGAGAGAGAATATTAAGAATTGTTGTTTAATTACGCATTTTACAAGGCGATTGTCTTATGAATGATTGCAACGACAAAGTTTATTTTTTACACCCATTTTTCCAAAAACTTAATTTATAACAGCGCCTAAACGTTTTTTTGGTTACGGCAGTGACATAATCTTGCGCTGGAAGGAGAACAATTAATAAAAATTTTCAATAAAAAGATTAATACTTGAATCTGTGCTAAATAAGGATAATAATTTTAGTAATAATAAAAATGCTAGTCACAACAAGGGAATTATTTAGCAGATTGCTAAAAAAATTTCCAAGCCAAACAAATGAGTTAAGTAAAATGAAACAAGTTTTTTGCCGTTCTTCAGTCAAAGTATGTGTGAACTAAGAACCTGTGTAAAACTGAACAAATATGAATTTTAAACACTCCACATTTTACCCTTTACCCTCAGTAACAATTCCTTAAAATATTCTCTAAAATATAGTACATGAAAGTTTTCAATTAAAGCCTTTTTAAGGAATCTATTAAATAGCGGATGAACAGCTCTCGTACTTTTTTTCTGTTTCCTGTCCTGCCTTATAAGTTATCTCTGTCATGAATATAAGAATTTGGCCATTTCAGTATTCACAGTATTGGAGGAAACTATTTTGGAGAAGGAAAAATGTAAAATGGCATATCGAAAAAAATGGTCGTATTCGACATTATTTAATGTAGTAAATTATGTATATAATTGTTAAATAAATGTGTTGTATAATAATTATTGTGGTCCTATTCTGTTTGATTGAGGACATTGTTACATGGTTTTTATTTAACAAATTGAATAAAATCATGCAAAGTAAATTTTCTGAGTCAAAGAAAAGAATGAAACCATGTAATAATGTGAAAATTTTTTTATCCGCTTTTATAGTGTAACTAGCTTTTACACGCGGCTTCGCTCGCGTTGATGTCTTTAAATAAGTTTCAACTCCGCGTGAATTTTAAAAATACACTCCGCGTAAAATTTCAGTAAATATTGCCCTTCTTTAATACCTATAGGCCGCGGATATTTTATATTTACGCGGAGTGTATCGCCACGAAATCTAGTAAAATTGCTACGTATATTTCCTAATGACTGAAAAATGTTTGTGAAAGAAGAGCCAAAAGCCGGAAATCCTGAAGGATTTTAAGTAATAAATTAAACAAATCAAAATTAATAAACGATTAATTAATAAATTATTAATTAATTATAACTATATTAATAATAAATTATTAATATAATTAACGATTAATTAATAAGGCTTTCACGCCTTAATGACTTAATCCATCATCATGAAATTTTCAAGAAATATTTTTGATATATTAGAAAAGGTTATAGGCTATAAAATGTTTGCGTGGTTTAAGCCACGCACCTGCGAGCGCAGACAAGCTTTTACATCGTTTAACTTATTGTTATGAAACTTTCAACATTTAAAGTTTATACAACGACAATCATTTTAAGCTATAAAACTTATGATATAGTTTAAGTTTCAACAGATAAGTTAAATTTTATAGCCTATAACCTTTTCTAATACATCAAAAATATTTCTTGAAAATTTCATGATGATCGATTAAGTCATGAAGGCGTGAAAGCGTAACTAACAAACAAACTCACATTCGCATTTATAATATTAATTAGGATAATGTGGAATTATTACAAGTTTCACTCTTCCTTTGGCTTAAGCGTTCAAATTAACTTTTGATCTGCCCCCACAAGTCCAGTTTACTTAAAATATTTCCCACATACGTATTTGGGATGATAATATAAGATTCCACCTGAAAATTTTCAAAATTTGTTATAAGTTTATTACTATTATTATTCCCATGTATCCTTCATAGTGATCAAGCTAAAGGTTGCAAAATTTAAATTTTTACACTATTTCCCAGATCAAAATATGCTCTTCCAAATGAAAAAAAATTGTAAAGTAATTTATTAAATTCTGACTATTTTTCAAAAATCTTTTTTTTTAATTAACTTGCAGTTACTAACAATGATAAATTCTGAAGAAGTAAATTTAGAGTTTCATCGTTAACGAATGGCTTCGTGATTTTAAATATTGATCATACTGGATTTTGAAATCAGTTAGAAATTGAAATTAATTGAATGTAAATTTATGCCAATAGATAGATCGGAAAATGATAAACGGAAGATGATGCCACGCATTGCTGACTGAGACTAATAATTTTCCTACATTCAAAGGAGCTGATTTTCTTTCTTTAATAATTTTCCGCATCTCAGCCTCTCATATAGGCATGATATACAAGCCTGCTCGCTTACGGGGAAAAGCATCGCTGGCGAAAACGTAACGGAGATAACAATACAAGACGAAAAAATCGTCGCACAAAATGTCGTGGGAAAAAAGAAAGCAAGGAAGAGCTTAGAACACACTGCAGTTTTAAAACATCGCCGTAGAAAGTGTAATAATAAATACAAAGCACCTACCAATTATTGCTTGATAGTATCACCTTAGACATGTTTTTTTTTTCCTTTTTTGCCCCGTTTTAAAAAGGTTTAAATGAATATTCTCATAACGATTTACGAATGCAAACGGAATGGCTCGTTTACTTCAAATTTTTAATTAATATTTTTTGTTAAAAATGCAAGACGGAAACTTAAGCGTTCAAAAACTGAAAATTAATAGAACATGAATGCTATGCATAATAGTAAACAGAATTTTAAACTTATGTAGTAACTATTAACGGTTATTAATTAATCTCTTTTATGAAATTGTATTGGAAGCTTTTTATGAAACGTATAGTGTAAAACTGATTAAAAAAGGTAGTACGAGAAATTGCATGAGCTTACCTGCATTCAAAATTGTTTAATTATCAAACTGTAAAATTATTTTCTTTCACTTCGGTAATCTAATATTTTTTAGTAAAAATTAAATCTTGTTCTTTATTTCAATTTATACGACTTCTTAAAGTTTCATTAACATTTTTAGGTACAGCATACTGTTAATCATTTTGATACTTATTGCTTATTTAGGAAGAGACATGTCAAGCTATATAATATTTCAATGATGAATTTGGATTTTTTTTATAGGTATAACATACATGGGCTATCTGCCTGAGTGAGGGATGCATCTGTGGAGGGAACTGGCTCATATCCACATTATGCATTAGGAAAACCACAAAATTCTCATACAGCCAATTCGTTCGCCGGGTCGAACTACCAGTGTTCAGAGACTTTACCGTTTTCCGGATAAAAACTATTTCAATAGGAGAAAATGTTAACAAGATTTAATTTTTACTAAAAGAATATCAGATTAACAAAGGGAAAGAAAATTTAGAGTTTGAAAATTAATAATTAAACAATTTTAATTTATTTAAAAATATATTTGTAGATAGGTTGGGAAACCCATAGAAAACAATTTTAATATGGGTTTTCCGATCCTATCTACAAACAGATTTTTTTTTCCGGTTGCATTTTTTATCTTTTTATTTTTATTTTCCTCTTCTTTATAGAGAGCGCTTTGATTAGCTACTAACATGTTCTCGAAAACTCTTTCGAAATCTCCCTTTTTGTTCGTGGTATTTATCTTTCGTTTAATTGCAAATGAACAAAGTAATAGTGTTGAACTGCTGAAAGCACTTCTATTAAAGTAAAGTCTACGTCAATTATCTTTAGTTTTCTTAGAGTTTCTTAGATCTTTAGTCTTCTTATTTGGCATGCCATTCCTTTCCACTTCTCAGAATAAGGAACAGCTTGCTGATTGAAACTTCACAAAGAACTTTAAGAAAAATTTAAGTCGTGCTATATTTTCACTTAAAAGTGTTGCCATTTAAGCAAAAACGCTCCAAATTTTAAATTCACCTCATTTAACTATATCGGCCAAGACTATCAAAGACGTACCTAACCGGGAACATCAAAGCTCACGCGTGTGGTCTGCGTCGTATAACTGGAAATTGAACGACAGGCTGAAGACTTGTCATAATGGTTTTGGAACTCAAAATTTATTGAATTATTGTTTTAATAAATAAAACGACTTACTGAAATAAACTGGAAATGCGTCTTTAAAATCAAAGCAATAAATGAATGAAAAAATGACAACATCAGAAAACAACATCACTGCTTTCGCCGGGGATCGAACCGCGGACCTCTGAAAAACCGGCTCAGTGTGCTGACCATTACACCACTAGGGCACGCTAAGAATGTGGGAGATATACCTTATAACCTATGGAAACAGTTCCAGGATACTAAGGAGAGAAAGCCTGGGCAAAGTCGTCCAAGAGCCACGACGACCAGAGAAGATCGCTCTTTGTCCATTTTAGCGAGGCGTAACAGAGCGGCTACAGCTTCTCAGCTCTCTCAAGACCTGTATGCAGCCCCAGGAACCCGTGTAACGAGGGTGACTGTTTCTAAAAGACTGACTGAGAGAGGGTTTTTGCCAGAAGAGCGGCAGTTTGCGTCCCGCTCACGTCTACGGACAGGAGAGTCCGATTAGCATGGTGCAGGTAGCATAGTGATTGCAGCACGGAGCAATGGGCGACCGTTCTGTTCACCGACGAGTCCCGTTTTAGCCTAAACCCCGATTCTCGCCGTACTTTCATATGAAGACCCGCTACCTACCCTCCAATATCCGCGAAATCAACAATTATGGCGGTGGCGGTGTAATGGTCTGGACAGGCATCATGTTGAATGGCCGCACACCTCTCCACGTCTTTGACAGAAGCTCTTACACTGGTGTGAGGTAGAGGGATGAGGTCTTGGAATCCTATGTTCGCCTTTTCCGGAATGCAGTGGGCTCAGAGTTTATCTTACAGGACGATAACACGAGGCCATATAGAGCTCTTCTAATCGACGAATTTCTCGAGAGTGAGGATATTCGCCGGATGGATTGGCCAGCCAGGTCTCCAGACCTCAATCCTATAGAGCATGTCTGGGACGCTGTGGGGAGGGCAACTGCAATTCGCAACCCCCCTACGAGAACCATCCAGGAACTGAAAACAGAGTTGCTGAATGACAGGGACCAACTGCCACAGGCATGATAAACTGCCTTACCTCCAGTATGACATCACGCCATACCCCCTATTAACCCATTTCTTTTGTGCCTTCTGCAACCGCTGTTTCAGACCTTCAGACTCCCATGAGTGTTACACACCAGTTTGTGTGTCTATCATAACTGTTAAATGTTTATTTTATTTATATTATATCAACCTATGTTCAAACCAAATTTTATTAAAATCTGTCCAGTAGTTCTGGATGTCGCAGATCAAATATGAAAATTCTCTTAATTTATTTCGCCAGTGTATATCAGGAGATAAATGAAAATACATTGCGATCTTTGATGAAGCATAGTTTTATCTAAATTACTGGAACAAGCAAGTAAACTAAAAGGCTGTTTATTATGGAAAACGAGAAGGAAAAGATTTATAAACTAAGTTCCGGCAATGCAAAGATAGGATTCATAAGGTCTTTATGATTTTTTCAGATTTCTTCTACAATGAGAAATAAAAAATGAGAAAAGTGTGAGGGCGGGAATGTTTCAATAGATTCATCATAATATTAGAAAAGTGTTTTAGATCTGATATTTACATAAGAAATTCTATTTTTTAATCCTAATGGCATTCGAAGCGTAAAACTGCATCAGAACAAAGCTATCAATCCTACTTCGAAATCTATCTTTGCATTCCTTGAAAAAATGAAGATTGCTGCATAAAGCACATATTTTCAGTATATTTCCGCGGAGTCTCCTAATATTTCGTCTGTAAACTATTACACCTTTGGGCTGTTGAAAGGAGCTCTATATAAGTAAAAATCCTCCCAGTATTAATGGACTCTGGAGAGCAGCTAAAGAGCCATGAGAAACAGAATCCCTGGAAAATTTACGAAACGCCTTTGAAAGAAAACGCAATGTAGACTTACAGTTAAGAAAACAGTCATAAGATCTAGTACTTAAATAATAAATATTTATATTTTAAATATTAATTATCATTCTTAAAAATCTAAAACTCTCTATAATTGCACTAAGCCACCCTCAACGGTATGGTGGTTAGTGCACCTGTCTACTGTATAATTAGACTCGGGTTTGAATCTCGGAGAAGACGTAGATATTAGTAAGTGCAATTGTAGGGTTTATGCGACTTTGCGACACTCAAAATATACGGCTAACCAAAAGTCCTTTCGAGTGAATGGGTGGTAAAGGAAAAGGTATGGGAGACTCTCGAACTCGTTCCTCGGGATCAAAATTGGAATGGAGCTTTTCAAAATCTCAATCTTACCTATGCGGTGCTCAAGACCTATGGCAACAATATTGCAATCTTGCACTTCTTGCCAAGATAAAATTCGTAGACTTTCCTGTGATTAAGTCGAATAAATGAGATAAACCATAACAACATAAAAGTTCTGACACTCAAAAAGCAGGATTAGTACTTGCATTAAAATTATTCAACTCCTATTTTTTTCCCAACAAGTTACGTTTTGGATTAAACTTGAGTGTAACTTGGTACATTGGCTATATGTTGTCGAGATGTGCAATAATACAGGCATGTAGTCGTTTATAAATTTAATTATATGTGGTCGTTCATGAATATTAATTTCTATGTTCGGCCTTTAGCGTACATTTATTAGGCGGTTCGACCTTTGACTCCTCTTTATATAATTTTGCAGCTGTGAAACTCAGAAAGATTAGTCGTGTAATCACTTCGAGCTGCACTTATAAACAATATAAATACATAGAATCTGTACAATCATATAAGCATTTAAAGTAATATGCTATCAAAGGCTCCCCCCTCAAAGTCAAGTTTACGTAGGATTTAAAAGTATTGAAAGAAACATCGTTTTGCTTCTTTCTAGAATATGTTCTGTTCGAGGGGACGGACGTCTTCATGAATAATCTTTTAAAGAAAAACGTGAACACGCCTATACAACAGTCGTACATTCACCCGGATTTAAAATGTAGCTAAGTTATTAGGAGTTTAGGGGGTTTAATTATTAAGTCACTGGTCGGCGTCTAGACAGAAGAAAAGTTTAGATTAAGGTAAATAATTGCTTCTGGGCGTTTTGTAATGATTCCTTGTTTGATTTCTTCTTAATGATTTTTTGAAGTTTTTTTTAATCAAAGAGGCTAGTTCGCTATTAGAAACACAATCTTATGATATCAACCGCTTGTCCACTGCGCATTCTGTAATGGACAAGGTAGAGTTATTCCAAGCATTTCCATTTGAAAGAAAAGGAAAGCACGATATCTGTCATTCGGAGTATTGCGTAATTTTGAAATAATTAACAATAGACTTTCTCAGTTTGTTAATATAACTTAACAAACTGAGAAATAGACTAGACTCATTTTTAGTTAAATATTTATTTATTGTAACTCCCTTTGCTATATTTCACACTTTTACCACAGTGTATTACGCATTAATTACTTTTGTTCACATTAAAAAAGAAAAAAAAAATTCCTTTATATCTAAGCCCCTTGGATGAATATCCCGCTCCGTATTGTCTACAGGAAATTCTAATAAGCGCTGTAACCTCCAGGGATATTTGCGAGATGAAACATCTCGAGTAACTGAAAACTCCTACCTTCCCAACATAACAATAGCATGTTACTTTGCTGAAGAACGACAGTATTGTTTCTTGCATTCGTATGCTTCGGTGCGAGCAGATAATTATATATTCAACACACACACTTGTTCCAGTAGATAATATCCTATATAAAACGGTCTTTTAATCAGGGGGAATAATATTTGAAATTTATATCGTGAAGACAGATAGGCTATCAGGACTCAACGCCGTTTCGCAGCCAAGTATTTTTACTCATTCAACAGCAGTATCTCAGAGGTGAAAAGCTCGATGAACTCTCTTGGGTTTGTTCTTAGGTATCATCTAACACTAGAAAATCATTCATAGAAGGCCGAACTAACGCTGCTGAACTGTCCGACAGAACATCACTTATCCATATTAAACATGAAGAATTCATAGAAAGCCGAACTAACTGTTCTGAATTGTCCGACAGAGCATCAGCTATCGATATTAAACGTAATGAAAATATGCGGATAAACGGATTATCCTTTAATTTAGACTAAGTGTATGTAAGATAAGAGAATAAATTTAACTTTTAGCTCTTGTTTTATCTCAATAATAAATGTAAATTAAAAAAGCTAAAGAGAGGAAATTTCAATTCTCGAATCCCGCTAATCTTGAAAAAGATTGAAAACTTCGAGGAGAGGAAGCTATGACATTTTAACTCAAACATTTAGAAAGATTAATCTTGTTGATATTTCAAAAAAAGAAGGCATTATGAATCTTTCTTAAATTTTTGGAGCTAAGAATTTATTAATAATGAAATTATTTGACAAATAAAAAAAGAGCTTGGTTTTTCTTAATTTTCTGGAGAACTTTAACTCTTGAAATAATCTTTAATCTTATACAGTCACTTTGATTTTGGAAGATTTTGAAAAATACATAGGTTGTTTATATATTTTTAGAACGAATTCAGGGCCTTTTAATTAAAGTTTAAAATATAGATTGTACTTTTTCAAATGTTTGATCTGATAGCCTTTTGTCTGTGCATATGCATCGTGATTTCCATCACAGAAATATGTGTTTCACAAAATTTCCAGGGCTATTGATTGCCCTTCTTCTACTACTTTTCAGGGTCCCTCAATCGTAGTGGGTTTGTGCTTAGAAAGAGTTTTTCTCGACAGATCGAAGGCACAATAGTTAATAAGTAAAACCCCAGGAGACCTCGCAAGAATACTTTGAGAAGGTGTATATACAATATCTGTATCAGTCTTCATTTTCTCAAGAATGCAATGGTACTTTCCAAAGTATGTCTTGTTGCTTTGTCTTGATGAAATTTCACTCTTTAAAAGTCATTGTGGGAAAGGAATGGAATTTCTTCTGCAAATATCGGACACAAAACTACTGCGCTGACACTTCCCCTCTGCTTATTTTTAATTTCTCACTATAAGAAAATCCGGTGACACTTATAAGTCCCTAACTGAAACTTTCTTTACATTGGTGGAGCCAGGTTTGCAAATTTTTTTCTCTTTCTTTTCTATAACAAATAGCCTTTGTTTTTTGTTGCAGTCATATAGATGAACTCATGCTTCGTCAAGGACAAATAATGTGTATTTCCATTTGCTTCCTACGAAATAATTTTCATAAAGGATTCTACAAATTATTCTGCGTGGAGCCACATGCCACGTCATGAACTGGTAAACATTACGATTTTTAGCTTTTTTTAAATAGTAGGTCTTGATTTATTATTTTACTTATTCTTGCGACAGATGTAGTTAATGACTTTGCAATTGATTTTTGAGTCAAAAGATTTCTCTTTTTACCAGCTATTTAGGTTTGGAAACATTAAAAATAATGCGCTTTTTTTTCGGGTATTTGTTTGTGGTTTTCTTTCCATATAGAAGTAATATTTTTTCCTTTCCTATTAATAATACTGCTTATTTTACAATATTTTTTATTTGTGGAATAGGAATATTTCTCTTCGGAAAGCCTAAAAACATATCCTTGAATCCACAGCTTGTTTACATGCGATATTTCAAAAGAAGGATGCATTTGAAAACATCAGGCGATATTTCCTATTTCAAATAATAAGCTGTTGCCAGAAGTCTCTATTCTGAAGCATTTGCTTTTTTATAATTCTTTATCGAAATAGCTCTAAAAATGTGTAAGCAAATCTCTGTATAAAAACTGTCATAAATTACTAAGATAAAAACGTTTTTCTAAATAATACTGCTAAAATGATTTTTAAATTTCGAGAATTTAAATTATGTATTTCGTTTGCGAAATTTAATTTAAATCGTTTTAGATAACAATGGTGTGTTTTTGAAAACTGTTGGTTAAATTTGCTTTTAACTAAATAATAAATTTTAAAATAAATATCAATTTTTTTTAATTATAAACTATTAACACTAAATAAAATAAAGTTTTTATTTCATTTTATTTTTATTTTTGTTAATATGCTAATGTCAAGTATTCGAGAGATACAAGAATGTTTTGGGGATTTGCATATGAAATCCTGAATACTTGGAATTCTTCGCCCGTCTAAAAAATACATCGTACTTTTACTGCCTCAACTCCCAAACGAAAACCATTATCCGATTTCATAAGGATTTCAAGACTGCATCGAGCTTAATATACGCGCCTTAATTTCAACCACATCAACAGAAGAAAACCCGAGGGGAGAAGGAGAAGAGAAAAAAAAATTCAAGCACACAATATGTCTTCGAAATGTTAGGACTAAATTCATTAGAAACTGAAAGTTGAAGAAAGCATTATTCTTGTTTTTTAGCCTTCTATACAGGGTGATTCGCTACCAGACCGACAAACTTGCAGGATGTGTAGGGGTTACAGAGACAACTCGAGATCACATAGGAATGCATGGTCGCAAATGCGTTATTTGCGAGCTATGTTGAAAAGAAGCAGAGAAAAAGAACATTAAAGCAACACAATAAGGGGACAAAAAATTATTTATTTAAAGGTTTTACTACAACAAGTGCTCGAAATTATTACCAGAAGTCGTCTGGCAAGCGTGATAGCGGCGCTGCGTGGAATTTCTTACATTTTGGAAGATTCCAGGTTTGTCGCGTATCCTCCCCGCAGCTACACTACTCCCGGCAGCATCATGTACCTCCGGCGATACTATATTCCCGGCATCACCATGTACTTCCGGAGGCATTATATACTCCCGGCAGCTACGTGTGACCCCAGAAGAAGAAGTCCATGCATGATAAGTCCGGTGATCTAGTAAGCCAATGAACTGGGCCACCACGACTTGTTCACCGCTGTCCAAAGGTTACGTTGAGGTGTCAGGAGACGTCAATCGTGTAATGTGGAGGAGCCCCGTTATGCTGGTACCACATGGACTGGCGCAGCGACGGAGGAACATGTGCTACGTCAAGAAGTTCGAGCAGGACTTGTTGACTTGTTGCGTGAAGATCGGGTATGCTGTACCGTCTAAAGGACTGGGCAGAAGGTACGGTGCAATAAAGTAGTCTCCAAGAATGCTGGTCCAAACACTGACCAAGAAACGCTCTTGAGCTGCACGTGTTTGCGCACGATGAGAGTTTTCCAAAACCCACTCGCGCATGTGTTATGCTGATGAAAGGCTCCCTCACGTGTGAAGTATGCACCATTCGCGAACAATACGAATGCAGAAAATACGCTGTCTGTAGCACTCTATTACAGAAACCCAGTAACAAACTTCCTCCGGAGTTGGTAACCTTCAGGCTCTAATAATTGAACGGAATAAAGGTAGTATGCACTCATTTGGTTTGCTGCGAGTATCCTCCAGACAATAGATTGATATAAACCCACTTGTTGGGTTATCGCTCGAGTACTCGTACTTGGATTGCCTTCTTCCAGACGTAAGACCACCTCCTCATTGCTACGTGTCCTCGTCGTTCGCCGTCGATTCATTGCAGTTTCGTTAAACAACCACTCTCACGTAACCTTCTGTTCACACTATCGAAGGTAGTGTGATGTAGAGCACGCCTGTTCGGGTAACGTTTCTTGTACATACGCCGAGCGGCGCGCCCGTTACAATCCGTAGCTCCATACCCAATCAGCATGTCGATAAGTTCATCTTTTGAATATCGTTTGAAAAGGATCGCTGTTTACGCAACCTTCTATTCAGCGCCATCTGCCGCAAGACTTCCGGAAGGAAACTTCCAGAACGTAAGAAATTCAATGCAGCCCCACTGTCAGGCCTGCTTGACGACTTCTGGCCGTAATTAGAACATCTGTTGTAGTACAACATTTCAATACTGTTTTCTATCCCATTAATATGTTACTATTTCTGTTCTTTTTCTCTGCTTCTTTGTACCATAGCTCAAAACTATGGCATTTGCGACTTTGCATTCCTATGTGATTCCGAGTTGTCTCTGTACCCCCTACACACCCTGCAAGGTCTGTCGATCTGGTAGCGAATCACTTTGTATATAATCATTTAACGTCTATTCAACCAGCACGTTCCTACAGAAGCTTGATTCCTTCGTAGAACTCATTTTTTTGGAATATTTGTAGGGATTATTTAAATCGAGCATGTACATTACAACATCCTAGGCAGACCTGGTGATAGTAAGTAACAGCAAGATGCAGCTCCCAGAAGTTCTGTCTAATTTGTGTTCTGGCTTTAGCGTCTCGCTAGCCGACGTTTAAAATACGCGCGGTTAAATATCCGAGCCAGTCTGAATAGCCTACTTTATGTGCAGTCTCAAGACTACGTCATCTATATTTGAAATTTGACTTTCTATGCTAATTTGAATATGCGCAAGTCGCGGAGATTCGTCTGTCACACATACTGTACCTTTTTGTTCATTTAAGATTTAAATTAAAGAAAAGAGGTTATTTTAACCCGCTCGTGAGTTTGTGATTTGTTTCAGACAAAAGAATAACTCGCTATCAGTTCTAGTACAATCTGCAGGACTTTGAAACAAGCTTCTAAAACCCTACATACTCTTAATAAAATATGGGATTCACCATCTGTCCCTTAGAAATAAATTTTATCTCTTTTCAATTAGGAAAGTTCACTAGTATGATTTCTGAAAGAGATATTTCTGTGACCCTAGAGTACTAAGCAAATGATTGCCATTTTGCCTTGGGGAGATATAATTTGCTTAGAAGAATCATATTAATGTCTGCTATTTGGATCACTTTAACTGCTCTATTTTTTCTCAGTTTTTGAAACAATGATCGTTAGATCAAAGCAAACAAATAATTGTGTAGGAAATTCTGTTTGTTAGCAGAAGATATTTTAGGCAGAGTAGGTTGGGATAACACCGTATTTTATCATACAGTGCAAATGGTTACCAATTATAGTTTGACAGGTTTGCTGGGTTCGTTAAAAACTTTAAGCCTAAAACTTCTTAGATACAGAGCGCAAATTTAGCACAGGGGTAACCAAATTTTTTAATAGTCGACCCTTCAAGAATGTCTCAGTTTTTTTCACCTTCTTTTACTTTAAATGCGTAATTATGACAGGACAAAAAACAAAACACTAATCCATTTTTTAAATTGTTTTTTTTTCAGTGTTTATTGTATTTTAGATATATCTATCCTCATTTTGTAAAATTGTGCGTTAACTTATTATTTGTCGGAAATGAAGAAAGTAATAAATCCCCTGAACTGGAAATACTAAATTTTATGGAAATCGAACAAACCTTTTCAGTTTCAATCACAAAGTTTACTGCGTCTTTGTTAATTCGATATAATGATTTGATAAATCTCATATATCAATTTACTAAGGAGTGAAAACTTACTTAGAAAAGAATCTCTGATTCCACTTCAGACATTTTTTCATTGACACGTAATAAAACAAGCTAAAATAAAAACACTGATTTAAAATATACCTTGAATAAATGTTTCAATTTATTTAACATCACTGCAGATGATTTTGTTTCGATTATTATATTTTTGTGACAAATATAAAACACAATTATTGAACTTTTTCTGTATAACATAATTACATATATATTACATATAATTACATATATATACATGTATGCATCCACAAAAGTCATCACCCAGAGTTTATTTTCGCAACCGTTGTTCACAGACATATCCTTCCTGTCACAAAACTGCGTTAAATTATTCATGTTTTGATATTTTTAAATTTAAATAAATTAATTTTAAAAAAAATCATAAAAAAATCTGAAAGCTTTCAGATTTTATATTACGCCCAAAGGGGCTTTTTTTAACGTTTTGTGTGCTACCTTTATTTATTAAATATCATGTTCTTCGCACTCAAACCATAAAATTCAATTCAACACCAATATTACAAAATATTTAAAAGAGCATATCTTTAGAAATTCCGATAGACAGTCTGGCGCACAGGAGATAAATTTTTTTTTCGTTCAGTGTTGCCATTGTTCCCTTTGAAATCGTTGAGTTTCTTAATCAAAATCTCATAAATGCTTTGCCAAATATGAAATCGATAATAAAAGAAATTCCAAATTTGGGCTTCCAGATGCCCACATTCCGATGGAGACTTGCGTTATTCAAAATTTGATGGCTGTAGGTATCGTTGTTTTATCAGAATGCGAGAAACATACATACATTTATGCAGATTATTCATTATTCAATTTCTTTAAATATAATACAGTGATCTAATATTTGGTGGCAACAATTTAAAAAGCGATTCGCCGTTTAGTGAATCAACGCAAAAGGCCAAAACGAAATTAATAGCCCTTCTGGGATAACGCCCTTTGGGCTAAAAATTACGAAATTTCACTTTTTATATGTTCCTGCGGTCCGTATACCAGTTTCTAGATAAATATTATACTGGTTGTCAAAAATACAGTACAGAGAGACGTGTGACAAGACGCCTCTCTGTACTGTATTTTTGACACTCGTGTGATAAAAATTAAGACGCTTGTGTGATAAAAATTCCGCGTGAAATTTGATTTCTAAATTAGACACCATATTAAAAGGCCGTACCCAAGCTGAAGAGCGAAGTATTTGCATTTAAACAAAATATCAGTTTAGGTTAAGATTTCTGATGTTAACAGATTATGTGACGAGTATTTCTATGAAATTATCGTGAAAAGTATTAATTAAAATATATGTTTTAAACAAGGGATCTTATTCAAGGAATCTCACAGAATTCTTGTTCTAAATAACACTATTGGGTTTCAGTATTCTCCTATTCCTAGTTCATAAATTGATTTACATATCAAAAATATTTCTAATTTAATTTTTTATATAATTCTTAGATTCTAAAATAATAAAACTGCATAAGAATATTAATAACTATTCCTATTCCAAAATCTATAAATTATTTCCGTGATTATTCTTTCTGCATATCAATTGGAATAAAATGATAGATAAAAGAATATTGCAACGTTGTAAACCGCAAAAGAGTTCGATTGAACAGCGTTTAAGGGGGAGAATTAATCTAATTTATTTATTAACCGACCCCTCTAGGCAGGTTGAAAAGGACATCAAAAACAGCAAACATTAAAATTAAGTACTTCGTTTAGTTTTTGCCGTATGGGAGTCAAACATTCATGCTTTATTTATTATAATGGGTATAAAATTCAGTAAGAGGTAGGAAACGTTACATTTGGTATTTTAAACAAAGTATTTGTTTTTAATTTAAAAAGGCAAAAATATGAATTTTCGAGTCATTTAAAACATTGTAAATGGAGATGTCTACGATCAGTGATTACGAAAATAAAAGGCGTGTAAAGAATTTTGTGCGTATAAGTGTACATAATAGCATTAAATTAATTTTTTAATAAATTTCAACAGTTTAGTTATTTATTATTTCCCCGATTTTAATTTACTTCTCACGTTTCCCATCGACTTTCCTACAAGTCCAAACCGATCTCTCGCAATACCATATTGACCTTTAGAAATCTAGTATGATCTGTGCAGTAATTGTAGGCCGAGGACCCTTGCCAGTGGAAACGGTGCAATTGCATTAGGTGGTGTCTCGTGTAATCAGCGTTTCGAATAATCGAGGTTCCAGTATATTATAAAAGTGTCTTTCCGTTTTAATAAATACGAATTCTTATGCCATAAATTTATACATATTTAAAAAAGTCATATAGAATGAACAGTGTAATTTGTATAACAATGTCCTTTTCACTAACAGTATAACAGTGCATAGTAGTCTAATTTGCACTTAAAGACTTACAACACGGGCAGTTCCTTTTTCGGCACTGCTCTGTTAATATAATTAATAAAAGATATTCCTAATGCTGTGCAGTAAAGAAATGGGACAATTTTTTTAATGTGTGTAATTTAAAACACATTTAATTTATAAATTATATAACTGATCATTTTCGTGAGTATTTATTGTACAATTCTCACTTGCAATCTTTTCTTTTTATGTTTTTTTTAATTTAATAATATTAATTTAATTATTTCAACTTTTAATGATTAACTCGTTTTCGCCGTTTTAACTACCATCTGAAATTTTCCGATTGCCCCCTGTGTCTTGACCTTTCAAATTCAGTTTTTCTAGGCTTCAAAAATTGAAAAGCTGTTTATTAGAAAAGCCAGCAATGGAAGAAATGGAAAACAGAGCCAGAGGAAAGCGCTTTGGAGCATGAAATTGTAGTTTGGGTGAGTAGCATTCATTCCTTTGTAATTGGAATTTCTTACGATTCTCAGAAAAGTAATTTTTTAATAGTTTTCTTTATGGTGTGTAAAAGGAAAATAATGAGGTTTTTGGAAGTCTGCTGAAAATTTCGTACCGTCATTATGTATTTAGTCTTTCCAAAAAATACAAACTTTAAAGTATTCAGTGAGTTATGACTACAGAAGATCCTGTTGTGCTCGCTAATTTTCCTGAGTAGTTCGGATTGTGATGTGAAGCAGAAATATTATTCAATTTATCGTTGCTGTCTCCCATTACATGCAATGACTCTATTGTTTGGCGATACGGTAGAACCTCTTAGCTTTGATTTAAATTTCACTATTTTCAGTTGGTGGCTCATCCATGGCCGAGTAAGTTGGCCACTTAGGCTCCAATAACGTGCATGAGCATTTTCTTAAATCCATCGCCCCTGGATAATGTGAATATGGCTATTAGCTCTTAGATAGTCCTGCACTAAGCTATATTTATTCTTAGACAGGCAGGCCTTGAACGTTTTTCCTAATGTTTAAAAAAAAAAACAGCTAACTTATCAGTGAGCTTTAATGTAATGGTTGTAGGGTTTCCCTTAGTTTGCACAGCAAATTATTTTAAGTTTGGTATCTTTCGGGAACCTCTCACTTTCCTCTCGCATTTCCTAGCCAGGATGTCAATTTAAAGTTAAGCGAAAAGAGTATAAAAACGGACGAAACTAATAGTTTATTCAAAGCGTTATTTCGCTAGTCAGCGCACGTTGATTAGGGATTGCAATTTCGAACCGAAAGTTCAATACCGGTATTCGAAAATATCTGAATATCGGAATACCGATTTTAATACCGGTAGTAGGAATTTTAGAAAAAGAAAGAAAACACAGATATTTCTTTGGTTTATTTGCCAGTTTTATTAGAGAGAGTAAATATCACAAAAAATCGTTTGTTACTTGTTAATTATAACAGTATATAAAGAATCACAAAAAAGTAGAGAAAGAAGGAACATCTTATGTATTTAAATCGCAAAAAAGTGTAAATATCACAATTCAATCTGTGGTAATATTACAATTTTTTTTAATGTGATCTTAAAAAACATAATGCATCAGTTGGACTGTCATTAAGACTGGAACGTAATTTTGTGCAAAAATTACCAGCTGTCGGAAATGGTCTTTCAGCATCTGCGCTAATTGGTGGTAATGTTAGCAATGCTCGATATACTTTTTCCAAGTATTTACCTCTAAATCCCTCATCTTTAAATAAATCGATTTCTCGTCGGATGGTTTTGGATGTAACTGATTTCTGTATTGTATTTTGGTTTGTTGAAATTTTTTTAGTTATAGCTAATTATAATTTTGCTCGAGAGACAATTCCTTTTCACTATCGATATCGACATTACTGCCATCATCATCTTCGATAACTGTACAAATTCTGAATGTGAGTAGGTTTGTGGGTAAACAATTTTAAGAAAATTACCTATAAACTTAATCAAATTTGATCAAGGACTCTTTTCTTCTTTTTCATTTTCAATTTTTAAATCGCTGTATTTATGTAAATACCGTAAAACATTTTCTATTTCTGTATACCTTGCTTCTGTGCGATTTTCAATGTAATATAATTCATCTGATAGTGATGTGTACTATTCTTTCAGTGACCGCAACATGAAACTTTATTATTGCATTAACTGTTAATAAATTAGAATCTCTCCGACGTAATGCCTCCACTGCCAGTTTTATTGGAAGTAAAGCTGATACAGTTCTGGATATTAAGTCGATTTCACTATCGGAAAAACTAATTTGCAGGCTTAAGTCAATTATTGCTGTTTGGGTTGGATTTTTTAGTTTCAAAAATCATTCCATCATCAGGAGCAAATTGTTCCAACATGTTTTAGGATCTAATATTAACACATGTTCTGTTTTATTTTCAGTTAGTATATATTGTTGTAATAAGTCATATTTTGTAGGGGAACGTTTAAATATCTTAACAAGTTTTCAAACTTTATTAGTTATTGGAAGCAATTCTTGATGAGTTAATATTTCATAATTATTAGCAATATCTTCTTCAACAATTACATTGTTATTATCTTCATTGTCAGTATCACTCTCACTCTCACTCTGAAGAGAGTGAGAGTGATACTGAAAACGGTTATGAAAAAAATTGGAATTAGAAGTTTCTATATCCACAGTATTTGGGTTCTTCTGTTCTTTATTTTATTTGGTATAGTACATCTATTACTCCTAATTGAATTCCATGAGCACAGCACAATTGCTGATTTGCACCCATCAACTTTCCAACTTTTTCCATAACCGTTGCTCCATCAATCGTTATGGATACAATATATTCTTTCAGGGACAATCCATGTTTCCCTAATTTAGATTTAAGCACTTCCACACATTTTTCGGCTGGCATACTTCCTGAGACATGTGTAAGTCCTATATTCCAATTTTTTTTCCTGAATGAATATTTATATTTAAATAGCATCTATTTCTTACACTTGTCCATTCGTCAAATGTTAGACTAAACTTTTCACCATTTACTTTTAATTGTATTAATTCGTGTTTCAAAGAATTGCAAACACCGTTACTGTAGTTTCTAACGGTTCTTCTTATAGTGTTAATCGATGTTGGTAAGTTTTTAAAACTTCTGGCGGAGAGTGATTTTCTTAATTCAGTAGAAGTGCAAAACACTTAAAATGACAAACCATCTAATGCTTTCATCTTACTTATAATTTCATCCAGATTATCTTTTTTTTTTTTCAAAACAATCTAAAATCCCTGATGGCTTGGGCTTAGAAACCGCGCTTAAATTAGTATCTTCATCGCAATTAGATTCTTTCCTCTTGTAAATTAATGCTTAAATAATAATAATGCTTAATAAATAATAGTAATGCTTAAATAAATAATAATAATGCTTAAATAATAATAATGATGCTTAAATTAGTATCTTGTTTCAAATTTGTATCACGTTTCTTATTTAAATGTGTATGGAGTCCCCTTCTTCCATTCATTTTAATAATTTTTGAACATTATTTACATTGTGCCACCATATTCCTTTCATCATATAAATAATGGAACCAAACCGAAGTATTATCAACAGATTTTTTTTTAAAGTTCTTTGAAGTTATTCTTATTCATTATTATGGGTTTATTAAATATGAGTATATAATAAATCTGAAAAATATTTTAAGCACTAAAGTAGGATATGCAGAGTGCAATGTGAATAACAAACTCACCAATTTAAAAAATATCGAATTTTTTCGAAATATTACGCACTTTCTTCACACCCACAACTTTCTTTTCACAGATACGCATATCAGATTACGAATCCTGCGTGTGTACAGTATCGCTTTGAGCTGTAATAGAAGAGAACAGTTTTGTTCCGCCTCGTTAGATGATTCACATATTGCACCACTTCTCTAAACTGTACGATGCAACTTTGTATTCTCCGTCTAATTAATTTCGCCAGTCAGGGAGACATAAAAACAAAAACGTATACTATTTTCCTATGTTGGCGACCCCTGAACATATAGTCGGAACAATTCAAAAACTTTCTAGTAAATACCGAAAAATCGGTATTTAAACTTGTGAATACCGGTATTACAAAATTGTACAAATGGCTCAAAATACCGGTATTCGGTATTCCGGTATTGCAATATCTAACGTGGATATTTTGTCCTTGCTGCTGTTGCGCTGAGTTGTTGATACGCTTTTTGGCCATTTAATAACTTTATTGCCGGGTAATTGTTGAGTCAGCCTAGTTAGCCATAAACTAAATTGTTAGTCCAGCACTACTATTTATCATTAAATTTATTATTAAATTATTCTTAAATTCCACCGGAAGTTGTCGGTGTTATTGTGAGCACGAAGTACATGCATTTGTGTTAAGACTCGGAAGAATAATAAAGGGTTTATTTGACTCTTCTTCTGTGCTGGTATTACTCACGCCTGTGCGAAAAGTCGCCAGGTTCCCTCGTAAGATTATATTAACTTTATGATAGCAAAGAAAGTTTGATCTTACATGGTTACGTCTAATTACATGAGCGTAAGTGCTAGTTGTTGCTTGCACTAAAATAAATAATTTATGTTATCAGTACTCAAAGTTTAATTGCATTGTCACTCTAGTGTCTGAACGAAAAATAAATACCTAACACAGCCTAAAGGTTCACAGCAAAATACGTCTGTAATATATCGTTACTAATTTGACCTAACTGAATTAATTAACTAACTTTATTTCCAACTTAATTAATTTTAATTAATGTTAATTTCAAGGTATTTCTAATACACAACTGACTACAGCTCAGAAACAGCCTCCCAGAGGATACGAGCGCTTCGTCAACAGTAACAAATCTCGTCAGGATTAAGTTAATTTGCATCTAAGAAACTCATTTAACCATACTTCTTGAGTAATTGATATTCGTCTGAGCGTATGAAATGGGGAGTTTTTGATGGTAAACCCCAAGAAGAAATAGGATTATAAAATATTTAAAACTGGACCGTTCTGAACTAAACTAATTAACTAGGAACAAAATGCAGTTTCCATAGTCTGAACTATACTTCTATTTCTCATGTTGGAATATACTCAGTGAGATCTATAATTTTCAGTCCTTTCATTGAAAAAAACTTTTGGAAATAAATTTATCTTTTACAGATGTAGTGGCAGCGCTCAGTGAATAAAGCTGAAAGTTTCACGAGCATAACCCTTTTAGTTCTTTTGTAATAGTTATGCAAGTGAAAGGCTTTGCAGATTTTCTAAAGTGATAAAAACTGAGTGTCGTGCATTTATTAAATTTTTTATTAAAAATGTTTACATCTTAATGAGATAAAACAACGTTTTGATGATGTTATTTTCTCTCCTCCACATTCTGCAGTGAATGAATGGGGCAAACAATTTCATATGATAGGGGCTTCCATTAAAGACAACATTTGGTAGGTCAGCTACTACAGGCACTAACATCAAAAAACATTGGTCTCTTATTTGAAACGAACAATACTTTTTCATATTAATTATTGAGTGATAGGATATTAAAATCCAAGGATATAGCAGCACGAAGGGATTTTTAAAATCGACTATTTTGCCCATTCTGCAAGAGTACCTTCACGTGAAAAAGGTCGCTGCAAGGTTAGTGTCCCGACTTCTGTCTTTCCCCACATGTTTCTACAATAGGGAATCTCGCACATTCAGCTCTATGCGTATGTGGGGAAAGGGGTGATCCAGGGCATTACTTATTCACATGCATCATAACAACAAGTCTGCAACTGAGAAGACCGAGATTAGAACAAGGTGTGATTCCATACGTGAAATGTGCAGTCAGTAATAGCCACGTGAGGAAGCGCTAACCCAAATGATGGATATTCTGCCATCAAGGGGTCTAGAATTCTGCAACACAAGAGTGATCCTACCAAAATCATTATGCAAACAACAGCACCTCGGCATCAGAATGGTACCGTGGGCTCCAGGAAGGTGTTGCAACTCTGGATAGCTATTGTAAAAGGTCTATACCTACTTACTCAAGGTAAATAATAGGTGGCCCCTGAACTTATACCTAACCCAACCTCTAAATGTTATTTCCATTTACTATTTTTATAGAAATAATGTAGCGAATATAAAAATGTGTATGGTAACACTTAACGCTTTATTATTAGTTTTAAACATATGCAACTATTAAATATTTTGTGATTTTGCTCTTGAATTTTATGTAGCGTAAGTACGAAGAATAAATAAGAAGAAGCATAAGTAAAAATTAAGGACGTAAGGGCAAAGAAATTAATAACAAAAAGATTAAATAAGAACTGTATAAGCTATCTTATTAGAAAACGGAACACTGATATGATGAATTGCAGAAGACTGGAAGAAAAATTTTAAAGTGTACGGCACCATTTAGGACTACATCGAAATTTTAAAGAAACGCTGCGCTTAAAACTTTTGTGATATTGCTGTTGAATTTTATGTGGCGTAAGTATGAAGAACGTGTATAACTTTTTTCTTGTTTTTTTAATTCTGTTATTAATGTTAGAAAGACAAGAAAAAGTTGTATTAGCAAAAATAAGTCTAAGAGCAGATTGATAAACTGCGAGCTCTGGGAGATCTTAACAAACCTCAACAAGCCCTTTAGTGCGATATGAAAATCTGAATCCTTTCACATTTTCTTTTTTTTTCGGAGGGGGAGGGAGTGGATCATTTAATTTTCGAAATTTTTTAATGGTACATTCTTTTTTAAAACTTTACATTGCAGTCTTAAGATTTCCTATTGCAGCTTTTCAAATTTTAACTTCAATCGTAAAATTTTACCTTTATAATTAAATCAAGAAAAGCAGTATATACTTTCCAGGAATGTGGGCATATATTTTCTATTTACATTATATAATAGGTTTGCTTAGTATTAATTCTGTTTACAACGCCACTGTGAATATACAACAATATAAAATGAGAGCCAACATTTATGTCAAAAATTATTAGCGTGCTAAAGTTGCGCAGAAACCTGAATGTTCTACATTTTTTCTTTAAAAGCCAAAATTCTTTCAGAGGTAACATTCTGCGTAAATTGAAGTTTATAGAAGAGTAATACATTACAAGTTTGACAGTCTCTTCCATCAAAGAGTGCATGATCGATCATTCAGATGGTGAAGTAAGAAGAAAAAAAAAAGACTCACATATACATGCCATAGGTCATGGTTTCAAATAAAGAATATGTGTATCCTGTTGTTTCTCAAATTCAAAAAATAATGTATATATAAAGAAACAATAGACTCAGAAGTACTAATGTTGTAGAAATACTGGCTGCATAGAACGCAGAATGTTGATCCATAATGAATAGGAAACTTGCAGACGAGGTAGATTAAGTCTTCATTTTTTCCCCAGTAAACAGGTTGCCGCCGTAAAACACTTGGCACACTACGCGTAGCTGTTTCGAAATGTTTACATTTTTGATAGCTTTGCAATTAGAAGAAAGCAGCAAGCAACAGTCCAGGCCGAAGTGTAGAAAGCAAGTGCGTTGCGTTCAGGATGAAATCCTAATTCAGACCGAGTAAGTTTTGGTTCTCAATGCATTTTGATTGGATAATTAATACTACAGTAAAATTATTATTGGCTGTTTGAGTTTTAGTTTTATTTATGCCGTCAGTGTTATGCAAGAGTCATATGACATAGATTAGTCTCGAAATGACGCAATGCAAAAAGAGATAACTATTTTTAAAATGCACAGGGAAATTAATTTAAGCATTAAGATGCTATTGCTAACTGAAATTATATTTTACCTTTTACATATTTTTATACATATCTAAATGTAAACCATGCAAATATAAGCATAACAAGACATAATGCAATTCTCACGGTTATCACATTTCTAAAACTGACTAGTTTAATCTTCTTTGAGACTTACTAGTATTTTTAGGAATATAATTAAAAGAAATTCACAGTCTAAAAACTTATTATTACAGTCCAATGCTTAAAAAAGGAATTATTATTATTATTATTATTTTTGAATTTGTAAGAAATGAAAATTTACAAACATTTCTCTTCTATTCGAAAACATAAATACTGCTGCCAGCTCATAATCACTAAATCTTTACTGTCGAATAAAATCAAAACTGGAATAAATAAAATAGAGTTTAGAAATCTTCTTTTGTTTCAGTATTTCGTTTTGAAGACAACATTATATAAATGAAGAATGTCAGAAGATTAGAAATGTATATTATCGTTTGAATATAATTTAAAGAAGAAAACATAAAGAGGCTTGCACTGTGAATGTTGCTACAAAATTTCTTCATAATTATTTGATTTTATTTTGAATATAGATAACAGTACATACAAACCGAATTTTTACAAAATTACGTCTATGTTATCAATTGTTGAAAGATAAAATCCCTTTTCTGTTGTCGGTGTTATAAACGTACTAAGTTAATTATTTAAAAATCACTTTAAATGCATTTCTCGATGTATTCCTTATGTGAAAAGAATTTTCAATAATTGTTACTTTAAATTAAATAATATCTAACAATCTACAAAATGTCAATCATGGCTTTAGACATATATTTTATTAATTAAAATAACTCTGAAAATAATCATAATTATAATTTGAAAACACTTGAAATTAAACATATTTTAATTATAACATTATAATATACTATTAAAAACACAGAAGGCTTAAATTATTAAAAAGGCTAATTTATGCTTTTAAATCTCTCAGTTTGATTAAACTGCTTTAATTGCATTATTTGAAACATAAACTACAATTCTCTCAAGCTGAATGGCAGCATTCTCGAAATTGGTGTCTTTCAGGCTGCATGGAAAAAAAAATTACAATTTATTTGCTGTGCAAACGGTATGCTGTTCGAGTGTTAAATGGTATGATTTTTTATGAGTACCTTAACGTCAAAAACAGTGGAAAAAATAAACGCAACGAAAACTTCGGATTATATTCTAAACCCATAAAAAATTATTACATACTTAAAACGATCTTCTTAAAATCTCAGTGCCAAGCGTTAGTGAATGGGAAAAAATCTCGTGTGCACACCACATGTGTTCCTTGTACAGCCTATTAAATTATATACATTTTTGACTGCACTTCATTTAAGCTTATTTCCTCGAATTTCATTAGAGATATATTTCTAATTCAATCAATTCAGTTCTCACTTCGAGTCAAGGAAAAAATACTTACAAACTCAATCTTTATTAAAAACTCTAAAATACAGAAAAACCTAAAACCCAACATAGAGTTAAGAACAGTTAAAAACTATGTTTACAATTAAAATTAAAAGAGAATTTCCACGCAAAAACAAGCAATTCGGCCAGCGGAAAGAAAGGCAGATTTTTCGGTGCACAAAATTTAAAATTTAGTTTTGATCCCACTCAGCAAAATACACTGAAGATGCTGCCAAAACTGACTTAATTTAGTATTCTACAAAGAGTTTAAAATGTAAACATCTGACGGCTTCGTTAGGCTTAGTATCAATTAAACAAATTTTAAATTGTTGATAATTCTACTACTATTGCGTGCAGATTAACTAAAGGCATAAAAACTTTAACTGAATCAATCTCTTTTAAAGCAAAAGAATGCACAATTTACCAACATACAGGAATAAAATAATTGAACTCGAGCCGGGTAGCAAACAGAGTGAAAATAATACTTATATTGATAGGAGTATGCTACTTTCATTCTTATGATTATGTTTAGTTAAATCATTGCAGCATAGGTGCAGGATTCTTAGTCCTTCCTTCCTTTTGTTTATGTTGTATATATATATATATATGTACACGTTTGGTGAGGCCGATTGCAACGAAATAGAGAGGTATGCAACTTATGTTATAGAAATGCTATATACAAAATTTCAACGTTACGCGAGATACATACGTACGTACAGACATCATGAAAAAATCTCTTCTGAAGCAATTTTACCACCCATGTGGTAAAAAAGAGTCTTTTTCCATCCGTACGTGCAGATATCACCGAAAAACGCGTTCAAATGCATTCGAGAATGGTCAAAATGAATATTGTCATCGAAATATGGTATCCGAAAACTGTTCACTATTACAATACTTCGTACATTGTCTGTCCCTTCATAGAAGGTAGCGGTGGCCGCCTATTAGGTGCCTCCATAATAAAATGGTCAACACTTCTGGCCTTAGTAGCGGCCAGTGCCGTTATAGGCAAGTGCCGCCATTCATAAAAAAAAAAAAAAAAAAAAACCTCGTACAAGGAAGTAAGCTGGAATAAGTACTCCTTTCAGTTCTAATAAATGAATGCCGCGTAGAAACTTTTAAATCATTTAATTAAAGAACTTAATTTTTTCGTAAGAAACTGTAATTTCTTCTCATTTTCCTTCTCCAGGGTTTTTATGCGCGAAGCATAACGCAGCAAATTTGTTTCATTGCGAAATTCCGCTATTACTTTTACGAGTTTCAGTTGTTTTATAAAATTTCGCGATTATCAAATTTTTCACAAATATCCATTAAATCCTCGAGTTGGAAATTTTTACATTAAATTTCAATTTCTATTATAATTGTTAGAATATCTGTGCATTTAAATTATTTTTGAGGTGATTTCTACTGGAATTTCTGCAAGATTACGTTTCAGATTATTCCTACCCTAAAATCCGAAACACAAGACTAAACTTTGAAACTACTCTAAACTTTGCTAAATTTCTGCTATACAAGAAAAAGTTGTTTTCCGAAGTTACATAATTGAACTCTTCTGTCCATTCCGACAAAAAATTTCGATTCCGGAAAGATTCTTTTTTGAAAACATGTTATTCAGTAAAGAAGATCTGAGCATTAATAACATAATGCTACGAAAATGCTGTCTAATTTAATGGTCTAAATTAAAGTTGGGGTGTTGGTTTCCAGAATATGATTCATTTATAAACATAAATTTGAGTTTATAATTTATTACGTACAACCATGCGTTATTATTCTACTTAAAAATACGATATAAATGATATACATAAACCCCACCAAAATATTAATGCTGATCTTCGGTGCGAAATTTTACTGGAAACTTTTTAATACAAATCCCAAGCAACGAAAGTTTCCAGAACTTTTATTCTCCCGCTGCATATAAGCGATAGAATACTCCCCTTCTTTTAGTTACTACTTCATGTACATGAGTTGGATGCAATTTCTGTACTAGTTGGGCAAAAAATTCTAGTACTAAAAATAATTAAACTAGTCTTCAAGGTGCTCCTCAAACAGATTTATTTATACGATTCTAGGGCGATGTTGGCAAAAATTAATTTGTCCTTTTATTTTAATTGAAATGAGTTATGCTCAAAATGCAATTCGTCATGATCGGAATAAGTTGTGTTCCTTCTCCCAGCTGCGTAACCTTCCTTGAAGGAAGTACGATAGACGCAAGATGCCAAATTTCCTTACTTGTAAACGTATTTGGCTGCAAGGGGGGGGGGTGAAATGCAACCCAAACTTATGGGTTTCTCGACATCCAACAGAGTTATGGTTCCACTTCATTCAAGTAGTATTTGGAGTTATGCTGCATTAAAATATTTTAAAGACTAACACACAGAACATCTACAATGATTTAGAGTTGAATTTGGTCAAAATCGAAAGGTGAAGAAAACGTTTTTCCTTTAAGTCTATGTAACACTTGACCCCTTCATACAACTGCTTAATTCTACTGCTGAACTCTTCTTCTGGAATGCTCTTCAAAACTCTGATTACGATTTTCAGAATCTGTCTAATGATATTAAAATGATATTAAAATATAGATCTTTGAAGAAAGTCTTCCTTTTATGGAAGACAAAGTAGTCTGCTTGTACTAGATTTAAAAATGGTGACGCGTTCCTTTGCTAGAAATACTTGAAGAATATTGAATATTATGGCGGAGGACTGTTGTTTTTGTGACCAATCTCGCTCCTCTGATATCAGAGCAAGCTCAGGAAATTCACTGTGGCAAAGAAGATTGCGCCTGCATTTGGCAAGAGCCATATAGATGACAGTACGACTTTTCTCCGTTCCACCCCCAATTTTGAAGAAGAGCACTCCAGGGTATAGGTCCGAGGGTCTGCCATCCCTCTTCCCCTACTACCAACCTCTCGAGACAACTTTAGGCTCGCCGTATATTTTGTATGTCCCCGTGCCGCACATACGCTATACACCTACAAACATGCATGCCTTCTCTGTGATTCTAACCTGGGCCCTTGGGTACCGCAGTCAGAGTCACTAAACACTATCCTTGTTGAGTGGCGTGTCGGAGGACTGTTGTGCAAAAGAACCAATTATTGGATTAGGTTTTTCAAGCCTAACTCGCTAGATTCTCCTTAGAAGTCTGTCTGATTTTGATTAAATATTGGCGCTTATAGTCTCTCCTTCAGGAAAACATTCCTCGTGCATTATCTCTTTTCAGTCACAAAAGCCAACCAACATGGACTTTACATGAGATTTTTGGAATCGAAATTAATTTGCCATCGGTGATCCATTTCTAGCCAAAGCAGATGATAGCCGTTTTGTTACAAGATCATGAGCAAAGTCACAATTTGTATGAAAAGGTCAGCATTAATTCGTACTTTGAAGAAAAAACTTTATTCCTATTCTTTTCTCAGCTTCTGAATACATAACTTTATATACTCATTGAATCAGAGCAAACGAATAACTGCACAGAAACTCTCTCCGTAAGCAGACGATGGTTTAAGAAAAACAAGTCGATATGCCGAAATAAAAAAATTTTATCTATTTTCATTTGGCAAATTTGTTGGAATTTAATATTAGCCTTAAAATTTTGTAAAAGAACTTCGCATACTATTTTTAAACTACCAAATATATTATACTAATATACAATGTACTTTAATATATAAGGTAAATGAATAATCTTATGTATCAACAACAAGGCAGATTTGGGTTCTTGCAAGAAACAAAATTTTCTTCGGAAGGTCTTTCGGATGTTTTGTAAATTATTGGGAAGCTAAGCTCTCTATAGTGAAAAAATTTGAACTGTTTATCTTAATCAAAATATATAATAGTTAAGTGCATTTCCTGTGCGAACGGTTTTCTTACTTGGAAAGAATTAGGCTTTCTTCAAAATGCGTTAATTATACACACGCACTACCCACATGGTTATTAGCATAAACACTTTTCTAAATGTAGGTGTAGTGCATGTATACTAATAAAAATTAATGTGAAAGAAATGCTAAGTAAATAGAAGTTCCTCTCTATGGCTAAGGTTAATGAACTTCTCATACCATTTTTGAAATACAACATTTACCGGGAACGTGGATGTTACGACATTTCTTGCTAATTCCACAGAAATGCTTTAGAAAACAACAAAGTAATGGGAATAAAAAATAAAAGTTTCTTATTTTTTATTTATATTTTCACATTAGAAGTATTTTTAGTGGAGTCTTTCTTCTACGTAATGCTTTCATGAATTAATTACATACGCGATTTGGAAATGGAGCGAAAATAAGAATTTTATCTATTTTGCAATCAAGCTTCGCAAGTAGAGAGTTCCCAGAACGTTGCTATTTGGCAGCTTAAATTTAATTTAATTTTCCATTTCTATAAATTCTTAATTTATTCTCTCTAATTTAATTAATCTTTTTGAATAAGCTGACTATTTTGAAAGAATAAACGCACTTCTTTAAAGTATATTTTTTCTTTATTTTAAATTGTAAATAGCACGTCTAATTTATATAAACTAAACCGCGTTCAATTAGTTATAAACCCATTTATAAATTATATGAAAGTTTGCAGTTTTACTGTAATTAGTAAAATTTATTACGTTCCTTGCACAGAATACTTTGAAGTGTATCTTATGCTACCGGAAGTACCCAATGTCACTTAAGTTAGATTGAGAGTAATGTATCTAACACCAGAGAGAACGATTCCGCTGTGATGCTTCGCTAACAACGATGCAAAAAATACGATTCATAGTCATACATTTTCCAGTCTGATTCGACATGGAACCCACATAAAAAATTTCGAAAGAAAAATAAACTAATTCTCTCTCATTATATCAGCAACAATGGCACACAGTTTTGAATTATTTTCGTCTTTCTAATCAAATGTTCGTAAAAGCTCAAGTTCCATCCGATATTTCACCAATATTCAATTTTAGTCGATTAAATGTGGCAAAAAATTTATCATATTATTTAATCAGAAATCAATAACGCGAACAAACAAACAAGCACACAAACAGGCATTTCTCTTTATAGATTTTGTAAAACTTGCAGATATTTGATTAACAAACTCTACGATTTGAAAGCGAGCAGTAGCAACGCTTTTCAAAATGAAGCATTTTTATCTCCGACTCGCTAGACTGTTACCACTTGGAAAAATGAGTGCGAAAATTTAGTGTTTTTAGAGTTTTTAGTCCAAAGGGATTTAGTCCCGAAGGACTATTACTTTCGTTTTGCGATTTTGCGTCGGAAACACAAAAACGGCGTATTTGTGTTCAATTCACACTTTTCAAATTGTTGCCACTAAATGTTATCGCTCTGCATTAAATTTTAAAAAATGAAAAATCTGCATAAATGTATGCATGTTTTTTTTTTTTTTTTTTTTTTTTTTTTTTTTTAGCCTGTTGAAATGAGTGCGAATGAAATGAGTGCTGAAAATGAGTGCGAAAATTAGTGTTTTTAATTAATATCTCGGTTGATTAAAGTCGTACAAAGTTAGGAATAATCGAAATGGCTTCCCACAAATCTTTGGAATCGGGAATAATGTGCTTAATGTTTGGTAATACTATTTTTACTTCATTGTAAACTTAGAAATTTTATTAGCAAACTCTACGATTTGAAAGCGAACAGTGTCAACACTTCTCGAAATCAAGCAGATTTTTATCTCCAGCGTGCGAGATTGTTGCCACTCAGAAAAATGAGGTCGAAGATTAGCGTTTTTCCGAGATTTTAATTAATATCTCCTGATTTTAGCTACTCTTTCCTTTTTGAAAACAGTGGACGTCGACATTTTCCAGAACCCAGAAAAGAATTGTAGAAAGTTTGGTGACGATAGCTATAGCAGTGACTGAGTTAATCGCGAACAAGCACGCAGACTTTCTTCTTTATATATATATATATATATATAAGATTACTTTCAGGTTCTGAAAAGTGCTTTGAAGATTGGGCTAAAAGTTATCTGAGCCGACTATGAATAGATGTCAATTACAAATGACAATTGTTTTAAGAATTCTTAAATTTGAATGAAAGGTAAAATCTGATGTTTTTACTTTATGGATGAATGATAATGAACAATTTTTAGTAATTTTCACAGTTTTTATATCACTTTTCAAACATTCATTCGTGCTCAATGAAGGGCAAAAACCACGCAAGACTGAAATCACCTATGACATCACTTCCGGTTGGTCAATGGCTATTATTCTGTCGTCAAGGTCAACTGTAAGCATTGTTACGCTATATTCAATCAAAATGTCATTTTTGAAAGCCGATGCAGTAAAAATTTGTATTACATAATGGTTTTACCAAATCTCTCCACTATTACATTGTAATCATAAACCGGTGTTTACCTTTTACTTTGGATAACATTGCTTTCCTTTCATTGCTGATTTTAGAAAGAATTTCTGGTTTTTTTTAAAGAAATTTTGATTTTAAATATCTAAATTTCTTTTTTAATCTACTTTAATACAGTAAATAATTGTAAATGCGTATATTTCTGTTTATTTCCGCTACTGTCTCTAATTTAGAAGTATAATAATTAAATAACGAGATAAAGATTGTTTGGTTTATTGATAAAGCCCAAGCATTCGAAGACTATAGAATTAATAGACGCAATCATTCATCAGTTTCTGAATACTAAGCAGAAACAGTAAATTATCAAAACAAAGGAAGGAAGCAACTTTATTAATTACATAAATGCTCTAAATATTCCTGAAGAGGATCAGATGAATATTATACATTGAACGTATTTTAACTTACATCAGTTAGACGTATTATTAAAATTAAAATGATGATTTAAATCGTTAAGAAGTACATTTCATATATATTTTAAATCGCCTAACAACTACAAACTGATTATATCTAAAAAATCAATTTGAAATTTTATATTTTGCTCAAACTCAATACACTGAGAGCTTGTGGTTGAGAAACTATATGGAAGCTAAATTAAAGGCTTAATACTTAGCGCACTGGCAACAGTTAAGAAGCTGAGCGAAAGAAAATGCAGGATAGTGTAATGAAACATAACAAAACGTTGCGTAATTTAGTGAAGTGCAAGATGTGCATGATATTCGAATATAAGTCGAAATTCTACAGCAGTTAGTATGTTCCAGAAAGAACGTGCACTAAAAGTTTCCAGTATAAGGTATTTCTCCCGCCTTCCTAGCATGCCTTAGTGGTGTAATAGTCAGCACGCTCGGCGCGTATTCGAGAGATCCGTGTTTCGAGTTCCGGCGAAGACATTGCTAATTTTTCCCATCTGATGCTCCTAAATAACTTAATGTCTCTACAGTAAGATGAAAGCCTTTTTTTAAACACAAAGTAAGAAAAATGGGGGGGTACAGAAAAAGAAATTTAATCAGAATTTTAGAAAAAAATATCTGAAATAAGCATTGTTATTGGAAATAAGTATACATGCAAAATTGCAGAATTTCAATGGAATAGGCTCAGTAGAAGACAGATTTAAAATTTGATTTTAAGATTAACTGAAATTGACAAAGAAATAAGCACAGAAATCAATTAGAATAAAATGGCGCAAAAATTTGACAGAAATGAAGACATAAAGTAAAGAAAGTTTTAGTAAAGTAGTTTTAAAGTAGTTTTCGTAGTTCATGGTTAATATCATAAATAAAGTGGTACTGATCAATGGCCATTTCTTTTACCGGTTATATAGAAATGATTGTAGTATTATAAATAAATAAACTCACTTTTTTCTATAAAAATAGAAAAATTTAAATAATTTCCGATTTTTCAGACATTGAATAGAAAAAATTGTTCTCTCTATAGCGGTTTTAAGGTTTTTAAATATGTTATCTTATTTGTGAAGGGTTCTTTTAGTTGGACTAGAATTGAGGTATAGTTTTTAGCCCAGAATGATAAGAGACATTTTTAAAAATCTATTTGGAAGATGATTAACTTCATTTGTACATGGTGAACCTGAAGTTTTTTTAAAATTTATATATAAAATTTCGAGAAAAAAATTTGTATTTTCAGCCATGAATGAAGCTTTGAATTACAAAGAACTGATAATTACGTTCTAAGAAAATCTAACGAGGAGGGGGAGGGAAATGGCGCTCATTAGAAAACGTCTTTAATGTAGTCTTTCAAAAACATTTTAGATCCAAACATCCATATTAAGCTTTGTTAGAGTCATTAGGTTAGTTTTGAAGTAGAAAACAGGACAACTCATTGATACCGTTGCCAGGATTCGAACCTCGTACCCCCTGATTACTAGTCGGAAAGACGTGCCTCCAATTACATCATAAATATACCCGGAAAGGCAAAAAAAGCTTCTTAGAATAACTTTATGATATGAAGCACTTTATCCATGCGAGTTGATAAATGTTGTCATTTTCGAAACACGCGAAGATGCATAAGATTTTTATCTTGTACGCTGTTTTGAAATGAACAGCTCTCTTCCTAGGTGTTAACTGGGATGCTGAATATGGAAAATTTCCTCTTTTTCAAAATATGTATTTGGCCTGCTAAAAAAAGACCTTGTATTATCCGGAATTTTTGAATTATTCAGTTGGATTACAGTCCCAGTTTGTTCCAGATGGAATTCTTAGTGCGTAAATTAATACTACATGTCCGATCAAATAATTTTCAATACCTCGAAGGTGTTTATGGCTTTTGCTACCCGAATTTTTTTTTCCTAGTGAAATAGAAACTGCGGCACTTCACTTGCAGGAAAACTATAGATCCTGTAAATATCAAGAAATATTTCCTACGTCAAATATGTCTTTAGAGCAGACTTTTGAAATGTTTTGGCAACTCTTTGTTACGTTTGACTTCACTAAATTACGCAACGTTTTGTTATGTTTCATTACACTATCATGCATTTTCTTTCGCACATCTTCGAATAGCATGCACGACTTCGAATATCATGTAGCATTACGTGACTTCGAATACCATGCACATCTTCGAATAGATTGGAAAATCACATGAAATTCATTAGGATCCCTCAAACATAAGAATAACGTACCGTTTCCATGGCAGTTTTTCAAAAATTGCCTGTAAGGATTTTAAGTTTTACTAATGTTTACTTTATTTTAAAACTTTGCCATCCTCTATTAGTTTCCATTTTCCGCCAGAATAAGCACGAAAGAGAATTATTTATGTAAATGAGGTTGCAAACTATAGAAGTATTTAAGACATGACTTTTAGCCAAGAGTAAGAAAAGGAGAGAGCGACTTCTCGCTACTTTAACACGCGCTTGCTTTTGATGGTTGCCTTTAAGGCCAGAACTTAGTTCTCATTGATATTTAAACACATATTGTAGTTTTTTGCATTCCGCTTACTACATAAGTAGTATTAATAGACCAATCTTCGCGTTACTACTCTCTTTAAAGCATCTAAGTTTAGTTCTTATTAAGTTTAGTCAGTTTATTTCTTATTTTACACGTTTTAGACCATAAGTGTTGGTCTCTGTATCCCGAAGTGCGGGAACGGCCGTACGCTGTGAGAAATAAAGGGTAAAGTTAACTCTTATCTTTGTTGTATATCCTACACATGCACGAACATAGCTTTGAGTAAGGTCTCTGTTTCTACTCAGGACTCCAGTTGTGTTTGCAAAGGCAACTAGAGGGAACAGTAGTCCTGACACGCCAAAATGGGTCTCTAAAAATCATAACTACTAAAAACAATATTCATAAGGCTGTTAACAGTGACGAATTTTCGAAATTTAAAAATTTTCAAAGGGAAATTCGTATGAATTCATAAAGATCTTAAACCATCGGTTCGATTGAGAAAACTTAAAAGAAAGACTGCATTACGTATTCCTATGCTTTAAAAGGAATGAACAGAAAAGAATATAAAATGAGCTATACGATTTTAAATAAATGCACTAAAAGTGCTAAAAAAATATATTGCAATATATTCTAATCCCTCTTTTGTGTGACTAAAAATAAAAGAAAGGAGGGGAGGCCGAAAAAAACCAGGCATTGGACGGCAATAAACTTTAAATTTTCAAATTTAGAAGCATTATTGTTTGAAACGTTATGTAAGTATCTGCGTCACTAGCGTTATGTAAGAATCACGATAGGAACACTTATTTTTCAATAACGCACTTTACAGAAATTTGTTACAAGCTGTTTCTATTTTTAGGATGAAAAGGCGAAATACCCAGATTAAAATGGGATGTTTAACGGCTATTCCAAATTAAAATTAGAATTTTCAATTGCGTATTTTTAATTTTATCTACATATACAGGGTGTCTTAGTACAAGTACTTACTTGTAGGAAGGGTAGGGTGTACCTAGACGACTCGAAATCTCATAGCAATACAAGGCTGGAAATGCTTTCCTCACTGGCGGATGGCGTTGGTGTGTTTTCGAAAAGAAGTTTTATTTCACACACAGACGCAGAGGACCATATGAGCAGAGACCAGACGCAGAGGACTATTTGACGGAGTTTGACGATATTCATCTATTAGAACTTAGATATCACTTAGATATTACATTTGGCCAACAGTAGATCGGGCTTGATGGTATAGTGCATTGGCAGGCTCGACTGCCGGACCTATCATACGCACTGATCACTTCTTCTAAGGACACATAAAAACGGTAATTATGAATGAAACCACGAGTATGAAAGTACAAAAGGACTGTAGAAGACCCTCACTGAAAACATTGAGGAAGTGACTGCTCGTATCACTATAGTTGTTGAGAAAATCCTAGATACGCTCAAAATAAATTTTTAAAAAAATTAGAATGTTTAGAATTCCATACTCCATTGATGTGAGGCCTGTACTACTGCAGATTGAGGATGACACTTTGACCACCTTTTTTTAGTATTTCTTACTTTTGAGAATGTACAGTGAAAAAAAAAAAAAAAATGGGACAGTTCTATATCTCCCTTTCTACTGGGCCCATTGACGAAATTCAAATTATGTTTTTCATGTCTCGAAAACGCTAACAAAGGTATTTTGACACAAAAACGGACTTTTTCTGGAATGATATGCCAATTCTTTTTTTCCATATTTCGATTCTGCGACTCAAATTATACCTAAATATTAAATTTTGTAAAAATTTATGCAGAAATTCAAAAATCTATCTTGACGTATTTTTTTCAGTTTGCGCTAAGAATAATTTACTTGGCGAACTTTTTAATTTATAGCAACCTAATTTTCCTTTCTTTTTTT